>CM038224.1:388574-775737 GCA_021442155.1 Cymbidium sinense
AAATGACACCATTTCTATGCATCGACACATTCCAGACTTGTTCGATAGGGTGGCTAAATTAAAAGTTGCCTAAGTCTAAGTCTATGCAGATAAAGCAAAGAGAAACAAACCTTCAGACTCAAGAAGAAATAAAATTCATGCCGCTTTCTATAGCTCAAATGGTGAAAAGTAGGTGATATACAATGTGGATAAAGGAAAACAACATATGTACAATGATGATAAGGGTAAAAAGCCTATTTATTCTAATCCACAGCCAAAATTGGTATTAAGAGGTAATGTCAAACCTCAGACTTTTCAAGTGGTGGGGAGCATCCAAAATAGAAACAAGAGATGATGAGCAAAAGGCCATCTCTTAAGGAAAAGATGAACAAAGAATATTCTTTTAGGGACAAGGGACTAAATTATTTGGGCACAAAGTCGGCTACAATAAAATTAAAAGGCTCAAGAAGGATCAAGTGAATAATCCAAATTACTATCTCTATCATTGGATGATCGTCATCCTATTGAAGATTGTGTCTTCAAAGATTAAAAGGAAGTATCCGAGGTGAATTTACACTATCTAATAGTTCTAGTCAACCCAAAAGAGAGTCTACAAGGATGATTATCCCTCTTATCATCCAACAAAGACAAAAAAAGGAGAAATCAAGAAGAATGAAAAACAAGTAGTCTCCAAAAGATCGTGAAGATGTCAAGATAAAAGATGTCCCTAATGTTAAGTGGAAATCACCACTTGAACCTATATTGGACTTAAGAGAGATGCCTAAACCAAGTATTTGGGCTTCTCTGGTACGATATACACATCACATGAGAAGTAGTCTACTAAACCAGCCTCATAAATCAAAGAAGTCGCTAAGAAAAGGAAGATCAAGAAGAGAACTACAACTCAAAAGATCATTAACAATCTAGAGAGTATAACCCAAGACAACCATTTATTTGGTGACTTTGTGCCTAAACTTTGCATTGTTGAATCAGATGAAGAAGATAATGTTAAATCTTGTCCAATAGAGATATGTTGAATCATCTGCGTGATGTCATATTTTCTTCAACATCGGTTACTCTGAGATGACAAGGGAAGTTAGACAAACTCGACCAACCCATCAAAATTTTTATTAGGAAGCAAGAAGAGCCTGAGGAACTAATGTCTGAATTTTGTTTAATGACTCAACAAGACAATGCTCGTGATGAAGATCTTTTCGACGGAGAAGAGTCGACTCATCTATATCATCATGTATGGAATGTATGACGTTGAAAAATGAGTCTAACCCTTTTGGCCAATCTTCCAAAATAAGAAGAAAATTTGAAGAAACTACCTCTTCAGAAGAATCTGAGCATGATAAGGTGGGGAAACACAAATAAAGACAAAGGCAAATAAATTGAAGTTAACAAGGATATTACTCTTAGAAATCCTAGGATAAAGCCTAAATCAAGCAAGAAGATATATTATAATATTCTATCATATCTGAGAAAGATCCCTGCATAACTGAGTGTGTACGAGGCTCTCTTGATGTCAAAAGACCTTCGAGAAACTTTGATACAGACTGTCAAAGATCCGGAGAGTTATGAAGCTTACTTTGCTGAAAAATGCATGATTGAAGCATTGCAAGCTCAAGATCTCCCAACAATAACATTTTTTGAAGAAGATCTTATGTTGAGAATAATGGATCACAATCATCCTCTTTATATTACTGTAGAGAGTGATGACATCTTGATCGACCAATTGATTGATCCGTGTTCTTCTATCAATCTTATGAGTCTAAAGATTAAGAGGATTATCTTGATATCCAACATCTTGGGAGAGATCAAGTTGATGGTTCATGATTTCAATGAAAAAAAGGCAAAACTTAGGGTTCTTTTATTCTCCGCTCAAGTTCAAATATTTATATACGTTTCATGTAATCATAATCGATACATCATTTAGAGCTCTCTTGGTCCGTGGTCGCATGTATGGCATGGTCCCATCAACTATGCATCAATGTTTGAAGTATCTGAAAGATGGATAAGAATTTAGAATTCTAGGTAACCTACAACCATTCTCCGTCAATGAAACAAAGATTTATGAAGATGCAAAGTACTTCATCCTCAAAGAGCCTAAGCTAACAGAGCCTCTTGAAGCAGTAGCATCCACTTCAGGAACTAAAAATTAATTTCACAAAGTGAAAGAGCAGAAGCAAAGGTGAAGAAAGAAGGCAATGCTGACTCTCCCTAAAGCACCCAATTCTGTACCTAAGTCAAGAAAATCAATTCCTCATTTGGGAAGTGACACGGAAGTAGAAGAAGATATGTCTGTCAAACCTAAGGGAACGTATAAGCTTTCAAGAAAGCTAGAGTATGAAATAAGTGATTCTGATTCAGACTATGATTTTGAATCTACTTATGGAAATAGAGTTCAGATGGCTACATCAAGGAGGATAGCTCCTGGTCTTGGCAGAGTTAGATGACTCACTCAAAATTATACCCATCCTCAACAAGCTTCAAAGAAATCACTCCACTGAGGTTCATAATATTGAAGAATTGATAACATTCTATGTGCCAGTGAGAGTGGAGAGTGAAATAGAACTCTATTTTATAAATATGAAGAGTCTCAACCTCACAACTTTGAGCAGCCTACTCAACATGAAAGTTCTAATGAGATAGTACCAACAAGAATACCAATATACTATCCACAGAAATTACGAAGAATGATGCATAATCTTGGAATTCATATTGAGACTACTAAGTATAGAATCCAAATCTTTAATAAGATGTGAAACCAAAGAAGTCCTCATATGTCATGAAGAAGTGATAATTTTATCACTAAAGGTCTTGGTTCACAAATCTCATCAAGAACTGTATAATATAATAGAAGCTAAGATAGAAACTCATAGTGATGAAGAAGATGATTCCCATGAAATTCTTCTTAAAAATGATGAAGAAGTAAAAGCCAAGCCCGCACCTAAAAAACTCGAAGATGGTGGACAAATAGCTATTATGGATGAACTTAAAGAAGTCAACCTAGGACATGAGGATGATCTCAACTTTCAACCCGCTTCTTTTAATGAGAAAGTTGAAGAGCTAAAAATGCTACTTTATGAATTCAAAGATTGCTTTGCCTGGACATATTCTGGAATGCCAGGCTTATCCCTTGATGTAGTTCATAAACTAGCTATTAAACAAAATGCAATGCCCATTAAGCAAGCTCCTAGGCAAATGAGATTGGAGATCGAAGAATAGGTAATTGTAGAAACTAAAAGCTAATCAAGCTTTCATCCGAGAGAAGTATGCATTGATAGCCAACATTATCCCAATTAGAAGAAGAACGACCAAATCCATCTTTGTTGTCTTAAATAAAGGCGTCCAAAAGATGACTTTTCGCCAATATATCACTAGTGGATAACACCTCCAACTATGACATGTTCTCATTGATGGATTGGGATATAAACCAAATCAAAATGGCACAAGATGAAAGCATACATCATTAACACCTATCGCATCTATTATCGCCATGCTATTTGGCTTGAAAAATGGTGGAGCTACATACCAAAGAGCCATGACGCATATTTTTGATGAGTTGATTCATCAAAAGGTGGAATGTTATGTTGACGATTTGGTGGTAAGAGCTTAAACATGAAAATCATCAAGACTTGAGAATTGTATGAGAGAATCAAAATATGATCTCAAGATGAATCCTCTAAAATGTGCATTCGGGTATCCTTTGGAAAATTTTCTGCACATGTGTCATAGGTATTGAAATAGATCCTGCTAAAATCAAGGCAATCGTGGAGATTCCTCCACCAAAAAATTTGCGTTAGCTCCGTTCTTTACAAGGATAGCTCGCATTCATCTGTCAATTTATATCAAACTTATCAGGACACTGTCAACCATTTGCAAGGTTATTGAAGAAGGATGCTCCATTCAAGTGGGACAAGGAGTGCCAAGAAGCTTTCAATAGCATTAAAAGCTACCTATTAAATCCACAAATCTTTATAGCGCCTACTCCTGGGAATCCCCTCATACTATACACAGCTGCATTAGAAGAGTCCCTTGGAGCATTGTTGGCACAACACAATGAAGAAAGCAAAGAAAACACTCTTTATTATATCAGTCAGAGGTTGATTGAAGCTAAAATGAGATACTCTCGATAGAGAAGCACTGTTTAGCATTGATCTTTGCAGTCCAAAAGCTTTATCATTATATGTTATCTCACAAGATTACCCTCATCTCAAGGATTGATCCAAAGTACATGATGACATTGATTGTGTCGCTTGGCAAGATGAGCAGTATTACTTTTACAATTTGATATCACATACGTTCCGCAGAAAGTAGTGAAGGGACAAGTCTTAGCAAATTTTCTTACCGCACATCCCATCCCGGTGGAGTCTTCTCTTAATGACGATTTGCCCGATGAGCAAATTATGCTCATTCATAAAAGAGAAAAATCACAAATTTGGGAAATGTAGTTTGATGGAGCCTCATCGATCAAACAAGCCCAATATCTAAATTTTCGAAGAGCAAGAGCAGGAATCGACATCATCATCATAACACCAGAAGAAGGGATAATGAGACAATCATATGGATTGACCGAGCCAAGAACTAATAATGGAATATGAAGCATGTTTGGAAGAAGCTATTATTCATTCAAAACTTGTATATTTTTGGCGATTCTCAGCTTATTATAAATCAAGTACTTGACATATATAGAATTAACAAGCTTGAGTTAGCTTTCTATCACAAGCGATCAAGCTTATGAAGCAGATACTAAATATCACATTAACTCGAGTCTCTCGATCTGAGAGTAACAAAATCAATTGCTTGGCAAAATTAGTTAAAGAAATGTCAAGTATGAATGGTGATTATCTCATGATTGACATATTTACTCGACGAGTCCTAGAGCTAGTTAAATATCAATCCCCGTAGGTAGAGGGGTTATCAAATTTGACCTAGCAGGAAATGACTCATATCGTTCATCATACTCCTCAAAATCAACATGGAACTATACCAAGAAGAGCTAAGAATGACATTGCCTGTAAAAGCAAAGCCTTTGTTATAAAGAGTGCATGATTGGGCAACCCTTCATCACTACTTTAAAGAAGAAAATTACCAAACAATAAATCACAGGTAGCTCAAATCGAGAAGAGAATGCTAAGTTATGCTTTCATCAATAACACTTAATATCATAGATCCTTTGAACAAAGATGGCTACAATGCCTAGGTGTAGATGAAGCTAGCAAAGCGATGGTTGAAGTTCAGAAAGTACTTTGTGGTGCACATCGTAGTCCCAAGAAAGATCAAAAGGATGAGCTATTATTGGCCATCTATGAGAGATATTAATCATGCTAAGAAGTGTCATGAGTGTCAAGTACATGGGAATCTCATTCATCAACCTCCAAATCCATTACACCCAACGATAGCATCCTGGCCATTCGAATGCTAGGATATAGATGTAATTGGACCAATTGATCCACCATCATCAGCTGGACATCGCTTCATCATAGCAACGACTGACTATTTCTCTAAGTGGGCTGAGACTACCCTATTTAAAGAAGTTAATGCTGACCAAGTGATCAACTTCTTCACGCATAATGTGGTCTATAGATTTGGAGTGCCAGGCCGAATAATTTTTGATAATGACACATCTTTCAAAAGTACAAGATTTATAGATTCGTTGATCGACACAAAATTGATTGGTGACACTCTTCAATATACAATTCAAGAGAAAATGGTTTGGCGGAGGCCTTCAATAAAACATTAGTTAAGATGCTCAAGAAGATTCTCACTAAAAATAAAAAAGAATGGCATACCAAGCTAGAGGCACTATATGATCAACTACAAGACACTAAAGCCACTATTCATTGGTATTTGGAAATGATGTTGAGTTGCCTTCACTTTGAGTAGCCATTCAGTACAATCTAACTGAAGATCAAAATGCTCATCTGAGAATAGAGGAACTCGACACGCTTGATGAAGTTAGATTGCAAGCTCATCAAAATCAAGAGGTTTATCGAGCAAAGATGACCAGGGTTTTTGACCATGCGGTGTGGCCTCAAACATTCCAAAAAAGAGAATTGGTTCTAGTGCTGAGAAGGCCAATTATTCCCAATCAAAAATTTGGTGATAAATTTGAGTCTAACTGGGAAGGCCCTTTTGTTATTGAAATAGTGTATCAAGGAGGGGTATACCAACTCATCAATCTAAAGGGTGAAAGACCAATGCCTTCAATTAATAGCTAATACTTGAAAAAGTACTATACTTGACAACCACATTATCGAGGTACAATAGAAATCCCCCTACAAGACATGGGGAATTTTTTTAGTATATCTATTTAGGTCGACATCGTGCTTCATGACGAGATCCCTAAATAAACATACTCCATATGATGAAACTTTTTCGTGAAAACTCCCCTATTACACAGGGAGCATATTTTGGATTTTATACATAGATGAAATCAATGTTGTATGTTAAAATCTCATTTATAGTACATTAATTCAAATATTGATGTATTTATGCATTTTCATCTTGAAAATTCTCTTAAATGTACTTTAGAATTCCTCCGCAAAGATTTTTTAGTTTATGTTAAGTTTATTTGAGTGGACATCGTGCAAGATGAGATCCTCAATATATTCGATTAAGGTCGAACATCGAATTATATCAAAATCTGAATATATCCCATAATTATCGCTATTAAGTTGCTGTTACAGAACAAAATAATCATTTCTATGCATGAAAAGAAAAACCTAAATGTCAAAAAATTATCTCCCAGATTTGTCAAATTTTGGAGATCAAGTTAGAAGAACTCCCAATTTTGAAAGCTTCAATCAACTAAGTTGGTGAAACATCAACCTCTACATCTTGAAGTCTAGGACATGGGTTCTGGTCGACTCAACAAGCCCATAAATGGCCAAGTTGTCGACGCCTCCTCACTCAACAAGCCGCAAGAAAAGGCATGGAAAGAGCCTCCGGCCGATGACAAAACCACCAACCCACTACAGCTAAAGTCAAAGACTTGAGTAGGTTTTAAAGGTCGAACTCAACAAGCCTAAATATGGCCGAGTTGCTGATGCTCTCCTCACTTAGCAAGCAGTAAGAAAAGGCCGTAGTGAAAGAGCCCTTGCTCGTCAATCCAATGATGATAGATGTTTAATCTCAAGATCCATAGTGATTACAAGCAACCAGATCCAAGAGATCTTTCTACTTGATCGATCAAGACAAATGAGAAACACTCAATTGGGCTACCAAATCAATCTATATATACGCGGGTGATATCTCAATTTATTCTCAAATGATCTGATCAAGCTCAAAACACAGATCAAAATCAATCTCCTCATCAAGTCCGTCAAAGTAGAAAACACAGGACCGAAGAATCAATTTCATAGTTCATACAAAGCCTATGACCAGACTAAAGGAATTTTATGGTTATTCATTAAAGCATACTGATTGATAACTCAACATTGACTATAAGAAGGTCATCTGTACCCTTCAACAAACCCATCAAAGAAGCACAATTCATGGAGTGTATATACTTCCCGACAAGTCATGGACAAATCGTCATTCATCAAGTCTCAAGCTAAGGAATTTCAAATCTAAGCAGATAAATCAATTCCCAGAATCATTTATCAAAATAAGACAATTCCTCCATCAAACCCAACAGCAGGTTAGAGGAAACTCAAATCTACAATGACATAAAAGAAAGAGATCTTCAACAAAGCCATTGAAGTAGATAATAGATGGTGTAAGAACTCTTATCTATTCGACAAGTTGATTCTGACAAATTAGTCAATCTCCATCATTTAACATGTCCTAATAAGGTAGCATACTAATGACGAATCCTGTCAAAGCTCCGTAAGCTATTGCAAGTGAAGCTAAAATGATCAAAGTTCGGTAAAATGGTCAATCTAAAAAAACATGACTCACCCCATGCGTGAATCACATTTGTTGCATTTATTGACCTCATGTGTGTATCAAAGTCAAGCCAAATCAATTTAGACTGAGGTGACAGAAAATTGAGCTCAAAATGCAAAACGCCACCGAAAATGTCAAATGATCATCAATGAATGGACACACGCTTAACATCAAAATTGATTAGAATATAAATATTTCAAAATCTAATGAGTAATTGATTAAGCCGGCTATCACGCGTGTTGATATATTGAGTTGGAAGCTAGATGTCAACAATTCATAAAATTTATTACACCGTTAGCTTTGAAATATTGAAAACTATCAAATGAGATTGGCTTCTCAATTGGGAAAATGAAATGTGACATCATGCAAATTGAAGAAATACATGACATCACCAAAATCAACTAAATGACCTATCATGAACGACTTTGCATCGCATTTAAAATATCAAATATAATATATATTGCTGACTTGATGATCAATGCCCGGCCATATCAATATGTTGCACATATCAAAGTTAGGATGCACCAACGAGAACACCATAGCTAAAATTGATCGTTGCTTTTTAAAATATCAAAAATATCAAATGAGATAGTTCACGCGAGTGAAAATGTCAATAATGAGTGGTACGCGAAATCGTAAAATGCGGACGTCAAAATGGTCGAAACGACATCAATGAACGAATTTTTTCGTGTGTTAACGCTAAATTGGTCATGATATAAATATTGCACAACTTAACGATCAGATCGCACTGAAGCCGCCAATATGCGCACATATATCAAGCCGGAGCAATCAAGATAAATGATCCATTCATGAAATTGATCAATCATTGACTTCAAAAATGTCAGATAGAAATGATGACTGCATTAAAATCAAAGTCGAAAGTGGATTACTTTTGAAATGAATGACGTCGACTGAACCAAACGGCTTAATCGAAAAAATAGCCATCGTGATTCTAAATATAATTATTAAATATATATATATATATATATATATATATATATATATATATATATATATATATATATATATATATATATATGAGTTACTAAAAATTCACATTAAAACTATTTAATTAATTTAAATTTATTTTCTAAATTATCGTCCTCCATGCTCAACCGTTCCTCTTTCTCCCATTTAGTTTTCCTTCACTGCGGAATACAAAGAAGAAAAGGACGGTTTTTTTTTTCTCCTCTCTTCTATTCCACGTTCAGTCTTCTCCCCATTTTCCATGCTCTGCAGGTAATTTTTCTTTCCTCTCAATCTCCTCCAACATCTTGCTTCGCGCAACGTACCCGTCACTGTTCCGACCCTCTCCACGCCGCCATTTCATCACAGTCCGCTATTCCACGTGACCCACGTCGTTCCGCCACAGCTCCCACCTCCGGCCCGCGTGTCTCGCATAATGAGCTTGTCACGCCTCCTCCGGTTCTGCGCACCACATCCGCACCTGCCACCTGCTCTGCCTCCCTGCCAATGCATTTGCAAAAATAGTCCGTGGTCGTCCATCCCACTGCTGCCTCCACATCTCCCGGCCTGCTGCACCATTCCTCCATCTGCCATGTGTTGCACCTCTTTGCTTTCGGCATGAGCCCACACGTACCACCTCTGCACCATCCGCTATGGGTTCTCTCGTAGCCAGCCCATGCTCCAACCCACTCCATCCCTGTAAACCTCTCCAGCCTGCAAAACCACTCCAGCTGCAAACTACTCTAGCCCGTGCAAACCTGCCCCACACAGCCTGTCATCCCAAGAGCCTGAAACCTCCTTCGCAGTCAGAACCCATCCATTTTCACTACAATCAGAAGAACATCGTCAAGAAATGAATTATTCTTTCACATCATCCTCATTTACCCGTCTATTTTTCCAGTTCGATCAAGAAAGTAAATTCTTTTTCGATTTTCTGATCGATTCTTGATAACATCCATTTTTTTGCTTCACAAATCGGAGAAGACATCAAAAATTCTTCTTTCAATTTTAACGTCGCTTACATAACCCATCCATTTTCATTAAAACCAGAACATCGTCAAGAGTGAATTTTCTTCCAATTTCAATGCCGCACTCTTTCCTTACATTCTCAGATACCCAACCTTGTTCCCTTACCGGCATGACAAAGACATCGAAAATGAGTCGAACATGTGATCGAATTGAATATATATATATATATATATATGCTTATGTTTCAGTTCGTTTGAGTCAAGAGGGCACAACGAGATGAAAAAATTGATTGCAAGACACTACACTGAAGAGGCATTAGTTAGATATCGCTCCTTAAATGCTATCAAAAATTTTGTCTTAGAAAAAAGGGGGGGGGGGTGAACTGGGGATGAAAAATGTCATGTTAAGACACCACTCAATGCTCAAGAGTCAGAGAAACATCCCTGCACCACATGGGGATGACTTGAGGCAAAATTGGCCAAATCTTTTTTAAAATGAGAAAAATGAAAGAAATAAGAAGAAAGAAAATTTTAAACTAAAAGCCAAACAAAAAAAAAAAAAAGGAAGAAATGAATATATATTATATTTATCTTCTTCGGGTTTGGCCTCACCGTTTCAAGAGGCACGAGATGAAAACCCTGGAAAATGAAGACAGACTTCATAATATGGAATTAGCCAAAGACACTCAATGCTAAGACATACCGAGTAATCAATCTTAATATACTGTAGATGATGAGAGGTCGCCAAAATTTAGACTAAAATTGACTTAAACAAATTCAAATGAATTACCTAAATTTAAGTCAAATAAAGAATATATGATAAATATGAAGATAAATATTAAATCAAAGAGAAATATGGGGAGAACACCTAAAGAAAATTTTGGAAAGAATAAGACACTCATTTAAAATGCAAGTGAAATTTGAGGAGACTAATATTAAACTCACAAACTCTAATAATTCTATACTTAAATTGAAATGAGAGTTCTCTTTTCTTGTAAATTCTCAAAATTAAATAAGCTTTAATTGAATTTGGGAGACTAATACAAACTCATAACAAACTTGCAATAAACTTTAAGTCTAAGGATGAATCCAAATTGGGTTTAACAACTCTTATAATGAATATGGAGGATTACTATGCTAATAATAAGCAAGGTTAAACAATAAACATTAAAATCAAGATAACTTATCAAAAGAGATGTAAATTGAACATAGGAGAGTTACAAAAACTTAACAAACTGCAAGTAATGTTTTAAACTACAATCTAAATCAAATGTTTCGCCAAGACCGCAACTTTTCATGTGAGAAGTACTAAATCAAAATCTACAAAAAAAGTTTACTTTACAAAATTGAGAGATTTCATTCTAATTATGATTTTCAAAATCAACAAAATCACTAATTAGAAATTATCTGCTATAAACACCTAGATGGGGCCCCACACTAAAGATTAAATTCAATTATCTCGAGGTTCTTGCAGTTACTTCCCGTTAGTCTTAGATTAGTTTAACAAAAAACCTAAAATCTATTATAAGAATTTTAACTTAATGAAATATTTGAGAGGTTAATTATATCATGTAGATTTGATCCTCTGTTAGAAGTTAGACAGAGTTGATAGGATATAAAGTTCTCAAATATATTCGAGTCAATCAATTAACTACCTCGATGATGGTTGTGTTGAATGAAGATTTCAACCGGAGGGGATACTTACCATCAAAATGGGCTTGCAAGCCCAAATTGAATTAATCAATTATCAATGCAAATATAAATCTAATTTTGCTCCACACATCACCATTTGCAACACTTTACTTTTAACGAAGCGTTAGTTAAGGCATTCTCAAATACACCTATATGGGCTCAACACTATGCTGAATGTTTAAATTCAAGTGTCTGAGGATGCTATGCAGGTTACTTCCCGATTTAGTCTTAGGATCTTGTGTTGTAAAAAACCTAAAACCTATAATAAGAGTTTCAAATCGGTGAAATATCGAGAAACTAATTTCATAAGTGACAAGTAGATCTAATCTATTAGCATCTAAATAGAGTTGAGGATTTAAAGCTCTTAAACATATTGAAACTAATCAATTTTTCAAATCAAATTAAGTAGTAATCTAAAATCAATCTCATAACTCAAATAAAATTGTATGAATTCTTAAATACTCGCATTCCCCTACACTATGTTGAATGCCTAAATTCAAGTTTGGGAGGCATGGTTGTTTCTGCTTAGACTGATCGGTTAACAAACTTAAAACTTATAATAAGAGTTATAAATTAGTGAAATATCAGAAGTTGATTGTGTGACGTAGATCTAATCCTCTGTTAGTAGCTAAACATAGTTGATAGGATCTAAAGCTTTTAAACATATTCAAATTAATCAATTTTTCAAATCAAATTAAGTAGCAATCTAAAACTGCTTAAATAAAACTATATCATTAAAAACTTAAATCAAACTCAATCCATCCACCTTTGACGTTTTTTGTGACAAATTAAGAAAATTCTAGCTCAAAAAAGAGCCAATGTCAAATCAAGTGTTCTACTATGTTCACTCTCAATCAATCTCATATTAGAAAGACGCTTGTCCTCTTGGGCCAGGCTCCAGATGGTAATAGTACCTCGACGTTGTTTGGCCAGCTCCATTATATTATGATAATGATCAATTGTATGCTTTCTAATGGCTCGCTTTATTGTGAATCATAAGGTATACTTAATAGTCAAACAACCCTCTGTTGGTAGACTTAAGTCTGCCTCCCTTATACAAACATCCCCTGCGTACAAGGATTTCTTGGATGACGAACTTGTGTTCATAAGGATTCTTCATCGGTCGATTACCTCCTCGACTAAGTTGACTAGGGATATTGGGATGATGCAACCATGGGATCAGATCGATCAGCCATCATTCCCCAACCATCGGTTTTGAAATGATGAATTTCATAATTTTAAATTCTGAAACTCCACATGGTACTACTATAGGCTACACATTTAGCGATCAAATGACTAGCCTTAATCGAAAGTTCTCTCTCACTTATTGGGAGGAGTAATTAACTATATCTGTTTATGAAACTTGGAACCAGATCTAAAGTCCTCACAAAATGAATCTAGTAGTGTCTTATCTTTATCTCATCTGTGATTTTAAAATTACACCACACACTTTCAAATCATACTCTCTTTAATTCAAAAATTGTCGAGAGGTCGGTGGTAAATTTTTGGAGCCCACAAATAACAAAAACAAAATGTCAAAAATTAAAAGAAATAGAAAAGTTGTTAATGCACTAAACATATATATATATATATATATATATAACACTTTTCTAATGATTCAAAGTTCTATTTTAGATATCATTAGAAAATAAAAAAATCCTAAATATGTTATTTTATTTAGCTAAAAGTCCCAATTCTCGCATTATTTAAAAAGCTTATTAAGAGTAATTTATGTGCATACAACACAAGTCTTATATATTTATATCTTTAATTCTTAAATTTTATTATTTCCATATATAAAATTAAATTTTTAATATCACATCAAAAATATCATCATCATTATTTTCTTGAGTGCATTTTATTTTATTTTAGCACATCATTAAAATAAAATAAAATATCCGGTCTCTACACATGATAATTCTGTACAAAATTAATAAGATGTCTCAAAAGCTCAAAATTAATTAATCTGTATTTGATCACAAAATTAATAGGCTTAAAAATAAGATAACACATAATATTTAATTAAATTTATATGTGCTCCCACATTCGAAATTCTCAATAATCTCCCTTTTGGGCCACATATATATTGCTTGATAATTATACATTATTAAATACTTTAAGAGTTCAATTTTTGCTATCTTCAAATATGAATATCTTTAAATAATATGGTCCATTAATAATATTGTTATATAATCAAAGTGATCCTTATTATAATTTTTCTATAACAAGACCCATCAGTGATCATTAAATCAATATGATTAATGACATAGATCAAGTATGAATGTGTAGCATGAAAATTTCATGTAATGTGATCATATATCATGTCTATTTCTAACTGGTCCTATATTATAACTCAAAAGAGTTATAAATATAGTTTCATTTATTTATGCTAAATTGTAATTGAAACTACATAACTTTATTTCAGAGTTTTCAACTATAAGATAATAACAATACTTTATTTTAATCAGAAAAATATATTTACAATCATTGAACATCATAAGCAAACTCCCATGCGCTTCATCAAGTAAACCACTCACATAATACATGCTCATGAAATACTTTGGTGGTAAACCTTGTAAGTGGATCTCAGAATCATAAAGTTTATTTAATATGTTTAATAGATACTTAAAACTCAACTCTTTCTTTACAATAAAACTTTATGTTAATACGCTTTGATTTTGATGAACTCTATTGTTTTTTTGAATATAACTCAACGACTTATTATCACAATTTATTTTAATGATCTCTTTATTCCATTAAAAATTTTAGGATGATAAAATTTTGTAACCATATTCCTTGATTTGATGTCATGTTTATAAATTCTACTTTCATAGTGAAGTTATAAGTAATTGTTTAGCACTTTTGAAGATATAGCTCCTTCTTAAAAATATAATCATAAGTGGATCTTCTACTATCGAGACAACCATAAAAAATCAATCAGTACCCCATGATCTCCAAATGATCTAATCTCCATATATAAGACAAAGTCTTTGTTTTCTTCATACTGATAACCCATTTTTGCTTTCCAATGATCAATTCTAGATTACTTAAATATCTTCCAAGATTCTAATGCAATATCGAACGCGTACAAAATATAGACTCTCTACTATAGATGCATAAAGAATCTTTTTCATCTCTTTCTTTTCAAGTTCATTTCTTGGACATTGAAGAAAATTGAATTTAACACCTTTAACAATGGGTGTATCTCCTGGTGCACAATCTTTCATGCTAAATCTACTAAGCACTTTATCAATATACGTCTTTTGTGATAAACCAAGTATACCACGAGAATGATCTCGATGAATTTGTATACCCAACACAAAAGATGCATTTCAAAGATCTTTCATTTCAAATTTATTCGAAAGAAATTTCTTGATTTTATGTAAAAGACCTATAACGCTCTTAGGTAAAATCATCAACATATAAAGATGGATGAATTTACTCCATGATTTTGTGATAAATCGTTGATCAGATTTTCTTTAAAACCAAAAAAAGAAGTAATCACTTATTCAATATAGATATACCATATAAACTAATTAATCACATGTTAAAATAAACCATTTACCAAACACAAAATGAATGATTTTTTCCTTAGAAAGAGGTTTGAAAAAAATACCTTGAAATGTCATAGAAAACCCTAAATCCACCCAAAACCCCAACAATGTCGGCGAGAAGGGAAGGTCGGCTTTGTCGGCGACGACGGCGACGTCGACGTCGACGTCGAAGGGTGGGGCAGCGGCGTCTTGCACGGAAAGGTTAAAAAAATTTAATGCCAGTCACCGCATTGCCTAGTTTTAAAATTTAAAACAGCCTTAAATTAAAAATTTAACCATTTTACCACCTGTAACCTTATTGTGAGACGCTGTTTGCTGGGGATGCCAGAGACAAGTGTGAGGCGAGAGATGGAAGCACCTTCTACGACTTCGTAATGCTGCAGCCACCCGTTGCTTAGATTGTCCCAGCCCGCTCCCTCCTCCCCTCCTGATTGCAGAGCCCATGCCCTAACTTGTTTCTTTGGGGGAAGTTAATTACAGAGCCTTTTTTTATTCATGTTTGAGTATCATTTTCTTAGCTTTATTCATTGATGTTTGCTCATATGTGTTGGCTAGCTCCATGGATAGTTTCTCTTCAGCATCTCCTTTTGATTTCAGCTTGATTTCATTGAATTTAATGTAAACATGCACTGTTGTATTGAATAAGTTGTTAACGAGATTTAGTGGCTATGCTCAGCCTCTTATTCCTTTTATTACATAAGAATTGATTCACAACTTGTATCTATGAAGGTTCATAGTCAAACAAGTAAAAATGATATGCTAGAAGCAATCTTCTATTAGTTAGTTTTTTTTGTTGTTGTTGCATTCAGTTATATGACAGAAGTATGGCTCGATAAATTCTAGTTCATTCTCCTTTTTTGCCAAGGCTGTTTGGATTGACTTTGGGCGGGATCAAGGAGGAGGGTGGGAGGGAGTGGGCTGAGATAATCCTAGGCAACGGAGTGGTTGCAGCATTACAGAGTCGTAGAAACTGCTCGCAGCTCTCGCCTCACGCTCACCTCTGGCAGGCAATTTTTTTAAAATAAGTATCATTAGAATGCTAATTAAGTAATTAAGTATGGTTCAAAAAAAATTTCTGCGATTAATACTAGCTAATTAGCCTGGGATGATGAGTGTCTTGCCACATTGAAATGAGACCAGTCGCCCACTTTCAGATTTTTTTTTAAACTAAGTATCATTGATTTACAAAGCTTGGGATATTAATATGATATTAAGTAAAAAATAATTCTTATTATGTAAAGTATCTTTATAATTTTGATTTGCATTACTTCTAATAATTATTATATAATTTTAACATAAATATTAGTAATCACACATGTATCTTCTATATTTAGATTTATGTTTTAGTGACTGAGATTAGTATATTGATTGATTTAGCTTGTGAAGTTGAATTAATCTTTAATATTGTGTCTTTTATAATAGAGTCACTTATTACCTTTCTTACTTAATTTACATCTCGATTCATTTGTATAGTGATGAACTTTAAAACAAATTTATTTTATTACAAGATTGTAGCTAAAGCTGTTTGAATGCCATACCGCACAAAATAACGCAAAGAGTTGAGTAGAACAAGTTTAGTTTGATTAGTTCAAAGAAAGTGCATATGAAATATAATAATGATCTGAGTATTTGCATTCCAATTTGAACAAGTACATTCAACTAAGTGAGAGTCAATAAGCATAAATGATCAATGAATAAAATAGATAAAAAGAAACGGATGCACAAATACACTACCCAAACATCTAACGCTCGTGGAATCGCACCACTCCCTGTGTGTGGTCGGTGTGCGGATGGGCGATCACGCGGTGATGGTGACCCTCCGCAAGATCTTTGGCCTGGACCGGATCGGCGGACTGGAAGATAGTGGTACTTCATATGTAGGCGATAGGTAGAAGGACTGGATCGCGATAGCATGGACCTGGATCGCATAAGTAGATGGCGCGGCACTCCAGTCATGGTGTGCGACACCCTCTATAGGCACCGATCCGTAATATGTGTCACCGATATGTACACGCTCATCCAAGTCTCTACATAGCAGCTTGTACCTATCGATGCATCTCTATAAGTGGTGCTCATCCACGTTGCCAAAGTATGGCTGAAAGATGTCAGTCGTGCGATGTGCCCTTTACACGAAACGATGTAAAATTAGCACTTACATTGAATTAGATGAATACTTATATCGGGACTTACATAAATACGCTCCATGCTGGTAGTAAGTATCTAAGATCTTGCCAAGAATACGTAGACGATCCGAACTAACACATGTACCGCCGATATGCCTTCTGTCACATCCTCATCTAAGCTTGAAGGCAATCCTCGCCTCTCCGGGCAAAGAATTCGATAATCAACCCAGTTGACATCCGCTTTACCCCGACCATCGACCCTTTTGAAACTAGGGTCAACTTGGGCTATATCGACTCTGGGAATGAGGCCGAACTGGCACAACACTCTATCTGGTAAATACCACTCAACCCTCTTCCAACTCATAAGAGGGACTCGTGATAACCATATCTCGAGCCTCGAGCATCGATGATGGGACGTGATTCGCCACCGTATCGCCTCCGATCACCTACATATTAAAAAAATTATGTCAAATTAACATATTTGGCAAAAGTGTTATCTATAAATCCAACTGTATGCTCATTTATCGTATTTCAGATATCGCAACGTTTGCCATTGGTCTGGCGAACATACTTCATTCCATCTGTACAAAAAATAGTTTAAACACATATAAAAGTTACAAAATTTGAAAGTACATTTAAAAAAATATACCCAAATCATTCCGAGATCATTAAGCTCGAGATATGGCTTTCGTAGTCGGCCTCCCAACATGAATATGCTCCAAGTCCATATCCGAAGGAGGTGTAAAGCCATGTTGCACTTGGTGGGCTAATGACTTCGCAACTCCCTATAGTGTGAAAGCTCACGCCATAGCCATCGTCTGAAGATATCTGGTCTCTGTAGTGGTAGATACTGCAAATGGACCTTTGAACCTGATGTATCCGGTAGTAAGAAACAACCAATAATGAATAGAATGTAAGCACGCAGGTGTCGAAAAAAGTTCTCGGTGCAATGTACGACTCAGAAAAGTCCACCTCGGGCGGTTTATGTGCTCGACCATCCCGAATGACTGACTGGATCTGATCACATACATCACGCGGTAAAGGGTATCGCCCCAACAAATCATCAGAATGTCGGGCCGTGTCAACTCTTCCCTCCAATCAAAATTGGGCCTATGGCGTGGCCCATCACGAATCATAAATACTCATCTTCGCGCAACCGTGAGGCATATATGGTTTCTCGAATGATAAACAACATCATCACGCCACAAAACTCATAAGTTAGGCGATAACCAATCATACTAATTATTACAAGCGTAGGAAAGATTGACAAGATGTTACTTGGAATCAACTCATCAAAGCGCATTGTGTCCTAGATGCATGCGATGAAATCTGTGTCATCGGGTATATCGACCTTATTGATCGGTGATATGGATGCAACATTAACATCCTCCACTTTGACACTAACATCGGCGGAAGCGCCTAATTTTACTTCAAAGCCATCGCCGATATTACAGACGTTATAAATCCGTTACCCAGGGATAAGTAAGTGATTGTGTGACGCTCGAATCAATGTGCATGGTTCTCATAATCTTTGTAATTAAGTTGTTGTGACGAGAATCTTAGCGATTTCGACCTCCCACATAACTTGAGGCCATCGATACTCCGCTTCCATATAAAAGAATCAACGAAACAAATTCTCTATTCATTCTTGCAAAACAAGCTATATGAATAATCAGAAATTTATATTAATCGACACCTAAATAATACTACTTGCTACTTAACTAAATGAACGCCAACACAAACCTACAAATCAAATTCAAACAAAAGTTAACCATACTCAACTCTAGCACGACTATTAATTTATAAATTGATAAAAAAAGTGATTTACGTGTGTTTGAAGAACGATGGAGAAGTGTGCAAAAAAATGTAGAACCAAAGGAATTTTCCTCGAACGAAATGGAGCTGGAATCGTCAAGCTAATGTTGACCAACGGCCGCTAGATGGGAGGGAAGTCAAACGTGCAGCAGTTGTCGGAAAAAAAAGGAAGTTTCTTTCGATTACCTGGACAAGACGCGTAATGCAGGCAGTTGGAGCTACGCCGATGACGGACGGGAAGTTCCGACAAGGAGAGGACCATGCTCGGATGGAAATGAAGGCGGTGAGCTCTACGGAGGAAAGAGTTCGAGGAATCAGTGAAAGAGAGAAGATAGTCGATCGGGCCGATCGACCTAATACGCGCTCAGTAAGAATCCACTTAGTGGGCACATTGACTTCGTAATTTGAAGCCGCCTGTCTCATTTCAACGCATCCACGCTACGTCAGATTCGATGTGGTCCACCCGCGAAGGTCGATTTATTTTGAATTTTTTTGAACCATACTTAATTACCTAATTAGCATTTTAATGATACTTATTTTAAAAAAATTGCCCCTCTTGCATCCCCAAGCAAACTTCATCTTAAGGTTATAGAGTTGTAAAATAGAGTTATTAAAGCGTTTTAGGTGGTATAGTTATAAATAAAAAAGTTTGAGGTGTTAGATAAGAAAGTAAGGAGGTTTAGAGTGGTACGTATATAAATCTCCTTAATTTAAAATATAACGAATTATTTTTAAAATAAATTTTATATAATTTTAATTCAATTATTTATGACACCTGTGTTCAACACATATCTTTTATTTTTTTAATATTATTTTAATCGAATCTCTAGAGTATAAGTGTGTTAATTCTGTTCGGCCCAACGTTTGATACTCATGCCTAATTTTTGAAAATATCGATATATTATAGATTTTAACACTCCATTTTGATTTTACACCCACTATAAATTTATAAAAATTATCTAAATAGAATAAATAATATATAATTTTAATAGATTTAACAAGAAATGTAATTATGAATTCTGAATTTTTTAAAAAGTGAAAACAACTCATTTGGAAAAGGGCATGTGGAGACAAAGGGTCTTAAAACTTTGTCTTAGGGGCTCTTGATTGCCTATATTTAGAGTATAAAGTAAATCAAATAAAATTAATTTAATTTTTGAGTGTTTGGTATAATGCAAAGTAAAATTTCAATTAGATTTTAGGTGTATTTGGAATTCAATTTGTAAATTAAATACATCTAACGTAAAGAAAGTGCCGTTGTTGCCAGCCGCCATACCGCCATTGTGCCATCATTACGCCGCACCTTATATTGACCGCCGCCGTACCGATTATCGACCGCCGCCGACTACGCCACCCATCATCGACGTCGCCATACGATCGCCAATCGCCGCTTCGACGGTCATCACCGGATCACGGATGCAGCCGCCAATAATTTCAAAAATATTTTATTTTACCTTTATTTTATCAAATAAGAAAAAAAATTCATGTATTTATAAAATTTTTAATCAAATAAATTAAAATAATCTAAATATATTATATATTTTTATATTATAATTAATTTATTTTACATTCTAAATATAGTTAATCAAACAACCACTTAGATAAGAACCTTCATAAAAGCCCCCCGCAGTTATTGATAGGACTCCTTCAAGCTCGAGTGAGAATGAATCCTCGAGTGGTCTTCTTCAAGGCCTGTTAACTGTTAAGGACTGCAGATGGTCACATGGAGAGTTATGCGGGGCCTGGAAAATTGCTCAGAAAGCTTGAAAGAGAAGAAAGAGTCGGGCTGCATTGATTAAAGCAAGTTTTTTATTTTTATTATTATTATTTTTTTATTTTTACATTTTCTTACGCAACTGCAGTGAATCAGATGAAATAAAATATATATTGATAGGCTCGAACGGTGATGTCTAGGGCTATTATCAAGCCGAACTAAGTTGAATATTTATCCGATTAAATTTAACTTGAATAAATTAAAAATTATTCATGTTAGATTTGAATTTGAGCTGAACTTTTGTATAAATATTCAAATTTAACTTGCTTAATTTTATCTATATTCAAACTTAATTTATACTTGATTTATTTGAAATAATCGAATGAATATATAATTTAGTTAATTAATGAGTTTTAATTGAGCACTTAAATTTTTTCTTATTTTTTGCTACAACTATTCTCTTAAATCTCATGTAAGTTTTCACATAATATAAAATCTATATTCTAAAAAAAAATTAAATCATGAAAAAATTTAATAAGGGATAAATTAAAACATATATAAAAATTAAGATAAATATTGATAATATAATAAACCCGAATGTGAGGGAGAGAGTCTGGGTAAGTCAATACGAGGGAATGAATGATCTTGAAGAAGAGTTAGAGCTTCATTTCAAGGAGGGGCAAAGGGCTTAGGAACCGCAAATGAGAATAAGAAAACCAGAGATCTGTGACTCCTTCTACTAAGCGCTGAGCCTGTGAGCCGTAACTTAAGTTTGTTGAGTCACAAATTTAAAAGTAATTTTTTAGCTTTAGTTAAATATTTTTATAATTCATTTTTTACTTTGAGCATTTATCCTACAATTTATAAAGCTATATGCTCAATTATATTATATAAATATTTGATTAAATGTATATTATATTTAATAAATTATACTACTAAATAATATATTTTTATTAAATATATAATTAAAAAAATTTATAAGTTATATGTACTCATATTTTTAAGATAATAAATATATTATCTTGAGCTTAATATCAAGTATTTAATAAGTTTCAATAAATAAATGAGATTCATTAATAAAAAGCGATTAATGTCACGTTTGATTTAACTATCGAGTTTTTAAAAATGTCAAAGCTTGTTTGTTTATTAATTTGAACAAATATGAGCAGTAATCAGTCGAATCAGTTTAAGAGAGCACTTTGGTCATTTACAACCCTGATGATGAGGATAAAATGAGCTGTGAAAGTGGAGAGTGGCAGCTTCATGAGTAATTTATACATCTTCTCTCCTTTTTTTTTTTCTTCTTTACATTTGATAAATTTTAAACATAAATTCATATACATCATATATATACAACACTTTCAACTTAATAACTTTTGTTTATGGAATTATGCTCTCAATCAAAAAACTTATGATCAGTTTAGGCTAGTTGTAGCTAACTTAAAATACAGTGCGTGAGGATGCTGCACAGATTAAAAATAAATAAATTTAGAATTTATTTTATATTCGAGAATATATTACAACTTCATAAATATATCTCAAAAATACAAATATTTAAATGAACTAATTATTGAATTTTCAAAATATAAATGTATTTGTTGAAATACAAAAGATATTCAGTTGCAAAGTTATGAAATACAACTACGAGCTTTAATCTATAGATCTGATTCTTTGTTAGGAGCTAAACAGAGTTGATAGGATCTAAAGTTCTTAAATATATTCAATTCAATCAATTAATTACTAATGGATTTGTTGTTTGAATATTTAGAAAAAGAATGCGTGTAAAAAAATTCGATGTAAAGGATTACTTTATAGTTGTTTTGAGAGCTTTACAAATTCATGACTTTTTTTTTTGTTTGGTTGACAAAATATAATGTAAAGAAGGTTTTGATATCTCGGCGAAGGGGGCCGACCACCGGCCATCGGGGTAATGGTCGGAACCGCGGCATGGCAGTGAAAAGTGGCGCGGATGGTGGTCATCAGTCTGCGGCGATAAGCGGGGCGATGGCCAACGGGGCGGCAATGGATGAAGGCGGCGGTAAGCGGCAGTTGATGGCCGAAGGGCGTGGCCCGCATATATCAATATTATCGGTGTATTTGAATTCCCCCTAATGCGACCAAATACGCGAACTACTTTACGATTTGAAATACGAAATTTTATTTTATTTGCAACCAAATGCTTGAAATGTAAAGCGCATTTGAATGCAGGATTCAAAATGCGAACCAAATATGTTGAATGGAGATTTCAACTGGAGGGATACTTCCATTAAAATGTAATCATAATCTCAGATCAAATTAACTTAAATCAAGTGCCAACTCAAATGCAAAATCAAATATATCACCAAGCTGTTAATGGTTAAATGAAATTTAATCTTTAAAAATTTAAAACAAAATCTAACTCAATCCATCTTCCACAATAGTTTGTAGAAAGTGACAAATTAAGAAAACTCTAGCTCACAAAGGAGTCAATGTCAAATCAAGTGCTTTACTATGTTCACTCTCAATCAATCTCACGCCAGTAAGAATGTGACATGTGTTCTCTGACTGCGTGATTTAACTAGTAGGCTCCACATATGATGTAATTATGATTAGAGTCTTTTGATCGGGAGGTTGCCGCCAAATGACACCATTATATTACGATCACGCCTACGTATGCTCCCAAAGCACCTTGAGAGGTGAATCATATGGTACAGATGGGGAAAAAAGCCTCCGTCAAAGGTGAAACTTAAACTTGTCAGATAAACACTGTCTACAAAGATTTCTTGGATAGTGCAACCCATGGTCGGCGATATATGATCCTTCCGGGTTGGGTCCTCACCGACTAAGATTAGTAGATTAGACATGGGATGACGGAACCATGGGATCTAGATCGGGCATGTCATTATTTTCCAACCATCCACTTTAAGCTGAAATGATGAATTTCATAATCTTAAATTTTAAACTCTACATACTATTACTATACACTATGCATTCAACGATCTAACAACTAGCCTTAATCGAAAGTTCTTTCTCAGTATTGGGAGGGGTAATTAACTATAGGTGCTTACGCCTATAGGAAATTTGGAACCAGATTTAAAGTCTTCACAAAATGAGGGCAAAATCTTTGAGTAGTGTATTATTTACTATTTCATCTGTCTACTGAAAATTTCATCGACACATAAATTATACTCTCTTCGATGTGAGAAGTAGATGGAGACAAAAGCTCTCTCTCTCTCTCTCGTATATATATATATATATATATATATATATATATATATATATATACATACTTCATTCGAAGGAAGAAAAGATGGGAAGAAGTTGTTTCATATGGAAGGTTGTGGAAGTTTTTGAAAAGATTGAAAATGATTGTGGGGGTTATCTGCATACATATCTTATGCTTGCTGTAAATGAGCAACAAAGAATTGGCAATATTGGTAAGGATGTTGGGTGGGTTGCATGAGATGACTTGAGAAGGTGATAAACCTTTCACGAAGGGCTTACTTGAGTCAATAATTACCTTCTTGAAAAAACAAACATGATTAGTGATCGACTTAACATGGTGTAAGCAAGTGCATGTACCATTTAAGTAATATAGTGATAAGTATAGTATCATTTTCATGAGGATCTATTTGAAAATTTACAATTAAGTTAAGTTCTAATCCCCTACTAACCTAATTTTATCCGACTAAATCATAGAAATATAAAAGAGCACAAATTAAGAAAGATATTTTTGAAAGATAAGATAATTTTTTTCTTAATTTTATAAAGTGCACTATGAATTTATGGAAATTTAAGGAGATGATATGTGCTAAATAAATAGGAGGGTTTAAAAAACATTGTTGTCAAATAAGAACTTAAATATTGCTTAGTCTATGGTTATATCAATACAACAAGACCACTAACTTTAATTAGTTAATCTAATTAAAATTAAGTAATTGTTTGACATTTATCTCCCTTAAATGATTGCGGATCCGAAATATTATATGCCTATGCATATTGATTAAATTTGATTGCTTTCTTTATTGTTCCACTAAGACTCTTCCGATATCATTATGTCATAATCGACCAGATTGCATGTAAACTAAATATAGAGAAAAATAAAATAATATAATCTTGAATGCACAAATAATTTTCTTATATATTATTCACATGAACTTAAGCACACAACATTCAATACAAAATAATTATAAATACAGAGTGTTACATACTTATACACTCATTATGAAAGAGAGAACAATAAATTCAAAGTATTACTTATACAAGATAAATCAAGAGTAAGAAAAGAAACAATCCGCATGTGTTTTTCGAATTATGACTTCTACTCTTTTCCATCATGTAAGCATCCTCTTTTAATAGATCTCTACTTCCTCTAAATGCATACACACTGAAGCTCACACATAGTCTAACACTTACTACATGATACTCACTTCCCAGAGAGAGAGAGAGAGAGAGAGAGAGAGAGAGAGAGCTCAAATCATTGAATAATCTTCTTTTAAACTATCACTCATATCCCTCTAAAATAACTGTCAAAAACTGCACTTAAAACTCCCAAACTCGCTCTAAAACTTCTTGAATTTTTTTGAGTGTATATGTTTGTGTGTGTATACATATAATTGAAATATTTTAGATTGGTTTATAATGTCCAAGCATCAAGACTCGAGACTATTGTTCTTTCTTTGGATCCTTATTTTAAATTAGGTGCTTAAATTATTAATTATTTTGAGAGTTAAGTAGGATAACTTTAAATTTGGGGGCATTTGTTGGATGAGTTTTAACTCACTAATATTATGATTTCAAACTTAATATTTAGTGAGCTAATGGTGCAATCGTGATTTAAGTTTGTTGTTTATTTAGAAGTGATCCTTATTATAGAGGAAAATAGATTTGGAGCAAATTTAGATGAAAAATGATATTCACTTGATTTGATTGTATTGATTCATAGGCTAAATGACAAATTAATTTTTCTATTTGTCTTCACATCATATCAAGCTAATTATAATGGATAAGTTAAATATAAACTATTTACATTTTTGTTGACTTATAATTAATTTATAAAAAATTAATTTCACTTCAATACATTATAAATAAAAACTTAATTCAATAGAGCATAAATCTTGATGCAATTCTCAAGTTAGAAATATTTTAAAAAAAAAATTTAGGGTCATCCGTCCATCAATTTCAACAAATTTATAATCAAATTGAACTTTTAAATAAGATACACTTAAAAAAAAAAAAAAAAGTCCAATCTAAGTGAGCATGCACTTAAAAAAAAAGGTCTAATCCAAGTGAGCTCATATCAACCACTTAAAGTATTGTTAAAATTTTATCATATTAATTGAAGAGTTCACTGATCTCTAAAGCTTGCATATTTATAATCAAATCAAATATCTCGATGAAAGGAATGTAACAACTAAGATTATTAATTTTGAGTCAATTTATTTTTTATTTTTTTATTTTTTAAATATTTTTTATTTTGAGTCAATTAAGACTCCTAGATATCAAATAAAAAATTTATAATAAAAGAAATTAATATAAATCATATAATCAAATATTTTAAGACTTTGACTAAATTTATCAAAATAGTACTATGAAAGACTATAAGTAAAATCCAATTATTCACTTTAAAGGGGACTTGAATGTTGATTTTGAAGAGAGCTTGAGATTTAAAGAAATTTGAAGCTCGACCAAAAGACCAATGCGATTACGAGTAACAACCATTATCAATTTTATTACTATCACTCGATTATTATCATATAACTAACGTCACTCAATCACTATTATTTGATAATTGTTGCTCGATCATTTTTATCTGATCACTATTGTCTAATGTCATCATCATCGTAGACTGACATTATTCAATTGTTATATTCACCTTCACTATTTTCATCATATTCATTAAAAAAAAAAAACTAAAATTGAGTAAATTACTTTGCAAAAGATCATACCTTTATAATTTTAACAATATAGTAGATTATTTCTTCAACGCCAAGCCTTTTAATTTTTTTTCTTTCTAAATTTTTCACGAGAAAATTTTATTGTCTCCTGTATTTTATTTATTTATTTTATTGTCTCTTCATTCTCCTATTGTGATTTTTCTATAATACAATAACTTCAAAATATTTAACAAAATTAATAAATATGTAATATATCCACTTAATTTTATAATAACATGCATTTAATGCATATACATTTAAATTGATTTAGACAAAGGATTCATTTTAAATTGTTACAGCTTTTTTTATAGTTGATTATAATATTTTTTTATTATGCAGATCAGTTTTTTAAAAGTTCATGTACCTATTATAAATATATTTATTTTAAAAATACAGATAACAACTTTGTAATACTTACTATAGAATATTTAGTTATAAAAAGTCACTTCCTGTCATAAAAAATAGAGATTATTTTTAAAATAGGCTTAGTGCTAATGATAATTAGTTGTTTAGGCACGAAAAAAATATAATTAACAAAATAGGCCTAATTGTCAGACGATTTGGACTTTTTTTTTTTTTTTACAAAACGACGGGGAGAGAGAGAGAGAGAAAGAGAGAGAGAGAGAGAAAGGATTTTATTTTTATTAATTTTTTAAATAATATAATTATTTAAAGTATATAATTTAAAAATATTTTTATAAAATATTTAATAACCAAATATTTATATATTTAGTTATTAATTTATTTATTTATATATATAATTAAATATATAATTTAAAAATATTTTTAATTATATATATAAATTTATAAATTTATTTAATATTTTTATTAATTAATATAATTATGTATAATATATAATTTTATTAATTTTGTTAATATATAATATAAAAATATTTAAAATATATAAATAAATAACAAAGAAAGGAATAAATTATATAAATATTTTATAAACTATACAAATAAAGCAATATATATATATATATATATATATATATATATATATATTTATTTAGTTATTTATATGTTTTAAATTATATAAAATTTTTTAAGATATAATATAATTTAAAAATATTTAAAATATATAAATAAATAAATAGTTATATATATATATATATATATTTAATTAGTTATTTATTTTATTTAAAAATATTTATTTCTTTAAAATATATATATTATTAGTTAAAAATAAATAAATAATTGTAAATTATATAAATATTTAGTTATTTATATATTATAAAATATTTAGTTATTTATATATATATATATATATATTATATTTATTTATTATATATTTATTTATTATATTTATATAACTTAAAAATATTTATATAATTTAAACATATAAATAACTAAATAAATTTATATATATATATAATTACTTTTATTTATATAGTTTATAAAATATTTATATAATTTATTCCTTTTATTTATTTATATATATATTTTAAATATTTTTATATTATATATTAACAAAAATTAAAAAAATTATATATTATACATAATTATATTAATTAATAAAAAAATATTAAATAAATTTATATATATAATTAAAAATATTTTTAAATTATATATTTAATTATATATATAAAAAAAAAATTAATAAATATATATAAATATTTAGTTATTAAATATTTTATAAAAAATATTTTAAATTATATACTTTAAATAATTATATTATTTAAAAAAATTAATAAAAATAAAATCTTTCTCTATCTCTGTCTTTCTCTCTCTCTCCGCTTTTGTAAAACTACCAAAAAAAAAAAAAAAAAAGTAAACGGACGACTGCCGACATGGATACATCGTGCCATTGTCCGTTTGACTTTGACTATTATTTTAATTATATTTTTTTCGTGCCTAAACAACTAATAATCATTAGCACTAAGCCTATTTTAAAAATAATCCCTAAAAAATATTTAAAAAATAATAAGAAATCAATAATCAAATGAATTTGTAGAAGTTTTTTTTTAAAATAAAATAAAGAAAAATATACCTCAAATTAAAATGTAATACTCGCCCAAAAATTAACTTATATTCATTTAAATTTAAAATTTTAATTTTTAAGCTTGTTAAATATTTGATTGAATATTGTATACTAAGATGCACCAAGACTTTAAAAAAAAGGTACAATGTCTGACGGGTCCGACATCGAAGTCCGACACGCCTCCCGACGCATAGGATATGACAGAGAATTATCCGATTAAAATAATATTAAAAAATTAAAGAGACATGAGTGTCGGACACACATATCCTAAATAGTTGAATTAAAATTTTATAAAAAATATTTTAAAAATAGTTTTTTATATTTTAAATTATTATAGAGAGTTTTGAAAATTTAGAGAATGAGATTTGAGCTAACAAATAAGAATAATAAGAAAATTATAGAAAATTATAATTAAATTTATAAATTTAGAATTGATAATAAATTATATTCATTAAGATTACTAAAGTACAATAAAATAAATTACTTTATATATATATATATATATATATATATATATATATATATATACATATATATATATATGTATATATGTATATGTATATATATATATAACTTAAATAATTAATTTAAAAAGTTTAATTAAATAATTTTTTTATTTTTAATATTTTATCTATTTAATTTATTCATATTATTCTTAATTATTATTATAATATTGTGTTCAATTGATATTCGTGTCTCATATTTTTAAAAATAGAAATATCTCATATTCACGTCGTATTATGTTTATATTTTTGTATTTGTATTTATGCATCATCAATTGTATATTAATTATATTATGTATATATATATATATATAACACTTTGATATCCTACATATTATTTTCAATAGATTCATTGAAAATTAAAATATATTATCATATTATTGCTTTGATATAATATTGACATGCACAAATTCCGAGAGTTAAGTTGAGATTTTTTTGTTTTGGGATTGGTGAGCACGTAAGGGTAGCACACGTATATTTTGTACGCTCAATTGTGAATCATCATATTAGAAGATTATGAGGTTCTTCTTGCACAACTATTCGACTTAGCTCTTATACTGCTTCTCTCATCTGGATGGTCATTCTGCAACCATAGTCCCCCTTTTGATTGTGAACAGATTCTGCTGAAGGACAGATATTTGGGGATCGTCTGGCTAGCGACTTGATAACCGTGAGAGGACTCACCAATCCCTATTGGCCCTGCAAGATAGTAATGCTGTTGTGCTTGTTTTTTGATCATCTTTGATGTATTTTGTATCTCTGAGTCCATATATTTTTGGTAGCTTTCTTCTCTTTTTCTGCAGGAATTCTCTTTTTCTGCTTGTGTTCTGATCATGTTCCATGATCTGTTTTATTAGTCTTGTTTTTTTTTCTTTAGTTTTCAGTCCTGTAAGGGATTAGTTATCCTTCTGTTACCTCATTTTGAAATACAATTGGGCTAAGATCCTCAAATTTTTTCCAAAAAAAAGAAGAAACTCCCAAGTGATGATGCCGCAGGTCTCACGCACTGAAGTTGAGATTTGATAACATTTTATATTACGTGCAAAATATTGATTAGACGACTATCAGGTCTGCTTTTAATATATATATATATATATATAATTCTGATCAGCATGCGGCTAGGTTTTCACCGGTAAGTCCTCGTTTCTCCCTTTTTTCTTCCTCCATTCGATCTTTCCTTCCACCCCCCTCTCCCTTTTCTTAGTTTTATCTTCTCCTCCTCCTCCCCCTCTCGACCTGGCTCTGGTTAGCTTTTGGTATGATGGATATGCATACATCATTCCCCTCTTCCGACATCCCATCTCCTTCGCCCACATCTGGTTTCCAGATTATGCTAATAGCACCTGTTTGAAAGATCTCTCTGCTCAAAACGATAAAAGCCCACGCTCTTTCTTTTATTCCATCGATTCTCCGCTATTTCCTTCTAATCAAGAACTAGTGAGGGACAAAAGGAGTGGAACCTTTCATTGATTGGTCATGCTATAAAACACCCTTACTATGGCTCACCTCGCTTAGAAAAGAAGTGGAAGTTTCTGGGAGCCTTGATCTTCTTACACTTGAAGGGGACTACTTCTTATTCAAATTTACATGTTCGGAGGACTTTAATCTAGTGTGGGATTCGGGTCCTTGCTTCCTCAATGGGCGTCCCTTTGTGTTTCAGAAGTGGACGTGGGATTTCCGGCCCTCCAAGGAGCTAATTACCGAGCTGCCTATTTGGATTAAATTACCTAACTTTCCTCTCTGTCTGTGGAATGAAACCGGATTCTCGAAAGTGGCCAGTCGGGTAGGTACCCCCCTTGCTGTGGATAATCTCACCGCTTCAAAAGCTAGATATTCTCATGAGAATCAGGTGCAAGTGAATACTTATTCTTCTTTCCCTGATTCTATCCCATCAATCTTAATGGGAAGGAGTTTATTCAAGATGTTATATACGACTGGAAACCCTCGGTGTGTTCCAAATGCTGTACTTTCTCACATGGCGACCTCAACTGTCCTCTTAACCCACCTCCCACTAACCCAAATCATGGTCGTAGCAGAAGTCGAGCTGGTGTTCGTGTGACTCGACAAGCAAATGGCCCGAGAGAGAGGCTCTCTCGGTCTGATAACACAACACATCAAGAGGGTGCTCAACTCCCCTCCAACAATGATCAATTGCCTCCGTCAAATAACCAGAATATTCCTGTGGAGAACAACACTTTACCTCCATCTGCCTCGATCGCCATCAATGATCTTAATCAATCTCCGATCCTTTCACCATCTATGGATGACCCGATAGATACAGAGGAAGAGACCTTGGACCCTGTGGAGCATATTGAACCAACCTTTAAACCGTGACTTTGTTCATGTTAGTTATTACATCTACCGTAGTTTCCCCCAATCATGGAAATACGAGCATCTCTACAGACAAAGGTATTAAAACCCCGAGTAAAAATCTAATGGAAGGGGATCATTCCAAATCTTCATCCAATCAGTCGCTAACAACACAAAAAGGGAACAAAAAAAAGGGCAGGAAGCCCGCCACTTCTTCCTCCCAATGACACCCTGGGTTGTTGGAATGTTCGAGGACTTTCTACGGCAGGTAGGAAGTTAGACTGTTTGCAAATCATAAAAAGTTCCCATCTTGATTTGTTATGCCTCTTGGAGACTAAGCTCCATAGTGAGTCATTGTACTCTTCCCTTCTTCTTCATAACCTCACACTGTTTCAACCCGAAGCAAGTTTCTCCAACTTCGATTGCTCAGCGGGTGGTCGAATATGGGTAAAGTGGAATTCTGACAGAATGCATTTTGATCCTATCTCCAAAAACTATCAACTGATTCATGGTTTGGTAAAAGTCCCTGGAAGTCCTTCTTTTTTTCTGACTTGTATTTATGCAGATAATGATGCTCAAAATAGAGTTTTTCTGTGGGATTCACTCAGGAATATTGCCAATTCTACCAACTCCCCTTGGATCCTTATGTGTGATTTTAACTGTACTCTTACTAGTCAAGAAAAAGTTGGTGGAAACCCCATCTCGCTTAATAACTCTCTAGATTTCAAAAATTGTTTAAACGATTGTGAGCTTTTGGAACTCCCAAGTTCTAGCTTATTCTTCACTTGGTCCAATCAACAGATTCATAATCCCATCTCTTCCAAGCTTGACTGTGTCCTGTGCAACACTTATTGGCTGGACCACTTTCCCTCCTCCTTCTATAAAGTCCTCCCCCCTCTTTCTTCAGACCATTCACCTATTGTAACTTTTCCCAAGTTTTCCCATATCCCCCCACATCGGTTTCTATTCAAAAATTTTTGGTCCGGTGAGTCAATTTGGAAGCTATCGCTTGGGAAGTTATTTTCGGGATCCCTCTATGTGCTTTCTTGTGTCAAGCAAGTGAAAATCATTAAAAGCAAGACTTGGAATCTTGATTCTATTAAGTTGGAAGTCGTGTTAATTGATCAAAAGAGAGTTATGGATCTATTAGACAAAGACCCTTGCAACTCCTCACTACTTCTGGATGCAAAAGAAATTAAAGAAAAAATATATGGAGCTCTCTTTGAAAGAAAGCTTATGGATCAAGGAGGGCAAAGACTCACCGCTTACACAACTGATGATGATTTAAAATTCCTATATTGCTCTATTAAAGAGAGGAAGAATGCCAACCTCATTAGAGAAATTCAAACGCCGAATGAGATTGTTTCTGAGCATCATTCTATTACAACAGAATTCTGTAAGTACTACTCTTCTCTATTCAACCAAAGCTATCCTTTTATTATCCCTTCTCAGGAATTCCCAATGGGTGAATGCCTTTCTTCTGACCAAGCGGCTGAACTGGCCATGGACATATCGGATCAGGAGATTAAGAATGCACTTTTCAGCATCAGTGAGAATAAGTCTCCTGGCCCGATGGTTTTAATTCTAAATTTTTTCATAGCCAAAGGTTAATTAAAACCTCCAAGCTTCCCAATCAAGCATTCTCTCCTCACCTTTATTCCTAAGATCAAACATTCTAATTTGATTGGATTATAGGCCTATTTCCTTTGTAACACAATATATAAGGTCATAGCAAAGGTACTAGCATCTAGATTGAAGAAGACCCTACCTCATCTTATTAACCATGCTCAATCAGCCTTTATTCATGGTAGGGACATTTCTGATAATTTGTCCTTGGCATATGAAATCTGAGTTCTCCTCCTCAAAGAGCAACAATCTCTTTTAGCAAAATTTGATCTAAGGAAGGCTTTTGATAAAATCAATAGGCAATCTCTTTACATCGCCTTCAAGGAAAGGTTTTCATGACAGGTTTGTAAATTGGGTGGAAGCTTGTATTATGGATGTACCCTTCTCTATTGTATTAAATGGCAACATTAAAGGATTTTTTTCTTCATCAAATGGGCTTAGACAAGGCTGCCCCCTATCGCCATTCCTATTCACCATTGCTATGGACACTTTCTTGTGTATTATGGACAGGGAGGTTAACCTGCATCTGTATAATCCACTTTCTCATGGTGATTGTCACATCTCACATCTTCTATTTGTCGATGATTTATTAGCTATTGGAGAAGCATCTTCTACTACCATTTGTTCCCTTAAGTCCTCCCTTGGCTCTCTTCAAGCTTACCTTGGACTGGAAATTAATCCAGATAAATCTTCAATTGTCTTTTCTAAAAACTGTAAAAAGCTGGAGGATTTAGTTCCATTACTTGGTATTAATCGAGGATCCTTCCCTCTTAAGTACCTTGGCCTACCACTGGTTAAAGGCCCTCTAAAATTAGCTTACTTTAATCCTCTTTTTGATAAACTTCAATCATGGTTAGCTGGCTGGAAATGTAAGTTCTTATCTATGGGTGGAAGGCTTCAGCTTCTTCGATCTTCAGTGAACAATTACCTCTCTTATTGGTTTTGATCTATTGCTATCCCGGTTGGAATTATAAAGAGGATATGTTCCTTTACTGCTAAATTTTTCTATCACTCGGGAGAGCCCAAAAAGCTTCATACTATCTCATGGACACGTACAACGCTTCCTAGAGAAAAGGGGGGTATATGCCTCTTATCTGCATCCTCTCTCAATCTAATGAGTAAGATGAAAATCCTATGGAAAATTTGCAAAGGAGAATCTATCTTTGCAAAATGGTGCAAGACAAAATACGGGTCTTTATGGAATTCCTCTCTTAAAGCTTCTCCTTTATGGAAAGCCATCAAAGCCACTGCCACTAGATTTAAAAGCAAACTTTCCTATCATGTAGGCAATGATAAGAGCTTCTTTCTTTTGGATGACCCCTGGATTAAGGGTGCCTCTCTATCGGATTTGTTAGGCTCTCAAGGGAAATACTTATTAGCTCCTCTGGTTGGATCTAAATTGGAATCCATAATCGTCAACGGGCACTGGCATCTTCCTTCTTATCTCACAAATGTTAATTCTACTCTTTCGAATAGGATTTCCACCCTTTTGATTAAGGGAGGAGATGATGATATCTTGTGGTGCAAACATAATACACCTTCTAATAAAGATTTTAAAAGAGCTATATTTGAACATCTTCCTGATACGGGTTGGAGCAAAGAAATCTGGTTTAAGGGATATGCCATAAATCCCGCACTCACTGTTGGTTAGCATATAGGGAGGTTTAAAACATCGATGTCCTTGAGGAGGGGTCTAGGACCTACTTCCACTTGTCGTTTTATAATTCTTCTACTGAAACACATGCTCATCTTTTTTTTGAATGCCCTTTCTATGAGTTTAATTAGAGTATTACCTCATGGAAAGTTTTTCCTCCTAGCTACCCTCCAACAGTCCTAGGGAATGTGGAGGACCTCACTAACAAATTTTTTACCAATACACTATCGACATCGCTATAACTTTTATTCCATTTGAGAGAGCGGAATAATCTCTTCTTCCTCACGCTTCTTCTTCTTCTGCTCTGATTCAAGACAGAGTTGTTGCAAAAATCAAAAGATGGAAACATAATGATTCATGGGAAACGCTCTTGCAAGAATTGATGAATCGGTGGGGCAAACTGAAGCCACCTTAACAACACTCTTATATGCTGACTGTTTTTTTGACAGAATCTATCACTTTTCGGTCTCTTTTCGGTATTGTTTTTTACCTTATCGATGTGGGTGCTCTTAATATTCATGGTACCTGTAGGGGGGAAGTTTGTGTTTGATTTTGTGGGGGTTTCTCTCGTCATTTCTGGTGATGGCATGCTTCTACTATGGATCGATTTTATATTGGAATATGGGTGTTATTGTTTTCTGGATGACTTCGAGGAGTTTGGTTTTTGCTGGAGGGAGGTTATCCTGCATTTGATAGTAAAGGCTGGCCTGTTCCTAATTGGGTTTATACAAGGGAGACGATTTTTGGAATGGACTATGATGAGAATTAAGCTGCTGGTTCTTATACCTGAGCACACCTTCAGAGGGATCAGACCGCAACTTTTCTGTGGGGTTCTTCCCCTTTATACTCGATTTTTGGTCTGCGATCCCTTGGATGGCAGAAGGAGTCAACCGAAGGCTGTGCTTTTGTCCTATGAAAGCAAGCGATCTTCAATTATGCTCTGGTCCTAATCTCTGAGTCCATTGTTTTTGTTTTCTGATACATAGATAAGGCTGTCCAGTTTTTTTCTGTGTAGTTTGTTTTAATTTCTAAACGTCTTTTTGTCCTGGACCTCCTCTTGTATTTGTTACTTTACACTTTGGAATACATTGGGCTTTGCCCTCAACATTTTCAATAATATATATATATATATATATATATATATATATATATATATATATATATATATATATATATATATATATATATATATCAAATTAAAATAAGTCTAATATGGTTGAACAAAAAATTATTTATATTTAATTTATTTATAAATCAAACTTATAATATTTATTCGCATTCTCCTAATTTGCTTAACGAATGAGCTAAATATGAGTCATTTGAGGAGTCAAATTTGAGCTACATAATGAGCTTAATATAAGTTATTTTATTTTTTTATCATTCGAGTCATTTTCATAAAAAACTCACTCACTTATATATTTCTCAAATGTTAAATATGAGTTCTTTGAGAATGAAATAAGACTTTAATCAATTAATTGAGCCAAAAATGAGAATACAAACTTTTTTTTTTTTTTTTTGAGAAAAATTAAAGACTTTCGCCTAATTTCATTCCCAAAAATAATTACTCTAAAAGGCTACAAGTGATCTCCAAGGGGATTGAAAAAAGAAAACAGCATCACAGACATCCTGAACAAACCTAGAAAAAAAACAGAGAATATAGAAAAATAGGGAGAAATCAAAAACGAAGGAAAGAATAATCATCCGCACTCAGACAACAAAAACACATTCAAACGAATGAAGTGCAAACCAATCCTTAAAGGATATCATTAGAGGCACAGAAGAGATGAGAAGCCATACCATAAGGTGGACGCCCCTCTATGGTTGCCAAGTTTGTCATCCATGGGGAAAAATAAGGAGAAGAGACCAGAGCAACACAAGAAGCCAACCGACAGCGAACCCAAGTTGCAGAGGAGGTTCTTGATAATACTCATGGAGACAGAACACTTGAAGAAGAGGTGCGAGTGAGATTCTGGAACCTGCAAACATAAAAAACAAGGTAAAGATGGACCCAACCCCCTTGAATGAAAGATATCCAAAGTTTTTAATCTTTTCCAGATATCCATCCAGCAGAAGAGGGAGTAATTGATGGCATGGCCCTTGAACCAGATATCCCTCCACCATTCAACATCAATGAATTGTGAATAAATTATCCTTTTAATAAGGATGGAAGAAGGTTTTAGAATCATTCCAGAGCACAACATCCAATCCCAAGCTGACCTTTAAACTAAGAATATCATGATAACATGTAGGGTTAATTTTGAGCAGATAGTTTAGAAGAGATCATTGGCTATTGGAGAGAATGACGTTAAGATTAGAGAAGGGAGGAAGCCCCAAAATAGAAAAACACCCATCCCAAGGATCTTAAAAATGGATGAGCCTTCACAGCAAGGATCATAATAGGGATAAGGAGAGGCCTTCTGAGCAAAAAAAAAGGATAAAAAAAACTAGGGTTATGCTCCCCCCACACACACACACACACACACTTTATCCCTTGCGTCGGTTATAGCGGCTCCTCTCTCCGTTCCCCAATCAAGTCTCGTCACTCCTCTCTTCTACTCCTTTCTCTCTTTTTTCATTCTCAGACCTCCAGTCCTAGTGGTCGGGGGTCCAATCGCCTTCTTTCCTTTCCTTCCCCCTTCCTCTTGAGTCGGCTTGATGACTTCAGAGGCTGCTTACAACTCTAATTTCCCTCCTCTTTCTTCTTCTTCTCCTTCTTCTTCCATCTTGGGGGTTCCTCCTCCCACCAACCATTGGTGTTCGAAACAACCTTTATGGAAAGGTCTGCTTGCTGCTCAAAATGATAAGAGTAAGCAACTGTCCCTATCCTTCATCCCTTCGGATTTTGATGTGGGCCATTTCTTTGAAGACGAGCTTAATGCCGGACATAACGAATGACATTTGTCCCTGGTTGGTCATGCAGTTGGGAAGTGTCCCTATTATGGTGCCTTTCTTGTTGCTATCAAGAAAAAATTGAATTTCAAAGGCCTTTTAGAGCTCCTTATTCTTGAGGGGGAATTTTTTTCTATTCAAATTCTCATGGTAGGAGGACTATGACCTTGTATGGGATCATTGCCCATGCTTCTTAAATGACAGATCATTTATCTTTCATAAATGGTCGTAGGATTTTAGGCCTTCCAAAAAAAATTTCTCAGAGATCACTATCTGGATCAAACTTCCAAATTTCTCGCTCTGTTGTTAGAATGAAGTTGTGTTTTCAAAAGTTACTAGTATGGCCGGTATCCCTCTTATAGTTGACAATCTCACTGCTACTAATCCAGGATTACCTTCGCTCAAGTTTGTGTCTAGATAAATCCTTCCGCTGCCTTACCTGAATTTATTTCTCTCTATCTTGATGGAGTCAAATATGTCCAGGACATCGTTTATGTGTGGAAACTATAGGCTTGTAGTAAATGCTCCTCTTTTTCTTATGATAATAATACTTTCCCCCTAAACCTAGTCAACAAACCCCCTTCTAGGAATTGAAGCCATAGCCATCCTCCCCATATTCTCAAGCCTTCAACAGCTGCAAGAGTCTTGATCAATTCTCTTGAAACGGAAGAAAATCCGACTCCTGAAGCTACCTTGCCTTCTGAACAGGCTTTAACTCAAGTGGTAAAAGACTCCACTCCCACTTCTCAGGCCATAAATGACCTAAATCATTATGTCGTGTTTATTTTTGGATGTATGGCGGGGTGGGGGGAGAACACCATTTATGCTTATAGCCCGAAGGAAACATTTATCTCAGATTTTTAATTTAGGGAGCTTTAGTATGAGCCAAAGTACAACCTAAATCTAAGTGATAGGTGGACGTAAGGGTTTACCTCTACAAGAAAGAATAAATAGTCCGACTTCTGGACTTATAACCGTCTGGAGTGGCCGCCAGCTAACTCATCCTATAATTTTAAAATCATATAGTTTGGTCTTATCAATCGCAAGATAGCTAGGGTAGTTATTTAATTGAAAAGAGTCTAAAGTCCTAAACTCACTCTCTAAGAGACTAGAGTATGAGTGGCATGAGCATATGACTTAGTCTATCAATGCAAAAATCTTTTCAAATTTTATTCCATTTTAGACACATCATTTTGAGAAAGGATATACGATTTCTTATGTCTAAATGCATGATGAAAATAGGTTATGGGCCAAATTAGCTAGAAGAAGCTGTTCTCCACCATAAGGGATGCCATCATAGGTGTTGACCATACTTTTGGAGTGAGCTCTCAACTTCTCCATCTTAGACATAGGACTCCTCTAGCACTAAGAGTTCCTTAGTCTTAAGACACTTCTAGTGATTAGATGAACACCTAACCTAACACTAGAGACTTAGAAGAGTTAGCCATAGGAATAGGCTATGCCTTAGGGATATTAGGAAAACTTGTCTGCCCTATAGCTTGAACCAAATCCTTGCTTCCTTCTTTCAAGTCAAATTTCAAATTCAAATCAATTTCAAATTCAAATCAATTCCAAATTCAAATTAATTTCAAATTCAAATCAATTCCAAATTCAAACCAATTTCAAATTCAAATTAATTCCAAATTCAAATCAATTCAAAACCTTAAATCAATTCCAACTCAATTGATTTTTTAAAATCATAATTCGAATCCAAAATTCAAATCATCAATCAATTCCAAATCAAATGATTGAAACTATGATTAAATTCAGATCCCAAAATCTTTCCTAAGCCCTTTGATTTGATCTTATGGACTTAGCCTAAACTAAATCCAAACCAATTCCAACTCAAAATATTTTCTCATAACTCATTTATATTCTCATTTATATTCACAAATATAAATGAAATATAAATTCAAATGACAAAAATCAATTCAAAACTAAACCTAAAATCCAACCAATAATCCAACATATACTCTTTCAAGCCAAAGTCTTGAAATCCCTCAAACAAATCCAAATCACTCCAAACTCAAAAGATTTTCTCATAACCCATTTATATTCTCATTTATATTCACAAATATAAATAAAATATAAATTTAAATTACCAAAACCAATTCAAAACACAAATCCAAATCAAACCAAAATCCAACTTATGCCTTTTAAGTCAAATTCTTGAACTTAGCCAAATCAAACTCAAATCAATCCAAACCCTTGGATTTTCTCTTCAAATAATCAATCCTTCAATCATGAATCTAAATATAAACATAAACTTCAATCACCAAACCAAATCAAACCAACCCAAGCCAAGCCCATGTTCACCATTTTGACTTGAAATTATCAAATGAACCAAAACCCATTTGACTCTAAATCACTTATAATTGGATTTATATTTCCATCATAAGTCTATATGTGAGTTCAACCAAACTTGATTCAAGCCTTGATCAAGTCAATTGACCCATTTAGGCTCACTTAACCCAAAGTAACCTAAAGCACCTTTTTGAGCCAAATTCTAATCCAACTCAAATTGGATTGAACTAAGCCCATCTAAGCCTCACATTGTGAGCAACAATCACCCTAGGGTGATCAATCTCCCAAATTGGGTCAAATAAAGTCAAACCTAGCCATGGACCAAGTCAACACTTAACCCAAATGAAACCCAAAGTAGCCAAAATCCACTATAGGCAAAATTGATTGAAACCATTGATCTAAGCCAATCCAAAATCAATGATTGAGTATGATCAAGCCAGTAATTGAGCCAAACCTAGTTCAATTGGCCACTTGACCCAAGTTGGCCCAACTTGACCTAAAAAGTCAAGATGGTCAAAGGTTGATCTAAGCCAAATTGATTGCAACCAATGGGTCAAATTTATTCTAAAGTGATTGTTGAACTTGACCAAAGCCTCAATTGGCCAACTAGACTTAACCTGGCCCAATTGACTATGAACCCAATTTGACCTAAAAGGCCAAATCAACTTGAAATCAAACCAAACCAAAATTGATTGAAACTAAAGCTTGCAATACCTTTTAAATGATTAACCAAGTCTAAACCAACCCATGACCTAACCCAATTGGGTCAAATAGGTCAAATTGGTCAACTTGACCTATTTGACCTAAATGAACTTAAATGAACCAAAACCAAATCTAAACTAAATTGAATCAAAGCAATGACACACATAGGCTCCAAATGATCATTTGAACTTGACCTAACCCATGGTTTGACCCAATTTGACCAATTTGGTCAACCTAACTCAAGTTGACCCATTTTGACCTAAATAAGTCAAATTGAATCAATCCAAACCAAATGAACTCCAAATCACTTGAAATTTGGCTCAACCCACTTTTCAATTATTTCAAACCTGTCCAAATTAAAATCAAGGCCAAATGACCATTTTACCTTTGGGTTAAAGGATAACCTATGTCCAAATCCACTTGGAATTTGGTCAATTCCTTTTCATGGCCAATTGTCATCCTCCTAGTGGTCCATTTGGACACCAAGGGAGATGGTGCACATGATCCAATGGGTTTGGGTCAGCCAAACCAACCCATGGCCAAACCGACCCTTCTAATAAAAATTCTCCACTTGGATCCCTCCATACATTCATTTAACACATTTGCACTTCCTCTCCTCCACTCCTCTATTAAAAATAAAGCACATGGGATCCCTAACAAAAAAAAAAAAAACAACCCATTCAATCCAAGCAATTAAAAGAAAATAATAAAGCTAGTCTCGATCGTCCTATCTAAAGAGGGGGGGAGATATACTCCCCCTCATTCCAACTCAAAGCACACACTCAATTGATTGCTGAACCAAAACCAAAACCAAGCTTCTTGGCAAGCATTCCCAAGCTCATTCAATTTCTCCTTCTTGGTTTCCTTCAAAATAGGGAGGCTAAGGAAATTCCGCTCATCAATTCTCCACCAAACCCAAATTCACTTTGCAAGCACCATCAAGGGAGGTAATTGAGCTAACCCAAGGTGTTTCCCAAGCTTCTAAGCCATGAGAAGGGGGACTTTGATCAAAGTTGCAAGACATTGGAGGGAGTTTTGGTCAATTCACTTTAAATTGAAGCTTGAAACTTTCAACAGAGATTTGTAACCACTAGACGAAGCTACCTCCTCTATTGGAAGCGTCAGTGATAGCCTCCAGCGAGGTATGACTCAAAATTGACCTTAAGTTGAAAAATGTTTGGTCATTTATGAAAGGAATTGTAACCCCACTGAAATATAGCCGTTGGATGTTCTTCTGTACACCTCTTGATGGTGTGGGGTGAATCCTAACCTAATCCAAGCTTAGGTGAGCTTGGATGAGGACGGACATCCTCCGCAGCTTGTGATGAGCGTCATCATCCGGATGCATGGATGACGATTAAAATTGAGTAGATCCACTTATTTAAATCCTTTATAACCATGAGATTAATCCGTCGATCTGGATCGATGACTGGGGAAAGCTACAAACGATGTGATAACTTAAATAATAACGGCACGTGGAAAGCACACCACGTCAATGGTCCAATGGCACCAACATGATTAGTTAACTAATTAGGGTATTTAATTACTCATTAATCATAAAAACTTTATAAAATCATAATTAATTGCATAAAAATCCAAAAAATATAAATGAGGGCTCGTTTTAAAGATAATTCAAAGAAGAATAATGTAAAATTAAGTTTAATTGATTTTAAATAGTAACCTTCATTTAATTTAAGTTTTATTAGGAATATAATTAGGCTAATTACTCCTTAATTACTTTAGCAATTAATTCCAAACTTCATAGGGTTGATTGGTGGGATGACTTCTACCTCCCATAATTGTCTTGGAATTTATTGTTGGGTTAATTACGGGAATTGCTTGATTCTCTCCTAATCACTCTCTTAATTAATTGAATGATTAATTAAACTATAAAATAATGATAAATTCATTAATTAAGTTTGTTAATCACCATGAAATAGTGAATGGACTTAGAGAATGAGATTATGATTTCTTTTTCAATCTTTTCTCCTAAGTTTATTTCATTTGGGATAAACACTTAATTAATTTACAAATTGATTAATGATTTAATCATTTCATTTAATGGCTTAATTAATCAACTTAAAAATCAAATCAATTCTAGAACTTAACCAATCTCTTGTTGGGTAGATCCTTAGGTGTTCAAGAGCCTAAGGTAAGTTTGAGAAAATCATATCCAACCCACATGTGTGGGAAGGTTATGAAAGTACTTAATGAAAATTCTTTAGCTTAGTTAATTAATAATTGTGAGCCAATTACATTAGGCCCCTTTATTTTCTAGGTGCATTGCTGGTTTAAATTCCATGTGATTGCATATCATATGTTGGATCATAATTATTTATTTAGTTATGTTAAAGTGGTGTAGGTAAGGGATAATTAATAGATTTAATTCACACATTAACCTAAATAAAATATAAAATCAATCTAATTATTCTAAAATTAAACTAAATTGACTTACACATGTGAAATATGGGTTAGGACCAACAAACTCTTTTCATATTTCCTAAATCAAATTAAATTCAAAACTAAAAATCTCTTTAAAGAATTTTTGATTCACTTTGAATAATCTTATCTTATAGGATTGCCCTTAAGAATTAATTAAGATGAATGAAGTCATATGCTTACATCACTTTATTTCTTTTCAAGCATGCTAAATGTTATTTTCCATATGAAGTCATGCATTCATATCTTTTGAAAAATCAAATTAAATAAAATATTTCCTTTTATGTCAAATTGCATGTTTTGGCTAAAGTTAAGAATATGGGTGGCTATTATCACTATTAAACCAAAAATTATTTAAAAAAAATCTATAAACTAAAGATATAAATGAAGTGATGCTATCTATAAATACTTATAAGCTTGCATGTGATTATAGTATAAGATGTGCTTTATGTGATTTTCTTCTCTTCTCTTAACATAAATTTGGATAGGATTTGCAAAGTATATAGTTCATTTGAAAAAATATAACACTTGCTTAAATCTATTCCTATACACTTCTATGTTATGACTTAAGAAGGATCTTCACATTACATTTGTAAATTAAACAACCAAATTAAACATAAATCTTTTGCATGATTCTTCATCAATTTATTTCTTTTTGTACATGCACTTGTATTTAAGAAAAGTGGTATATTAGTCTGGACATCCCAGGATTGCGAGGCTTTAAGTAGCCCTAAGTAGGTCTTGTACCTTACACCCCTGGTGCAGCAAATAATGGCGCTGTACTCACTTATGTCTTTTATACATGTGAATGTGCATTTTGTCAATAAATAAAAGAATCCCTCTTTTCTATTTAAGAAAAACATGCATTCATGGAACATCCAAATTTTCTTAAACAATATCTGTTAGCATTCATCATCAAAGTGTGTTAAAGATTTGCATCACATGTATAACTATGCTTAGGATCATTCATATGCATGGTATACATGGTGGAAAAAAAAATGGTTATGTTATGTGATAGTAATTTACACTAATTAATCCTAAGATGCCTTTCTTATTGAATGGGTTTATTTAGAGCAAATCTAAACTTAGGGTTAATTAAAACACATAATAAAATATTCACTAAAGAAAAATCATTAATAAATCTACCTTAGAAATTTCTTAAGGTAGGGATGAAAGAGAAGTTCTTTTCTCTTTTCTTCTCTTTGCGATATTTAGTAACTAAATGTAGGTTCATTCAAACCAAATTAAATCACCAAATAAAATTGACAAACTAACTAAATCACTTAAAATGAAACCATCCTCTAAGTTGAACCCTTCACACTTAGAAAATTCTAACCTTAAAGCCTAGCTAGGACATGCCACACAAGCCATAAATGACACACACATTAGCCTAAGTCACAATTTCTAGCTCTATGTTAGGGCAATGCATGGTTTGATACCTGATTTTATTTTGTGATATAATGTTTTAGATTGGATGTTAGGTTGCATGTGCTTAGACTGGATGGTAGGTGATCTTAGCCTATTCATATCTTTTGCAGCGGATTGTGCTTAAGGGGTGCTGTAATAAAAATATAAATGCTTTTACTGTGCATGTTGCTTATACCCCTAAGCATATTCCAAATTAGGACAAGTGGACTTGGTTACCTATGTGTGTGGTGCTAAGTCCAACTTATTCATATAACTACTTGGGTTGTGTGGTATGTTTAGCTAATCTCTATTTTGTAGGTTTAGTTAGATTTATCTTTTCCCATTTTAGTGTAATTTTTGCAATTAAGATTTAAAATAAATGTTCTGGAGGATTAGAATGAACATTATCATAGGACTAAGCTTTATGCACCATGTGAAGCCTTGGAACAAGCCCTGTTCCAACCAAGCCAAAAAGAAGAAAGGAAAAAAATAAACCAAAAATGAAGAATGAAGAATGAAGAATGAAGAATGAAGAAATGAAGAATGAAGACCCCATAACATAAATTTCTACTAAATTGTAATTATTTCTTTTCAAGTTTGTATGGTGGAGCTCGACCACATTGACCTCTTATTCTTTTATGCTAGCTTTATAAAATTGTTTGATGTTTGTTTAGCTTGTACAATTAAGATGACATGATTTTCCCTAGTTTCTTCATTGTTTGATGAATGACCTAGATGTAATTAGGCTCTTAGGAAAAATAAATTTTCTATCCAATTAATCAACTCAAAATTAAAAATTAAACAACTCATAATCTCATCTAAAGCCTAGGATATAAATAAAAAAAAATAAAAGATTTAGCAACCCCTTAGCTGGATGTTGTATATTTCACATCATGCATAAAAACATATTTCTTCACTCTTTCTAATGGGGGGCTTCCACCTTTGCCAGAGAAAATGGCTTGACCTTTAAGAGCCGTGGTAGAAACACACCTCCTTCTTTTTGATTTTGTCCCATAACCAATTTCTCATGCATTAGGCATATGGTTCCCATAACCCGTGTCAAATAAAAATGTCCAAAAATCAAAATAAAACTTAACAAAATTTGCATTAGATTAAGTCATTACTCATGCCCTTCATGATCTAATCTCTTAGGGAGTGTGTTTAAGGACTTAGTCTTTTTTTTAAAAAAATAATAACTTAGCCATTTTACAAAGCATAAGACTTGCCTACATGTATTCAAAATTGAAAGAAGAGCTAGTTGGTGACCACCTCTAGGGTTGTAAGCCCAACAGTCGGGTGATTTATCCTTTTTTGTGGAGGTGAACCATATGCCCCTTTTCGCCTTAGATTTAGGTCATGCCTTGGCCCTTACCAAGGCTCCCTAGATTTAGGATCCGGGGTTGCTGTTTCTCTTTGAGGGCTACAAGCATAAATCCTCACCTCTTAGGATTTTTTATAATCTTCTATTGTGAAATTGTAAGCCCTAAATTTCTAATAAAAATTCAACTCAAACACATAATTTATCACAATTTCAAAAATGTAAAGCCTAACCATAGGATAGTTCAGGATGCTCATGAGCATCCCCTACTCATCTTCTTGGTTCCAAAAATAACTCTTTCCTTTTGATTAATCCCACTTGACTTTCCAAAAAATAATAATTTGATTGATAGTCCTATCTTTGAAATCTTTGGAGACAATGATCATTTACCTTAATCGAGAGTATTCTTAGAGAATCTCATTCCTTAGGATGTAATTAACTATGAGGGCTTGCCTTCATAGGGAACTTAATGAACCCGGTTTAAAATAAATCCTACTTTACTTTTCCATGTAAAGTAGGGGAAGAATCTCTGGTACATTCGAAGACCCATTGTCCTTAGGAGTCCTTATTAGGTGATTAGGTCTATTATAGGGTGATGACTCATATCTCTCAAGATGGTACATTATTCCTCAATGTCACACCCGATCACTTTAATAAGTACATCTGCGGATCTACGTGGTGTACTAACATACACAACAAACATTTTTTTTTCAAATCCCCCAAAAGGTTTGAGAGATAAAGAAATAAACACCACAACAGGTCAAGCATTCCCCTATCATGCAAGGATGGAGATCCTTCATGTTCAAGAGAGAAAGAATATGCATGCATGATGTGAAATATATAATCATACAGCTAAGGGGTTGCTAAATCGTTTAATTATCTTGATTATAGCCTAGGCTTTATGGTGAGGTTATGAGTTATGTAAAATTTAGTTATGAGTGATTAGTTGGGTTAAAAGTTATTTTTATCCTAAGAACCTAACGCATCCAAGCCACACATTTAAACATCAAACATAAAGAAACTAGGAAAAATATGCAATTCTAGTGCACAATCTAAACACAACATCAAATAATTTTATAGACTACCACAAAAGAATAAGAGGCCGGTGCGGTTGGATTCCATTGTACAACCTGAAAAGAAAAGATGGTAGCCGGCCTGTACTCTTATACAACCCGGAATATGAAAGAATAAATACAATTTATAAATGATTAAATTCTATGTGGAGTCTTCATTCTTTATATTCTCATGTCTCACTTCTTTCCTCCTTTGATTTGGTAGGTTTCAAGGCATCACATGACACCTTAGGATAATACCTTCTGGCCACTGCTCATCCTAATCCCCTATAGTACTAATCCTAATTCATATCATAAAAATTACATTTGTATAGGGAAAAGTAAATCTAACTACACCTGTAAAATAGATGTTAGCTAAATAAACATATAATCCCAACCAATTATATATACGATTTGGACTTAGCACCCTGCACATGTGTAACTAAGCTTACCTGTCCTAATTTGGATTATGCTTAGGAGTTTAAGCAACCTAGAAAGAGAGCATTTACATTTATTTTTAAACATCCCCTTAAGCATAACCTCCTACAAAAAATATGATTAGGCTAGAAATGACCTAACATCCAATCTACAAAGCATACACTCTAACATCCAGTCTAAAATAATAAATCATAAAATAAAATATACATCACATCATACACTGTTGTGGTATCGAGTATGACATTAAGAAATAGTGTACTTGTTGACCTCATTTTTAGAATGAGTTCTTAATCCCTCCATCTTAGACATAAGACTTCTCTTAGACTTTAAGAGTTCCTTAGTCTTAAGACACTTCTAGTGATTAGGTGGACACTCAACCTAATCTTGAAGACTTAGAAGAGTTAGTTATAAGAATAATTTATGCCTTAGGGGTGTTAGGAAATTTGCCTACCCTATAGCTTGAACCTAATTCCTCATTTCGTCCCTTCAAGTCAAACTCAAATCAATCCATGATCAAAAATCATGATTGAAATCCATGATTAAAATCTATGATTGAAATCCAAATCAAATTCCAAAATCTTTCCTAAGTCACTTTGATTTTCTCTTATGGACTTAGCCAAAATTAATTCAAACTCATGAAATTTTCTCAACTTATTTATATTTTCATTTATATTCTCATATATAAATGAAATATAAATTCAAATCAATCAAATCAATCCAACAATCAATTCCAAAAATCTTTCTTAAGTCACTTTGATTTTCTCTTATGGACTTAGCCAAAATTAATTCAAACTCATGAAATTTTTTCAACTCATTTATATTCTCATATATAAATGAAATATAAATTCAAATAAATCAAATCAATCCAACAATCAATTCTATAAATCTTTCCTAAGTCACTTTGATTTTCTCTTAAGGACTTAGCCAAAATCAATTCAAAATCATGAAATTTTTTCAACTCATTTATATTCTCATATATAAATGAAATATAAATTCAAATCAATCAAATTAATCCAACAATTAATTCCAAAAATCTTTCCTAAATCACTTTGATTTTCTTTTAAGGACTTAGCCTAAATCAAATCAAACTACCTTAAACTCATGAAATTTTATCACAACTCATTTATATTCTCATTTATATTCTCATATATAAATAAAATATAAATTCAAATCATCTAAACTAGATCTAATAATCAAATCCAAAGTTCAAAAATCTTTCCTAAGTCACTTTCATTATCTCTTAAGGATTTAGCCTAGATCAAATCAAATCACTTCAAATTCATGGGAATTTTTCATAACCCATTTATATTCTCATTTATATTCACATATATAAATGAAATATAAATTCAAACAACTAAAATTAAATCCAAAAATCAAACTCAAAATTGATCAAAATTCAACCTAAGCCTTTCAAGTCAAAATCTTGAACTTAGCCAAATCCAATTCAAATAAAGCCAAATCCTTGATTTCTCTTCATGATTCAATCAATCCTACAATCATGAACCCAAATATAAATATAAAATTCAATCACCAAATCAAAACTCAATTCCAAAAATCAAACCCAACTCAAACTCATGTTCACCCCTTAAACTTGAAATTGTCAAATGAATCAAAATCCATTTGACTTCAAACCACTTGCAAATGGATTTATATTTCAATCATAAGTCCATATGTGAGTTTAATCAAACTCAAATCAAGCTTTGACCAAGCCATTTGACCTACTTAGGCTCATATGGCCACTTGACCCAAGTTGACCCAAATTGACCTAAAAAGTCAAAATGTGTCAAAACTTGATCTAAGACAAATTGATTGAAACCAATGGGTCAAGTTCATTCCAAAATAATTGTTGAACTTGACCAAAGCCTCAATTAGCCAACTAGACCTAACCTAGCCCCTTTGAGCATGAACCCAACTTGACCTAAAGGGTCATATTAAGCCAAACTCAAACATAAACTAAATTGATTGGAAAAAAAATATACCAATCCATTTCATATGACTAACCAACGTATGACCCAACCCATGACCTAATCCAAATAGGTTAAAAGAGTCAAATTGGTCAACTTGACCCATTTGACCTAAATGAACTCAATTGAACCAAAACCAAATATAAACCAAATTGAATCAAACCAAAGCCACCAAAACATTTCAAATGATCATATAAACTTGACCTAACCTTTAGTTTGACCCAATTTGACCTATTTTGACCTAAATGGGTCAACATGAGCCAAATCAAATCAAACCGACTCCAAATTCAATGAAACTAGGCTAAGGCTATTTTCTCATCATACCAAACATGCCCAAACTAAAATCAATATCAAATGACCAATTTACCCCTAGTCCATAGGGTAACCTAAAGTCAAAACCACTTGGAATTTGGTCAATTCCTCTTCATAACTACTTGACACTCTCTTAATGGATTAAATGAACACTAGGGAGTGTGGTGCACCCAACCCAATAGGTTTGGATCAGCCCAACTTAGCCCAATGGCCAAATCGACCACTCTCATTGAAATGGCCACATGGGAATCATGCCTCCACTTGTTTTGAGCATATGGGGAGTTCACCATTCCACTCCCTGGCCAAAACTGAATGCAAGGACACTCCTAACAGCCTAATAAACCCACCCCATGAGCTCAATTGAATCAAAATGACAGGCTCACTCACGACCGTCCAATTGCAAAGGGGGAGATATACTCCCCCTAATTTCATTTCATTTCATAAGTCCTCAATTTGATTAATCCTAGGAAGTTAGAGAAGCCATTCCTCAGCCTCCCTAAGCTTCCTAGAGTGAAATCAAATTCCCATTTCTTGATTTTCAGAGATTGAAAATAGGGGAGCTCCACCTAAAATCCAACTTGCTCTACACTTCAAACCAACCCAATTCCTTCTTCAAGCATCATCTGAGGATCAAGTCGAGCTCACCTAAGCTCTTTCCCAAGCTCCGAAGGCAAAGGAAGAGTGCCCTAGACCAAAGACGAGCTCAAGTGCAAAGAGGAGTTGGTCTCTAGAAGCATCCACCCAATCTCAAGACCTTTAAACTTCAACAAAGCTTCATCTCAACCAAACGAAACTTCTTCAAGGGAATCAAGCACCGGTGATCACCTTCGGCAAGGTTAACCATTTTTCTGAGCTTAATTTCAAATGTGTGTTGGTCCTTTGTGAAAGGAATTTTAATCCCATGAAATTTTAGCCATTATATGTGCTTGCCATTAGGTTTAGATGGTGTGGGCTAAATTTTAGCCCAATCTGAGCTCAATTGAGCTTGGATCTTACCCTAAAACATGGATGACCTCCATTGCTCACAGGGAATAATAGGGATGAATCTCTAGCCATCCATCCACATATTTTGGATGGATGGCCAAAATTAAGATGTGTAGGATCCATGAATTTATCCTTTGGAATCGCAGCTTTAATCTCAACCGTTCAGTCCTTGATTGGACGGCTGAGGAGAAACCGCATAGCGCCACCGCTGACACGATGCTATGATATGATAAGTTAAAGATCCAATCTCATCATGCCACATGGAAACCGCATGCTGCATCAGTGGCACACATGGCGACGGGATTAAATACTTAATTAGGCTTATTTAATGATTAATTAATCAAGGAAACTTCAAATATTCATATCTAAGCCTAGAAAAATCAAAAAAATATGAAATAAATTGCATTGGATAGATAATTAAATATAAAATATCTAAAATTAATTTTAATTAATTTTAAATAGTTTGTTTCTCATAATTTGGGTTTTACTGGAAATATTAATTTGCCAATTACCCTCTAATTACACCACTGATTAATTCCAAATTTCTTGAACATAATTAGTGGGATGACTTCTACTTCCCCTAATTTTGTTGGGATTTGTTGGTGGTTTAATTAGAGGAATTTATTTATTAATTTTTGATTACCCCCTTTGTGAAATTAAGCTTAATTAAGGCCATAATTAGTGGTTTAGCCCTCTGATTGAGTCAATTAAGCTTTGATTAAGTGAAGATGAGGTTTAGGAAATAATTTTAGGATACTCTCCTTAAGATATTCCTTAAACCCCCTTTTCCTTCCTTAATCCAACCTTAATTAAGGGTTAATTCACTAATTACCCCTTTAATTAATTTTATAAAATTCTAAAACTTTCTTGAACTTAATTAGTCTATCTTGGGTAAATGCTTAGGTGTTCAAGAGCCTAAGTACAATTAAGAAAATTAAAATCCAACTCATATGCATGAGAGGGGTTTTGAAAGTACTTAAGCTTAAACCCTTTAGTTTAATTAATCATTAATCGTGAGCTAAATTATATTAGGCCCCTTTCTTCCTAGGTGCATTGCAAATTTAAATTCCTTGTGAGATTTTATGTCATGGCTCATAATTATTTGATTAAGTATCCTAAGGTGGTATAGGTAAGGGGTAATAAATATACTTAATTCATACCTTAACCTAATCAAAATATAAAATGGACCTAATTATCTACAAATTAAACTAAAGCAACAAACATACGTGGGAATGGGTTAGGAACATCAAACTCACCTCCCATTTGTCAAATTAAATCAAACTCAAAACAAAATCAAACCTCCCTTAAAAAATAATTTGATTTGCTTTAAGCTTTCTTATTTCATAAGATTGTCTTTAGGAATTAATTAAGGTGAATGTGTTTACATGCTTTCATCACTTTAGTTCTCTCCTAGCATTCTAAATGTGTATGACATATGAATTTCAGTGCATCCATGCTTTGCAAAAATCAAATTGGAAATGAAATATTTCTTTGATGTCAAATTGCATGTTTTGGCTAAAATAAAAATATGAGTGGCTATTATCACTATTAAATCCAAATTATTTTTAAAATATATGAATAAATTACCAAAATTGAAAGTATGCTACTTATATTTTATTTATAAGCTTGCATGTGAGTAAAATATAAGGATGTGCTTAGTGTAGTTTTCCTTCTCCTCTCTTTTAGTATAGTTTTTGAATAGGAATTGGTAAAGTGTTTAATTCATTTGAAAAGAACATAACATTAGACTAATTCCATCTCTATTCATTCCTATGCTATTACTTAAGAAGGACACTTACAGTTACACATATAAATTGCATAAATAAAATCAAACAATCAAATACAAACTTTTGCTTTTTTTTCTTTTTCATTCATTTCTTTTATACATGTGCTTATATTTAAGGAAAGTGGTATATTAGTTTGGACAACCTCGGGGTTGCAAGGATTTAAGTAGCCCTAAGTAGGTCTTGTACCTTACACCCCTGCTGCTAACAATGTCACCGTACTCACTTATGCCTTTCATACATTCATGTGTGCATGTGAAAAATATATAAGAAAGCCTCTTTTCTACTTAATGAAAATCATGCATCATAAAGCATTCAAATTTTCTTAAGTAACTCACTTAGCATTCATCATAAAATGTGCTAAAAATTCTCATTTGTATGTATAGATATGCTTAAGGTACATCTATATGCATGATATACATGTTTGGAAAGATTGAAGTGATGTGTATTTTTGTGATCTTAATTCACTTTACTTAATCTTAAAATGCCTTTCTTTTTGAATATGTTTGTTTATAGTTCATCTAAACTTAGGATTAATTAAAACACATAATAAGACATTCACTAAATGAAACTAAGCTTGAATCTACTTTAGAAATTACTTAAGGTAGGGAAGGAAAGAGAAGTTCTCTTCTCTTTCCCTTCTCTTTACAACACTTAGTAACTAATTGTAGGATAAGCTTAAACCAAATCAAAATACAAAATAAAATTAACCCAAATTAGTAAAAGAACTTAAATAAAATCACCCTCTAAGTTGAACACTTTCACACTTAGAAATATAGAAACCTTAAAGCCGTAGCTAAGCATACCACACAAACCTTTTAAAGCACACATATTAGACTAAGCCACCACTTCTAGCTTTAGGTTAGGGTGGTGCATAGTTTGATGTTTACTTTTGTTTTGTGATATATATTTTAGTTTGGATGTTTGGATGAATGTGCGTAGAATAAATGGTAGGACGGTTTAGTCTAACCATTATTTTCTGTAGGGGATTGTGCTTAAGGGGTGCTATCATAAATAAAAATATAAATGCTTTTTCTATGAAAGTGCTTATACCCCTAAGAATAATCCAATAGGCTAGATGGACTTAGTCACCCATGTGTGGGGTGGTAAGTCCAATATACATTCTTGGGATTTGAATGATTTGTTTTAGCTAATCTATATTTTGCGTGTAGTTAGACTTTACTTTTCCTTTTCATGTATTTTTGCAATTAAGATTTTGGAATGATTGTTATGGGGATTAGGATGAGCATCGCCATAAGATCTGATCTTATGTACTATTTAAAGCCTTTGGAGCAACCACCTTCCAACCATCCAAATGAAAGAACCAAAGAGAAGAAAGGAGAAAGAAAGAAAGATGAAAGAAGAAAGAAGAAATGAAGAAGACCCCATAACATGAATTTCCTTGCTTAATTGAAATTTAATTCTTTTGTAATCCAGGTTGTATAAGGGTAGAGCTTGGCTACCCATATTTCTTTTGGAGTTTGTGCGGTAGTGCCCGACCACAAATGACCTTTTATTCTTTTGTGATTAGCTTTATAAAATATGTGATATTTTGCTTAGCTTGCATGTAAAATGACATCTTTTCTAGTTTCTTCCTTGCTTGATGTACTGGATGTGGATTAGGCTCTTAGAAAAAAATAAATCTTCTACCAAATTAATCAACTCAAAGTTAAATAAATACCTCATAACCTCATTTAAAGCTGAAGCTAAAATCAAGATAAAAGAACTAGCAACCCCTTAGCTGGATGAGTATTTCTTTTATAACATCATGTATAAAAGCATCTTATTTCACTCTTGATTAGAGGTCTTCCACCTTTTCCAGAGAAACTTGGCTTGACCTTTAAGAGCCATGGTGGAAACACACCTCCTCCCTTCTCGCTGATTTTGGCCAATAATCTTACTTCTCATTAGGCATAAAGTCCTATAAGCAGTCAAATTATTGTCCAAAATGAAAATAAAATGTAATATGAGTTGCATTAGATTTAGGTCATTAAAGCATGTCCCATGATCTAGTCTCTTAGGAGTGAGTTTAAGGACTTAGTCTCTCTAAATAAATAAAATCTAACTATCTTGCATAAAACATATGACTTGTGTATTTAAAATCATGGGAGGAGTTGTTGGCGGCCACCCCCAGGCGGTTGTAAGTCTAAGCAGTCGGGTGGTTTATCCTTTCTTGTGGAGGTAAACCAAATATCCATTTTCACCTTAGATTTAGGTCACACTTTTGGCACTCACAAAGCTCTAGATTTAAGTTCAAGTTGCTTTTTTTTCCTGGGCCATAAGCATTAATCCTCACCTCTTAGGCATTTCCATGACCTTGTATCATGGAATCATAAGCCCTAAATTTCTAATGAAAAATTAACTCAAATAAATTAAATCAATTTTAAAACTATAAAGCCCAACCATAGGATAATTTGTGATGCTTATAATGCTTCCTAGTATTCTAAGCATCTCCTACTTATTTTTTCATTTGGCTTCAATAAGAACTCTCTCCTCTTGAATGATCCTAGTTGATTTTCTAAAATTAAACCAATCGATTGATAGTCCTACCTATTAAAATCTTTAAAGATAACGATCATTTACCTTAATCGAGAGTTTTCCTAAGGAATCTCATTCTGGATATAACTTTGCCCCTATAGGGAACTTAATGAACTTGATTTAAAATAAGCCCTGCTTTACTTTTTCAAGTAAAGTAGGGGAAGAATCTCTGGTATATGCGAAGACCCATAGTCCTTAGGAGTCTTTATCTAATTGATCAGGTCCATTGTAGGGTGGTGACTTCTATCTTTTGAGATAGTACACCTCTCCTCAATGTTGTACCCGATCATCTTAATAAGAACATCTATGGATCTACGTGGCATCCAACACTAAGGCGTATATTTTCCATTTTCATTTATCCTCTTCAAAAAAAGGAGGATAGATGAGGATGTGGGAATATTTTTCACCACAGTACTATCTCGAGAAATAGAAGTCACTACCTTATAATGGATCGAATCACCTAACAAGGACTCATAAGGCATGATGGGTCTTAGAATATACTAGAGATTTTTCCCTATTTTATATGGATGAATAAAGTAGGGTTTATTTAAACCAGGTTTTAAAGTTTCCTATAGGGGAAAGCCCTCATAGTTAATTACATCTTATGGAAAGTGAATCCTTTAAGAATACTCTCAATTAAAGTAGACAATTTGTCTCAAAGAATTCAAAGATAGAACTATCAATAAATTGGTTGTGTTTAAGAAGACTAAGTAGGATAGATAAAAAATGGAAGAGTTATTATCAAAACTAAAGGAGATCAGTAGGGAGTGCTCATGATACTAGAAAACCTAATGAGCACTCCAATCTATCATATGGTTGGGCTTAATATATTTAAAATTAAGGAGATTTATTTATTTAATTTGAAATTTTATTAGAGATCTAGGACTTATAATTCCACAATATAAGATTATGGAAATGCCTAAGAGGTGAGGATTTATGTTTGTAGCCTATAAAGAGAAACAACAACCTCAGATCCTAAATCTTTTAAGCTTTGGTGAGGGCCAAAGCATGACTTAAATCTAAGGCGAAAGTGGGTATATGATTTACCTCCACAAGAGAGAGCAAATCACCAGATTCTTGGACTTAATATCGCCTAGAGTGGCAGCCAGCTAACTCATCCTATGCTTTAAATCTATGTAGGCAAGTCATATGCTTTTGCAAGATGGCTAGGCTATTATTATTTAGAAAAGAAACTAAGTCCTTAAACCCACTCCCTAAGAAACTAGAGCATGAGGATATGAATAATGATCTAAATCTAATGCAAATTTTTATCAAATTTCATTTAATCTAAGACTCTTTATTTTGACACAGGTTATGGGATTTTGTATGCCTAAATACATGAGAAGTTGATTATGGGATAAATTAAAAAGGAAATAGGTGCTCTTCCATCATAGGCTCTTAAAAGTTAAGCCCTCACTATATGGAAAAGATGGAAGTGCTCTATTAATAAGAGTGAAATAAGATGATTATGCATGATATTAAACATATAACATCTAGCTAAGGGGTTGCTAAATATTTTATTATTTTGATTTAATGCCTTGGGTTTTATATGAGGTTATGAGTTATTTTAGAAGTTTAGTTATGAGTTGTTAGTTTGGGTAAAAAAATTAATTTTTATCCTAGGAGATTAATCGCATCCAGGCCATATAACAATCACAAATCATAAATAAATTATAAAATGGCACGCTTTTTCTAATGCACAAGCTAAACAAAATATCAAACAATTTTATAAAGCTATCACAAAAGAATAAAAGGCCAATGCAGTCGGGTACTGTCGTACAACCCGAAAAGGAATATGGGTAGTCAAGCTCTACCCTTATACAACCCAAAATACAAGAGAATAATTATAATTATGAATGTTATGGGGGTCTTCATTCTTCATTTCTTTATCTTCCATTTCTTCATTTGATTTGCTCCATTTTTTTCTTCCTTTTGGCTTGATTTGGATATGCTTTCTCTAAAGGCATCACATGGTACATAAGACTTGGTCTTATAACCAATGCTCATCCAAATCCCCCATAACACTCATCCTAATCCTAATGCAAAATTACATTAAAAGAAGGAAAGTAAATCTAGCTACACCTGTAAAATAAATATTAGCTAAACACACCATATAACCTAGGCAGTTATATGAATAATTTGGACTTAAGCACCCCACACATGGCTAACCAAGCTTACCTGTCCTAACTTGGATTATGCTTAGGGGCTAAGAAACTTGCATAGTAAAGTATTTATATTTTTTTATTTAGCAGCCCCTTATGATTAGGCTTATATCGGCCTAACATCCAAATTATGCACATACACCCTAAAATTCATTCTATAATAATACATCACAAAATAAGCATACATCAAACAATACACTGCCCTAACATAAAGCTAGAAATGGTGACTTAGTCTAATGTGTGTGAATTAAAGCTTGTGTGGTATGTCCTAACTAGGCTTTATAGTTGTAATTCGCTAAGTGTGAGGGATTTAATTTATAAAGGGTTGATTTCTCTTTAAGTGATTTAATTGATTTGAAGATTTTAATTAGAGTTTTCTTTTGTTTCATATGGTCACTACACTTAATAATTAAGTGAGAAGGAAGAGAGGGAATCTCTTTTTCATCCCTATCTTAAGTCACTTCTAAAGTAAGTTAATTAATTAATTTCTTTTAGTGAATGGCTTATTATATGTTTTAATCAATCTTAAGTTTAGGTTCATTCTAAATGACCTTATTCAATAAGAAAGACATCTTAAGATTAATTAGAATAAATTACTATCACATAACACATATTTATTCATTTCTTTCCATCATGTATATCATGCATATGATTAAATCCTAAGCATACCTATACATACAATGTATGTCTTAGCACACTTAAATGAATGCAAAGAAGTATGTTTGGAATTTAAATATTTCATTTGATTAAATTATGAATGCATGCCTTTTTAATAGAAAAGATGGATTTTTCATTCATTAACTAAGTACACATTCACATGTATAAAATTTTTAAGTGAGTATGGCGTCATTGTTCTACACCAAGGGTGTAAGGTACAAGACCTACTTAGTGCTACTTAAAATCTCGCAGCCCCGGGGTGTCCAGACTAATATACCACTTTTCTTAGATACATATAGATGTATAAACAACTACAAGGATAGGAAAAACCCATGTAAAAGCTATATTTGATTTATTTGATTATTATTCTTATTTATTGGTTACATCATACATACATATGTATAAGAGTTTTAAGTGAATACATCGCCATTGTTGTACACCAGAGGCATAAGGTACGAGACCTACTTATGACTACTTAAATCCTTAGAGCCTTGGGGTGTCCAAACTAATATACCACTTTTCTCAGGTACATGTGAATGTACAAAAAAGAACCAAAAGAATGAGAAGTCATGCCAAAAGTAATATTTGATTTGATTATATGATTTACATATGTGATATGAAATTCTTCCTAAGCTTTCACATGGAGATGTATAGGAGTAGATTTAGACAAATATAGTATTTTTTTTTCAAATGAACTATACATTTATAAATCTCATGCAAATTCATATAAGATAAGAAAAGAGAGCTTCATATTGCATATCTTATATTATAAACACATGCAAACTTATAGATACTTGTAATTAACATCATTACATCTATTATAATTGATTTATGGGCTTTTAAAAATAACTTTTGATTTAATAGTAATAATAGCCACACTTATTTTTAATTTAAATCACCACATGCAATTTTCCATAAAAGAAACCATTTTATTTAGTTAATTTTAAAAGGAATGAATGCTTGAATACACATGACAAGTAATATTTAACATGATTGAAAAGAAATAAAGGAACATAAGTACATGATTCATTCATTCTAATTAATTCCTAAAGACAATCATACTAAATAAGGTTATTTAAAATGAACCAAAGTTCTTTAATGACACTTTCAGTTTTGAGTTTGATTTAATTTAGGAGATGTGAAAGTGGTTTGCTGATCTTAATCCCATTCCCATGTGTGTGAGCTAATTTGATTTAATGAAAAGCAATTAGGTTTATTTTATGGATTGATTAAGTTAAGCATGGATTAAATCAATTAATTAATCCTTACCTATGTCACCTCAAGGTAATTAATTAAATAATTATGAGCTAATATAATATGCAACCACATAGAAAAGTAAATAGCAATGCTCCTATGAAATGAAAGGGGCCTAATGCAATTAGCTTATAAATATTAATTAATTAAGCTTAAGGAACTCACTTAATGACTCTTATGATTTTCTCACACATGTGAGCTAACCATAATTTTATTAACTCTCTCTTTAGGTTATTGAACACCCAAAGTGCTAACGAAGAGTTAATTAGACAAGTTTTGGAATTATTATGATTTCAATTTAATTAATTAAACCATTTAATTAATGAATTAGACCATTAATTAATCTGAAATTAATTGATTTCAAGTCAAGTGAAATGAACCTGGGGAAAAGAGTGGGAAAGAGGTCTCAATCTCATTCCCCATGCCCATTCACTGTTCCATAATGATTAACAAACTTAATTAATAGTTTTCTTACTATTTAGGTTGTTAATTAATCATCTAATTATTTAAGAAAGTAATTAAGGCTAACACAATTAATTTCCCTAATTAACTAAGCAATAAATCCCAAGAAAATTATGGGAGGCAGAGGTCATCCCATTAATCAATATCATAAAGTTTGAAATTAATTACTTGGGTAATTATGGTGTAATTAAGCTAATTAAGTTTTTAGTTAAACCTAAATTAAGCCTTACTTATTATTTAAAATTATTTAAAATTAATTTTAAGTTAATTTCCTATGAATTATCTTTAAAATAAGCATTTATTTATATTTTTTAGATTTTTCTACAATTAGTTGTGATTTTCAAAGTTGATTAAGATAATTTTCATGAAGTTTGTTAATTTATTTTATTAAAATAAATCATTTGAACTTAAAAATTTAATATCTTTCAATCTAGAAGTGATTTTAATTTAAAATTTTTATGGTAGGTAGATTTCAGCTTCAATTTCAATCTCAAAAAATTTCAACTTAATCTGAAGTGTCTTTTTAGTTTAATTAATGAAATTTTATTTTTACTAAAACTCAAATTAAGCTCAAACTATCCATAAAAATTTTGGGATTTTTGGTTTATTGAATTGCTCTCAAAAAGATGAATCCAACGAGTCCATATTTGGTATTTTTGTTAAGTATTTTATTTTCTATCAATTTTTGAAAATTTAGGTGATTTAAATAATTTTTAAAATAAAAAAATTTGGATTTCCCCACTTAACCTAGTCAGCATTGTGCGCGGTGTTGACATGGCAATGCGTCGCCACATCAGCACGTGAGCGAGATTGACTGTCGCATCCCACGTTAGCACATGAGCGGGAAAATGCTAGGAATAGTGACCACAACCCGTGGATCAGATTCGGCCGTTCGATCAAGTTGTGGTCACTATTCACTATTCAGCTTTAATTAATTTTATAAAATTCTAAAACTTTCTTGAACTTAATTAGTCTATCTTGGGTAAATGCTTAGGTGTTCAAGAGCTTAAGTACAATTAAGAAAATTAAAATCCAACTCATATGCATGAGAGGGGTTTTGAAAGTACTTAAGCTTAAACCCCTTAGTTTAATTAATCATTAATCATGAGCCAAATTGCATTAGGCCCCTTTCTTCCTAGGTGCATTGCAAATTTAAATTCTTTGTGAGATTTTATGTCATCTTAGTGGCTCATAATTATTTGATTAAGTATCCTAAGGTGGTATAGGTAAGGGGTAATAAATATACTTAATTCATACCTTAACCTAATCAAAATATAAAATGGACCTAATTATCTACAAATTAAACTAAAGCAACAAACATAATGGGAATGGGTTAGGAACATCAAACTCACCTCCCATTTGTCAAATTAAATCAAACTCAAAACAAAATCAAACCTCCTTAAAAATAATTTGATTTGCTTTAAGCTTTCTTATTTCATAAGATTGTCTTTAGGAATTAATTAAGGTGAATGTGTTTACATGCTTTCATCACTTTAGTTCTCTCCTAGCATTCTAAATGTGTATGACATATGAATTTCGTGCATCCATGCTTTGCAAAAATCAAATTGGAAATGAAATATTTCTTTGATGTCAAATTGCATGTTTTGGCTAAAATAAAAATATGAGTGGCTATTATCACTATTAAATCCAAATTATTTTTAAAATATATGAATAAATTACCAAAATTGAAAGTATGCTACTTATATTTTATTATTTATTGCATGTGTAATATAAAATGTGCTTAGTGTAGTTTTCCTTCTCCTCTCTTTTAGTATAGTTTTTGAATAGGAATTGGTAAAGTGTTTAATTCATTTGAAAAGAACATAACATTAGACTAATTCCATCTCCTATTCATTCCTATGCTATTACTTAAGAAGGACACTTACAGTTACACATATAAATTGCATAAATAAAATCAAACAATCAAATACAAACTTTTGCTTTTTTTTTTTCATTCATTTCTTTTATACATGTGCTTATATTTAAGGAAAGTGGTATATTAGTTTGGACAACCTCGGTTGCAAGGATTTAAGCTTAGGTCTTGTACACCCTGCTGCTAACAATGTCACCGTACTCACTTATGCCTTTCATACATTCATATGTGCATGTGAAAAATATATAAGAAAGCCTCTTTTCTACTTAATGAAAATCATGCATCATAAAGCATTCAAATTTTCTTAAGTAACTCACTTAGCATTCATCATAAAATGTAAAATTCTCATATGTATAGATATGCTTAAGGTACATCTATATGCATGATATACATGTTTGGAAAGATTGAAGTGATGTGTATTTTTGTGATCTTAATTCACTTTACTTAATCTTAAAATGCCTTTCTTTTTGAATATGTTTGTTTATAGTTCATCTAAACTTAGGATTAATTAAAACACATAATAAGACATTCACTAAATGAAACTAAGCTTGAATCTACTTTAGAAATTACTTAAGGTAGGGAAGGAAAGAGAAGTTCTCTTCTCTTTCCCTTCTCTTTACAACACTTAGTAACTAATTGTAGGATAAGCTTAAACCAAATCAAAATACAAAATAAAATTAACCCAAATTAGTAAAAGAACTTAAATAAAATCACCCTCTAAGTTGAACACTTTCACACTTAGAAATATAGAAACCAAAGCAGAAGCATACCACACAAACCTTTTAAAGCACACATATTAGACTAAGCCACCACTTCTAGCTTTAGGTTAGGGTGGTGCATAGTTTGATGTTTACTTTTGTTTTGTGATATATATTTTAGTTTGGATGTTTGGATGAATGTGCGTAGAATAAATGGTAGGACGGTTTAGTCTAACCATTATTTTCTGTAGGGGATTGTGCTTAAGGGGTGCTATCATAAATAAAAATATAAATGTTTTTTCTATGAAAGTGCTTATACCCCTAAGAATAATCCAATAGGCTAGATGGACTTAGTCACCCATATGTGGGGTGGTAAGTCCAATATACATTCTTGGGATTTGAATGATTTGTTTTAGCTAATCTATATTTTGCAGGTGTTAGTTAGACTTTACTTTTCCTTTTTCATGTATTTTTGCAATTAAGATTTTGGAATGATTGTTATGGGGGATTAGGATGAGCATCGGCCATAAGATCTGATCTTATGTACTATTTGAAGCCTTTGGAGCAACCACCTTCCAACCATCCAAATGAAAGAACCAAAGAGAAGAAAGGAGAAAGAAAGAAAGATGAAAGAAGAAAGAAGAAATGAAGACCCCCATAACATGAATTTCCTTGCTTAATTGAAATTTAATTCTTTTGTAATCCAGGTTGTATAAGGGTAGAGCTTGGCTACCCATATTTCTTTTGGAGTTTGTGCGGTAGTGCCCGACCACAAATGACCTTTTATTCTTTTGTGATTAGCTTTATAAAATATGTGATATTTTGCTTAGCTTATGCATAGAAATGACATCTTTTTTCTAGTTTCTTCCTTGCTTGATGTATGGCCTGGATGTGGATTAGGCTCTTAGAAAAAAATAAATCTTCTACCAAATTAATCAACTCAAAGTTAAATAAATACCTCATAACCTCATTTAAAGCTGAAGCTAAAATCAAGATAAAAGAAGCAACCCCCATTTGGATGAGTATTTTTTTATAACATCATGTATAAAAGCATCTTATTTCACTCTTGATTAGAGGTCTTCCACCTTTTCCAGAGAAACTTGGCTTGACCTTTAAGAGCCATGGTGGAAACACACCTCCTCCCTTCTCGCTGATTTTGGCCAATAATCTTACTTCTCATGTATTAGGCATAAAAGTCCTATAAGCCTGAGTCAAATTATTGTCCAGAAATGAAAATAAAATGTAATATGAGTTGCATTAGATTTAGGTCATTAAAGCATGTCCTTACATGATCTAGTCTCTTAGGGAGTGAGTTTAAGGACTTAGTCTCTCTCTAAATAAATAAAAACCTAACTATCTTGCATAAAACATATGACTTGCCTACATGTATTTAAAATCATCAGAGGAGTTAGTTGGCGGCCACCCCCAGGCGGTTGTAAGTCTAAGCAGTCGGGTGGTTTATCCTTTCTTGTGGAGGTAAACCAAATATCCATTTTCACCTTAGATTTAGGTCACACTTTTGGCACTCACAAAAGCTCTCTAGATTTAAGTTCTGAAGTTGCTTTTTTCCTTTGCGGGCCATAAGCATTAATCCTCACCTCTTAGGCATTTCCATGACCTTGTATCATGGAATCATAAGCCCTAAATTTCTAATGAAAAATTAACTCAAATAAATTAAATCAATTTTAAAACTATAAAGCCCAACCATGATAAATTTGTGATGCTTATAATGCTTCCTAGTATTCTAAGCATCTCCTACTATTTTTCATTTGGCTTCAAAGAACTCTCCTTGAATGATCCTAGTTGATTTTCTAAAATTAAACCAATCGATTGATAGTCCTACCTATTAAAATCTTTAAAGATAACGATCATTTACCTTAATCGAGAGTTTTCCTAAGGAATCTCATTCCTTAGGATGTAATTAACTATGGGGCCTTGCCCCTATAGGGAACTTAATGAACTTGATTTAAAATAAGCCCTGCTTTACTTTTTCAAGTAAAGTAGGGGAAGAATCTCTGGTATATGCGAAGACCCATAGTCCTTAGGAGTCTTTATCTAATTGATCAGGTCCATTGTAGGGTGGTGACTTCTATCTTTTGAGATAGTACACCTCTCCTCAATGTTAATCATCTTAATAAGAACATCTATGGATCTACATCCAACATTATAGTATATTTTCCATTTTCATTTATCCTCTTCAAAAAAGGAGGATAGATGAGGATGTGAGAATATTTTCACCACAGTACTATCTCGAGAAATAGAAGTCACTACCTTATAATGGATCGAATCACCTAACAAGGACTCATAAGGCATGATGGGTCTTAGAATATACTAGAGATTTTTCCCCTATTTTATATGGATGAATAAAGTAGGGTTTATTTAAACCAGGTTTTAAAGTTTCCTATAGGGGAAAGCCCTCATAGTTAATTACATCTTATGGAAAGTGAATCCTTTAAGAATACTCTCATTAAAGTAGACAATTGTTGTCTCCAAAGAATTCAAAGATAACTATCAATAAATTGGTTTAAGAAATCAAGTGGATAGATAAAAAAAAGGAAGAGTTATTATCAAAACTAAAGGAGATTAGGGAGTGCTCATGATACTAGAAACCTAATGAGCACTCCAATCTATCATATGGCTTTATATATTTAAAATTAAGGGAGATTTATTTATTTAATTTGAAATTTTATTAGAGATCTAGGACTTATAATTCCACAATATAAGATTATGGAAATGCTTAAGAGGTGAGGATTTATGTTTGTAGCCCATAAAGAGAAACAACAACCTCAGATCCTAAATCTTTTAAGCTTTGGTGAGGGCCAAAGCACGACTTAAATCTAAGGCGAAAGTGGGTATATGATTTACCTCCACAAGAGAGAGCAAATCACCAGATTCTTGGACTTAATATCGCCTAGAGTGGCAGCCAGCTAACTCATCCTATGCTTTAAATCTATGTAGGCAAGTCATATGCTTTTGCAAGATGGCTAGGCTATTATTATTTAGAAAAGAAACTAAGTCCTTAAACCCACTCCCTAAGAAACTAGAGCATGAGGGATATGAATAATGACTTAAATCTAATGCAAATTTTTATCAAATTTCATTTAATCTAAGACTCTTTATTTTGACACGTGTTATGGATTTTGTATGCCTAAATACATGAGAAGTTGATTATGGGATAAATTAAAAAAGGAAATAGGTGCTCTTCCATCATAGGCTCTTAAAGTTAAGCCCTTTCTATCCGAAAAGATGGAAGTGCTCTTAATAAGAGTGAAATAAGATGATTATGCATGATATTAAACATATAACATCTAGCTAAGGGGTTGCTAAATATTTTATTATTTGATTTAATGCCTTATATGAGGTTATGAGTTATTTTAGAAGTTTAGTTATGAGTTGTTAGTTTGGGTAAAAAATTAATTTTATCCTAGAGATTAATCACATCCGTGCCATATAACAATCACAATCATAAATAAATTATAAAATGGCACGCTTTTCTAATGCACAAGCTAAACAAAATATCAAACAATTTTATAAAGCTATCACAAAAAGAATAAAAGGAATGCGAATCACTACAACCCAAAAGAATATGTAGTCAAGCTCTACCCTTATACAACCCATACAAGAGAATAATTATAATTATGAATATTATGGGGGTCTTCATTCTTCATTTCTTTATCTTCCATTTCTTCATTTGATTTGCTCCATTTTTTTCTTCCTTTTGGCTTGATTTGGATATGCTTTCTCCAAGGGCATCACATGGTACATAAGACTTAGTCTTATAATCAATGCTCATCCTAATCCCCCATAACACTCATCCTAATCCTAATGCAAAATTACATTAAAAGAAGGAAAGTAAATCTAGCTACACCTTCAAAATAAATATTAGCTAAACACACCATATAACCCAAGGTTATATGAATAATTTGGACTTAAGACCCCACACATGGGTAACCAAGCTTACTGTAACTTGGATTATGCTTAGGGCTAAGAAACTTGCATAGTAAAGTATTTATATTTTTTTTATTTAGCCCTTATGATTAGGCTTAATCGCCTAACATCCAAATTATGCACATACACCCTAAAATTCATTCTATAATAATACATCACAAAATAAGCATACATCAAACAACACTGACCTAACATAAAGCTAGAAATGGTGACTTAGTCTAATGTGTGTGAATTAAAGCTTGTGTGGTATGTCCTAACTAGGCTTTATAGTTGTAATTTGCTAAGTGTGAGGGATTTAATTTATAAAGGGTTGATTTCTCTTTAAGTGATTTAATTGATTTGAAGATTTTAATTAGAGTTTTCTTTTGTTTCATATGGTCTACACTTAATAATTAAGTGTTATAAAGAGAAGGAAGAGAGGGAATCTCTTTCATCCCTATCTTAAGTCACTTCTAAAGTAAGTTAATTAATTAATTTCTTTAGTGAATGGCTTATTATATGTTTTAATCAATCTTAAGTTTAGGTTCATTCTAAATGACCTTATTCAATAAGAAAGACATCTTAAGATTAATTAGAATAAATTACTATCACATAACACATATTTATTCATTTCTTTCCATCATGTATATCATGCATATGATTAAATCCTAAGCATACCTATACATACAAATGTCTTAGCACACTTAAATAATGAATGCAAAGAAGTATGTTTGGAATTTAAATATTTCATTTGATTAAATTATGAATGCATGCCTTTTTAATAGAAAAGATGGATTTTTCATCCATTAGCTAAGTACACATTCACATGTATAAAAGTTTTAAGTGAGTATGGCGTCATTGTTCTACACCAGGGGTGTAAGGTACAAGACCTACTTAGAGCTACTTAAAATCTCGCAGCCCCGGGTGTCCAGACTAATATACCACTTTTCTTAGATACATATAGATGTATAAACAACTACAAGGATAGGAAAACCCATGTAAAAGTATATTTTGATTTATTTAATTATTATTCTTATTCATTGGTTACATCATACATACATATGCATAAGAGTTTTAAGTAGCAATAATGTAACTGAACACACTAGAGGCATAAGGTGCAGACCTACTTTGACTACTAAAATCCTGAGCCTTGGGTGTCCAAACTAATATACCACATTTGAATGTACAAAAAGAACCAAAAGAATGAGAAGTCATGCAAAAGTAATATTTGATTTGATTATATGATTTACATATGTGATATGAAATTCTTCCTAAGCTTTCACATGGAGATGTATAGGAGTAGATTTAGAAAATATAGTATTTTTTTCAAATGAACTATACATTTTAAATCTCATGCAAATTCATATAAGATAAGAAAAAGAGCTTCATATTGCATATCTTATATTATAAACACATGCAAACTTATAGATACTTGTAATTAACATCATTACATCTATTATAATCGATTTGTGGGCTTTTAAAAATAACTTTTGATTTAATAGTAATAATAGCCACACTTATTTTTAATTTAAATCACCACATGCAATTTTCCATAAAAGAAACCATTTTATTTAGTTAATTTTAAAAGGAATGAATGCATGATTACACATGACAAGTAATATTTAACATGATTGAAAAGAAATAAAGGAACATAAGTACATGATTCATTCATTCTAATTAATTCTAAAACAATCATACTAAATAAGGTTATTTAAAATGAACCAAAGTTCTTAATGACACTTTTTTGAGTTTGATTTAATTTAGGAGATGTGAAAGTGGTTTGCTGATCTTAATCCCATTCCCATGTGTGTGAGCTAATTTGATTTAATGAAAAGCAATTAGGTTTATTTTATGGATTGATTAAGTTAAGCATGGATTAAATCAATTAATTAAGCCTTACCATGTCTCAAGGTAATTAATTAAATAATTATGAGCTAATATAATATGCAACCACATAGAAAAGTAAATAGCAATGCTCCTATGAAATGAAAGGGGCCTAATGCAATTAGCTTATAAATATTAATTAATTAAGCTTAAGGAACTCACTTAATGACTCTTATGATTTTCTCACATGTGAGCTAACCATAATTTTTATTAACTCTCTCTTTTGGGTTATGAACACCCAAAGTGCTAACCAAGAGTTAATTAGACAAGTTTTGGAATTATTATGATTTCAATTTAATTAATTAAACCATTTAATTAATGAATTAGACCATTAATTAATCTGAAATTAATTGATTTCAAGTCAAGTGAAATGAACTTGGGGAAAAGAGTGGGAAAGAGGTCTCAATCTCATTCCCCATGCCCATTCACTGTTCCATAATGATTAACAAACTTAATTAATAGTTTTCTTACTATTTAGGTTGTTAATTAATCATAATTATTTAAGAAAGTAATTAAGGCTAACACAATTAATTTCCCTAATTAACTAAGCAATAAATCCCAAGAAAATTATTGGAGGCACGAGGTCATCCCATTAATCAATATCATAAAGTTTGAAATTAATTACTTGGGTAATTATGGTGTAATTAAGCTAATTAAGTTTTAGTTAAACCTAAATTAAGCCTTACTTATTATTTAAAATTAATTAAAATTAATTTTAAGTTAATTTCCTATGAATTATCTTTAAAATAAGCATTTATTTATATTTTTTAGATTTTTCTACAATTAGTTGTGATTTTTCAAAGTTTCAGTTGATTAAGATAATTTTCATGAAGTTTGTTAATTTATTTTATTAAAATAAATCATTTGAACTTAAAAATTTAATATCTTTCAATCTAGAAGTGATTTTAATTTAAAATTTTTATGGTAGGTAGATTTCAGCTTCAATTTCAATCTCAAAAAATTTCAACTTAATCTGTCTTTTAGTTTAATTAATGAAATTTTAGTTTTACTAAAACTCAAATTAAGCTCAAACTATCCATAAAAATTTTGGGATTTTGGTTTATTGAATTGCTCTCAAAAGATGAATCCAGTCCATATTTGGTATTTTGTTAAGTATTTTATTTTCTATCAATTTTGAAAATTTAGGTGATTTAAATAATTTTTAAAATAAAAAAAATTTGGATTTCCACTTAACCTAGTCGATTGTCGTGGTGTTGACATGGCAATCGTCACATCAGACGCTAGATTGTGCATCCACGCACATGAGCGGAAAATGCTTGGAATAGTGACCCACAATGGATCGATTGGTTGATCAAGTTGTGGTCACTATTCACTATTCTTTAATTAATTTTATAAAATTCTAAAACTTTCTTGAACTTAATTAGTCTATCTTGGGTAAATGCTTGGGTGTTCAAGAGCTTAAGTACAATTAAGAAAATTAAAATCCAACTCATATGCATGAGAGGGGTTTTGAAAGTACTTAAGCTTAAACCCCTTAGTTTAATTAATCATTAATCATGAGCCAAATTGCATTAGGCCCCTTTCTTCCTAGGTGCATTGCAAATTTAAATTCTTTGTGAGATTTTATGTCATCTTAGTGGCTCATAATTATTTGATTAAGTATCCTAAGGTATAGGTAAGGGGAATAAATATACTTAATTTATACCTTAACCTAATCAAAATATAAAATGGACCTAATTATCTACAAATTAAACTAAAGCAACAAACATAATGGGAATGGGTTAGGAACATCAAACTCACCTCACATCTTTCAAATTAAATAAAACTCAGAACAAAATCAAACCTCCCTTAAAAATAATTTGATTTGCTTTAAGCTTTCTTATTTCATAAGATTGTCTTTAGGAATTAATTAAGTGAATGTGTTTACATGCTTTCATCACTTTAGTTCTCTCCTAGCATTCTAAATGTATGACATATGAATTTCGTGCATCCATGCTTTTGCAAAAATCAAATTGGAAATGAAATATTTCTTTGATGTCAAATTGCATGTTTTGGCTAAAATAAAAATATGAGTGGCTATTATCACTATTAAATCCAAATTATTTTTAAAATATATGAATAAATTACCAAAATTGAAAGTATGCTACTTATATAAAATATAGTATAGTTTTTGAATAGGAATTGGTAAAGTGTTTAATTCATTTGAAAAGAACATAACATTAGACTAATTCCATCTCCTATTCATTCCTATGCTATTATTAAGAAGGACACTTACTCATATAAATTGCATAAATAAAATCAAACAATCAAATACAAACTTTTGCTTTTTTTTTTCATTCATTTCTTTTATACATGTGCTTATATTTGGAAAGTGGTATATTAGTTTGGACAACCTGGGTTGCAAGGATTTGTAATCAAGTAGGTCTTGTACCTTACACCCTCCTAACAATGTCAATACTCACTTATGCCTTTCATACATTCATGTGTGCATGTGAAAAATATATAAGAAAACCTCTTTTCTACTTAATGAAAATCATGCATCATAAAGCATTCAAATTTTCTTAAGTAACTCACTTAGCATTAATCATAAAATGTGCTAAAATTCTCATTTGTATGTATAGATATGCTTAAGGTACATATATGCATGATATACATGTTTGGAAAGATTGAAGTGTGTATTTTTTGTGATCTTAATTCACTTTACTTAATCTTAAAATGCCTTTCTCCTTGAATATGTTTGTTTATAGTTCATCTAAACTTAGATTAATTAAAACACATAATAAGACATTCACTAAATGAAACTAAGCTTGAATCTACTTTAGAAATTACTTAAGGTAGGGAAGGAAGAAGTTCTCTTCTCTTTCCCTTCTCTTACAACATAGTAACTAATTGTGGATAAGCTTAAACCAAATCAAAATACAAAATAAAATTAACCCAAATTAGTAAAAGAACTTAAATAAAATCACCTCTAAGTTGAACACTTTCACACTTAGAAATATAAAACCTTAAAGTAGCTAAGCATACCACACAAACCTTTTAAAGCACACATATATAACTAAGCCACCACTTCTAGCTTTAGGTTGGGTGGTGCATAGTTGATGTTTACTTTGTTTTGTGATATATATTTTAGTTTGGATGTTTGGATGAATGTAGAATAAATGGTAGGGCCGGTTAGTCAACCATTATTTTTGTAGAATTGAGGGTTATCATAAATAAAAATATAAATGTTTTTTCTATGAAAGTGCTTATACCCCTAAGAATAATCCAATAGGCTAGATGGACTTAGTCACCCATGTGTGGGGTGGTAAGTCCAATATACATTCTTGGGATTTGAATGATTTGTTTTAGCTAATCTATATTTTGCAAGTGTTTGTTAGACTTTACTTTTCCTTTTTCATGTATTTTTGCAATTAAGATTTTGGAATGATTGTTATGGGGATTAGATGAGCATGCCATAAGATCGATCTTATGTACTATTTGAAGCCTTTGCAACCACCTTCCAACCATCAAATGAAAGAACCAAAGAGAAGAAAGGAGAAAGAAAGAAAGATGAAAGAAGAAAGAAAGAAGATTATAACATGAATTTCCTTACTAATGAAATTTAATTCTTTTATAATCGGGTTGTATAAGGGTAGAGCTTACCCATATTTCTTTGGAGTTTGTGGTAGTGCAATACAAATGACCTTTTATTCTTTGTGATTAGCTTTATAAAATATGTGATATTTTGCAGCTTATGCATAGAAATGACATCTTTTCTAGTTTCTTCCTGTATGCTGGATGTGGATTAGAAAAAATAAATCTTCTACCAAATTAATCAACTCAAAGTTAAATAAATACCTCATAACCTCATTTAAAGCTATAAAATCAAGATAAAAAGAACCCTGCTGGATGAGTATTTCTTTTATAACATCATGTATAAAAGCATCTTATTTCACTCTTGATTAGAGGTCTTCCCTTTTCAGAGAAACTTGGCTTGACCTTTAAGAGCCATGGTGGAAACACACCTCCTCCCTTCGATTTTGGCCAATAATCTTACTTCTCATGTATTAGGCATAAAGTCCTATAAAAGTCAAATTATTGTCCGTAATGAAAATAAAATGTAATATGAGTTGCATTAGATTTAGGTCATTAAAGCATGTTCTTACATGATCTAGTCTCTTAGGGAGTGAGTTTAAGGACTTAGTCTCTCTCTAAATAAATAAAAACCTAACTATCTTGCATAAAACATATGACTTGCCTACATGTATTTAAAATCATCAGAGGAGTTAGTTGGCGGCCACCCCCAGGCGGTTGTAAGTCTAAGCAGTCGGGTGGTTTATCCTTTCTTGGAGGTAAACCAAATATCCATTTTCACCTTAGATTTAGGTCACACTTTGGCACTCACAAAAGCTCTCTAGATTTAAGTTCAAGTTGCTTTTTCCTTTCATAAGCATTAATCCTCACCTCTTGGGCATTTCCATGACCTTGTATCATGGAATCCCTAAATTTCTAATGAAAAACTCAAATAAATTAAATCAATTTTAAAACTATAAAGCCCAACCAGGATAATTTGTGATGCTTATAATGCTTCCTAGTATTCTAAGCATCTCCTACTTATTTTTTCATTTGGCTTCAATAAGAACTCCCTCCTCTTGATTGATCCTACTTGATTTTCTAAAATTAAATCGATTGATAGTCCTACGAAATCTTTAAAGATAACGATCATTTATTAGAGTTTTCCTAAGAATCTCATTCCTTAGGATGTAATTAACTATGGGCCTTGCCCCATAGGAACAATGAACTTGATTTAAAATAAGCCCGCTTTACTTTTCAAGTAAAAAGGGGAAGAATCTTGTATATGAAGACCCATAGTCCTAGAGTCTTTATCTAATTGATTGTCCATTGTAGGGTGGTGACTTCTATCTTTGAGATAGTACACCTCTCTCAATGTTGTACCCGATCATCTTAATAAGAACATCTGGATCTAGGCATCCAACTGGCGTGTATTTTTCCATTTTCATTTATCCTCTTCAAAAAAAGGAGGATAGATGAGGATGTGAGAATATTTTTCACCACAGTACTATCTTGAGAAATAGAAGTCACTACCTTATAATGGATCGAATCACCTAATAAGGACTCATAAGGCATGATGGGTCTTGGAATATACTAGAGATTTTTCCCCTATTTTATATGGATGAATAAAGTAGGGTTTATTTAAACCAGGTTTTAAAGTTTCCTATAGGGGAAAGCCCTCATAGTTAATTACATCTTATGGAAAGTGAATCCTTTAAGAATACTCTCAATTAAAGTAGACAATTGTTGTCTCCAAAGAATTCAAAGATAGAACTATCAATAAATTGGTTGTGTTTAAGAAGACTAAGTAGGATAGATAAAAAATGGAAGAGTTATTATCAAAACTAAAGGAGATCAGTAGGGAGTGCTCATGATACTAGAAAACCTAATGAGCACTCCAATCTATCATATGGTTGGGCTTAATATATTTAAAATTAAGGAGATTTATTTATTTAATTTGAAATTTTATTAGAGATCTAGGACTTATAATTCCACAATATAAGATTATGGAAATGCCTAAGAGGTGAGGATTTATGTTTGTAGCCTATAAAGAGAAACAACAACCTCAGATCCTAAATCTTTTAAGCTTTGGTGAGGGCCAAAGCATGACTTAAATCTAAGGCGAAAGTGGGTATATGATTTACCTCCACAAGAGAGAGCAAATCACCCATTCTTGGACTTAATATGCTAGAGTGGCAGCTAACTCATCCTATGCTTTACATCTATGTAGGCAAGTCATATGCTTTTGCAAGATGGCTAGGCTATTATTTAGAAAAGAAACTAAGTCCTTAAACCCACTCACAAACTAGAGCATGAGGGATATGAATAATGATCTAAATCTAATGTAAATTTTTATCAAATTTCATTTAATCTAAGACTCTTTATTTTGACACAGGTTATGGGATTTTGTATGCCTAAATACATGAGAAGTTGATTATGGGATAAATTAAAAAGGAAATAGGTGCTCTTCCATCATAGGTCTTAAAGTTAAGCCCTTACTATCGGAAAAGATGGAAGTGCTCTTAATAAGAGTGAAATAAGATGATTATGCATGATATTAAACATATAACATCTAGCTAAGGGGTTGCTAAATATTTTATTATTTTGATTTAATGCCTTGGGTTTTATATGAGGTTATGAGTTATTTTAGAAGTTTAGTTATGAGTTGTTAGTTTGGGTAAAAAAATTAATTTTTATCCTAGGAGATTAATCGCATCCAGGTCATATAACAATCACAAATCATAAATAAATTATAAAATGGCATGCTTTTTCTAATGCACAAGCTAAACAAAATATCAAACAATTTTATAAAGCTATCACAAAAGAATAAAAGGCCAATGCAGTCGGGTACTGTCGTACAACCCGAAAAGGAATATGGGTAGTCAAGCTCTACCCTTATACAACCCAAAATACAGAGAGAATAATTATAATTATGAATGTTATGGGGTCTTCATTCTTCATTTCTTTATCTTCCTTTTCTTCATTTGATTTGCTCCATTTTTTCTTCCTTTTGGCTTGATTTGGATATGCTTTCTCAAGGCATCACATGGTACATAAGACTTGGTCTTATAACCAATGCTCATCCAAATCCCCATAACACTCATCTAATCCTAATGCAAAATTACATTAAAAGAAGGAAAGTAAATCTAGACTACAGAAAATAAATATTAGCTAAACACACCATATAACCTAGGCAGTTATATGAATAATTTGGACTTAAGCACCCCACACCAAGCTTACACCCTAACTTGGATTATGCTTAGGCTAAGAAACTTGCATAGTAAAGTATTTATATTTTTTTATTTAGCCCATGATTAGGCTTATATCTAACATCCAAATTATGCACATACACCCTAAAATTCATTCTATAATAATACATCACAAAATAAGCATACATCAAACAATACAACGCCTAACATAAAGCTAGAAATGGTGACTTAGTCTAATGTGTGTGAATTAAAGCTTGTGTGTGGTATGTCCTAACTTTATAGTTGTAATTTAAGTGTGAGGATTTAATTTATAAAGGGTTGATTTCTCTTTAAGTGATTTAATTGATTTGAAGATTTTAATTAGAGTTTTCTTTTGTTTCATATGGTCTACACTTAATAATTAAGTGTTATAAAGAGAAGGAAGAGAGGGAATCTCTTTTTCATCCCTATCTTAAGTCACTTCTAAAGTAAGTTAATTAATTAATTTCTTTTAGTGAATGGCTTATTATATGTTTTAATCAATCTTAAGTTTAGGTTCATTCTAAATGACCTTATTCAATAAGAAAGACATCTTAAGATTAATTAGAATAAATTACTATCACATAACACATATTTATTCATTTCTTTCCATCATGTATATCATGCATATGATTAAATCCTAAGCATACCTATACATACAATGTATGTCTTAGCACACTTAAATAATGAATGCAAAGAAGTATGTTTGGAATTTAAATATTTCATTTGATTAAATTATGAATGCATGCCTTTTAAATAGAAAAGATGGATTTTTCATTCATTAACTAAGTACACATTCACATGTATAAAATTTTTAAGTGAGTATGGTGTCATTGTTCTACACCGGTGTAAGGTACAAGACCTACTTAGCTACTTAAAATCTGACCAGGGTGTCGGACTAATATACCAGTTTTCTTATATACATATAGATGTATAAACAACTACAAGGATAGAAAAACCCATGTAAAAGCTATATTTGATTTATTTGATTATTATTCTTATTTATTGGTTACATCATATATACATATGTATAAGAGTTTTAAGTGAATACATCCATTGTTACACAGGGAGCATAAGGTACGAGACCTACTTATGACTACTAAAATCCTTAGAGCCTTGGGGTGTCCAAACTAATATACCACTTTTCTCAGGTACATGTGAATGTACAAAAAAGAACCAAAAGAATGAGAAGTCATGCAAAAAGTAATATTTGATTTGATTATATGATTTACATATGTGATATGAAATTCTTCCTAAGCTTTACATGGAGATGTATGAGTAGATTTAGACAAATATTATTTTTTTCAAATGAACTATACATTTATAAATCTCATGCAAATTCATATAAGATAAGAAAAGAGAGCTTCATATTGCATATCTTATATTATAAACACATGCAAACTTATAGATACTTGTAATTAACATCATTACATCTATTATAATTGATTTATGGGCTTTTAAAAATAACTTTTGATTTAATAGTAATAATAGCCACACTTATTTTTAATTTAAATCACCACATGCAATTTTCCATAAAAGAAACCATTTTATTTAGTTAATTTTAAAAGGAATGAATGCATGATTACACATGACAAGTAATATTTAACATGATTGGAAAGAAATAAAGGAACATAAGTACATGATTCATTCATTCTAATTAATTCCTAAAGACAATCATACTAAATAAGGTTATTTAAAATGAACCAAAGTTCTTTAATGACACTTTCAATTTTGAGTTTGATTTAATTTAGGAGATGTGAAAGTGGTTTGCTGATCTTAATCCCATTCCCATGTGTGTGAGCTAATTTGATTTAATGAAAAGCAATTAGGTTTATTTTATGGATTGATTAAGTTAAGCATGGATTAAATCAATTAATTAAGCCTTACCTATGTCACCTCAAGGTAATTAATTAAATAATTATGAGCTAATATAATATGCAACCACATAGAAAAGTAAATAGCAATGCTCCTATGAAATGAAAGGGGCCTAATGCAATTAGCTTATAAATATTAATTAATTAAGCTTAAGGAACTCACTTAATGACTCTTATGATTTTCTCACACATGTGAGCTAACCATAATTTTATTAACTCTCTCTTTAGGTTATTGAACACCCAAAGTGCTAGCAGAGTTAATTAGACAAGTTTTGGAATTATTATGATTTCAATTTAATTAATTAAACCATTTAATTAATGAATTAGACCATTAATTAATCTGAAATTAATTGATTTCAAGTCAAGTGAAATGAACTTGGGGAAAAGAGTGGGAAAGAGGTCTCAATCTCATTCCCCATGCCCATTCACTGTTCCATAATGATTAACAAACTTAATTAATAGTTTTCTTACTATTTAGGTTGTTAATTAATCATCTAATTATTTAAGAAAGTAATTAAGGCTAACACAATTAATTTCCCTAATTAACTAAGCAATAAATCCCAAGAAAATTATGGGAGGCAGAGGTCATCCCATTAATCAATATCATAAAGTTTGAAATTAATTACTTGGGTAATTATGGTGTAATTAAGCTAATTAAGTTTTTAGTTAAACCTAAATTAAGCCTTACTTATTATTTAAAATTAATTAAAATTAATTTTAAGTTAATTTCTATGAATTATCTTTAAAATAAGCATTTATTTATATTTTTTAGATTTTTCTACAATTAGTTGTGATTTTTCAAAGTTTCAGTTGATTAAGATAATTTTTATGAAGTTTGTTAATTTATTTTATTAAAATAAATCATTTGAACTTAACAATTTAATATCTTTCAATCTAGAAGTGATTTTAATTTAAAATTTTTATGGTAGGTAGATTTCACTTTCAATCTCAAAAATTTCAACTTAATGCGTGTCTTTTAGTTTAATTAATGAAATTTTATTTTTACTAAAACTCAAATTAAGCTCAAACTATCCATAAAAAATTTTGGGATTTTGGTTTATTGAATTGCTCTCAAAAGATGAATCCAACGAGTCCATATTTGGTATTTTTGTTAAGTATTTTATTTTCTATCAATTTTTTGAAAATTTAGGTGATTTAAATAATTTTAAAATAAAAAAAATTTGGATTTCCCCACTTAACCTAGTCAGCATTGTGCGCGGTGTTGACATGGCAATGCGTGCCACATCGACGCGTGGCGAGATTGACATCGCATCCGTTAGCACATGGCGGAAAATGCTAGGAATAGTGACCACAACCCAGATCACTAAGGGTTGGGTCAAGTTGACATGACCAATAGGAGTGTATTGGTGTCAATTGGTTTCAATCAATTTGGTTTAATTTGGATTTTCCCCAATTTGATCCTTTAGGTCAATTTGCGCTAAGTTAACTGACCCAATTGACCAAATTAGCTTAAATCATGGCTTGGTTTGGGTTTGGTTGATCATTTGGAATATATTATAAGCTTTGGTTAAGTTAAATTTAGATTTGATTGGGTTTTAGGTTGATTTGACCCTTAAAGTCAAATTGGGCTAAGTTGGGTTAGGTTGACCACTTAGTCAAATTGAGCTCAATTAAGGCTTTGGCTAAGTTCAATAATCAATTTGGTGTGAACTTGAGCCATTGGTTGTAATCAATTTGATTTAGGTTGCAATTTGGATAGTTTCGGTTCATATGGGTTAAAGGGTTGACTTGGTCAATGGGTTAGGTTAACTTGGTTTGACCCAATTCATGATAATTAATTAACCTAGGATGATCAACAATCATGACATGAAGTTTGGATTGGGTTAATTCACTTTGATTTTAATTGAATTAGATTTTGGTTTATATAGGTCAAATTGGCCACTTTGGGTCAAGTGAGCTAATTAGTCTTAGTTAGCTTGATTTTTGAGTTGAGTTTATATATGGATTTGAGATTGAAATATAAAATCAATTGCAATTGATTTAGGTTTAAATGAGTTTTGGCTCATTTGAATATTTCAAGTCAAATGGGCTAGGTTGGGTTTGACTTGGGAATTGATTTGATTTGGGTTTCAATCATTTGGAGTTTGGAATTGATTTTGAAATTTAGATTTGAATTTGAGATTTGATTTGGAAGAAGGAAGCAAGGATTTAGTTTGGGCTATAGGGTAGGCAAGTCTTTCTAAATCCCTACGTCACAACCTATCCCTGTTGCTAATTCTTCTAAGTCTCTAGGGTTAGGTTAAGTGTTCACCTAATCACTAAAAGTGTCTTAAGATTAAGAAAATTTTAGTTTCTATGAGAGTCCTAGATCTACGATAAGGAAGTTGAGAGCTCACTCCAAAAGGGAGGTCAACAAAGGGTGCCCAATAGGTGTGGTGTGCCTAAAGGCACACTATTGTGTTGATCGATGATCAACAATATCCAAAGGATGCAAACACTAGCGAATGATCTACTCTCGAGATGTAGAAGGAATCAAGATCTTAAATGCAACTCCACTCATGCGAGGCATAAGGGGAAGAAGGGATCCACTAAGGGATCAAGCATGTGAACCTTCCACTAGGGAAGTAGGTTTAGGTTATCCACTAGGGATAAAAGGTTTGGATTTGAATGTAAGATATGATTTGGGTAGAGTAACCCCTGGGATTAGAATGTGTAACCCTATTGCTTAAAATTTTTTGATTAGGAGTCACCTTTCAAATCCTGTGGAGAAAAGAAAAAGGAGAACTATAAAAATTTGTCTTGCCACACATATCCACATATGTACTTATTCAGGTGATTGGATACATCATCAAGGTATAGTGTACTATCTCAAAAGATAGAAATCACTACCCTTTAATGGAACCAATCACCTTAATAAGGACTCCTGAGGATGATGGGTCTGCATATGTACCAAAGATTCTTCCCCTACTTTACATGAAAAAGAAAAGCAGGGTTTATTTTAAACTGGGTTCATTAAGTTCCCTACAGGGGCAAGCCCCCATAGTTAATTACATCCTGAGGAATAGGGATTCCTTAGGAAAACTCTTGATTAAGATAAATGATCATTATCTTTGAAGATTTCAATAGGAAGAGACTATCAATCGATTTAGTTTATTTGAGGGGGTTATTATCGAAGCCAAAATGGGAATAAGTAGGAGATACTCATGATGCTAGGAAACCTAGCGAGCATCTCAAATTATCCTATAATTGGGCTTTACATTTTAGAAATTGATTTAGTTTATTTGAGATGAATTTTTCATTAGGAATGTAGGGCTTACAATCACATGATACAAGATCATGAAATATGCATTAGAGGTGAGGATTTACACTTTATGACCCATAAAAGGAAAAATAACCTCAGAACCTAAATCTAGGGAGCTTTGGTGAGTGCCGAAAATGTAACCTAAATCTAAGGTGAAAAGTGGGTTTTTAGTTTATCTCCACAAGAGAAGACAAACCACCTGACAGCTTGGACTTATAACTGCCTGGGGGTGGTCACCAACTAAGTCCTCCTATGATTTTAAATATATGTAGGCAAGTCTTTATGCTTATGCAAGATGGATAGACTATTTTTATTTAGAAAGTAGAATAAACCCTTAAACTCACTCCCTAAAGAGACTAGATGATGTAAAGGGCATGCTTTAAATGACCTAAATCTAATACATTTAAAATTTCATTTTATTTTTATTTTGGACAATTATTTCTACTAGGGCAAATAGGCTTTTTATGATTAATGCATGAGAAAATAGATTTTTGGTCAGAATCAGTGAGAAAGGTAGGAGGTGAGTTTCCACCACAACCCTCAATGATCAAGCCAAAGTTCTCTGAAAAGATGGAAGCCCTCCAATCAAGAGTGAAATAAGATGCTGTTATGCATGATATTACAAAAGAAATGCTCATCCAGCTAAGGAGTTGCTAATTCTTTTATCTTGATTTTAAGCCTAGGCTTTAAATGAGGTTATGAGTTTCTTATTTTAGTTTTGAGATGTTAGATTGGGTAAAAGATTTATTTTCCCTAAGAGCCTAATCCTTATCCATACCATACATAAAGCAAGGAAGAAACTAAGAAAAGCATGCCACATAATACAAAAGCTAAGAAAATCATCAAACAATCTATAAAAATAATCGCAAAAAGAATAAAAGGCCGTTATGATCGGGCACCACTGTAAAAACTCAAAAATATTAAATGTGGGTAACCGAGCTCTACCCTTATACAACTTAGATTACAAATGAATTACATTTATGATTTAAGCGAAGGAATTCAATGTTATGGGGGTCTCCAAGCATTATTCTTTATTCTTTATTCTTTTCTTCTTCTCTTCTTTAGATCTTCCTTTGGATGTTTGGATGGTGCTCCAAGACTTCACATGGTGCATAAGATAGGATCTTATGACCAATGTTCATCCTAATCCCCCATAACAAATCATTCTAAAATCCTAAATATACAAATTTTTACATGAAAAGGAAAAGTAAAAATCTAACTAACACCTGCAAAATGAAGGTTAGTCAAATCACACCACATAAATCTCAAGCATGTATATTGGACTTATCACCCCACACATGGGTGACTAAGTCACCTGGCCTATGGATTTTGCTAAGGGGTATAAGCACATGCAAGGAAGAAGCATTTATATTTTTATTTATGATAACGACCCTTTAGCACAATCCCCTGCAGAAAAAAATAGTTAGACTAAGCACGTCCTATCATTCATTCTATGAGCATACACCCTACCATCAAGTCTAAAACATTCATCATAAAATAAAACAAGACATCAAGCCATGCACCAACCTAACCTAAAGCTAGAAGTGGTGACTTAGGCTAATGTGTGTGCCTTGAAGGTTTGTGTGGTATGCTTAGCTATGAATTTTGGTTTGAATTTTCTAAGTGTGAAGAATATGTTCAACTTAGAAGGGAGTTTCTTTTAAGTTTCTTAAATGTTTTGGGTAAATTTTATTTCATGTTTTGTTTGGTTTGAGTGAAACCTACAATTAATTACTAAGTGATAAAGAGAGGGAAAGAGAAGAGAACTTCTCTTTCCTTCCCTAATCCTTAAGTAACTTCTAAGGTAAGTTCACATTTTAGTTTCATTTAGGTGAATGTTTTGATTAAATCTTTTAATTAATACTAAGTTTAAATCCACTCTAAACAAACTTATCCAAAAATAAAGGCATTTTAATATTAAGAAAAATGAATCAAAATTCACATAACACATTACTTCAATTCTTTCCCAACATATATAAAATGCATATGGATGGACCCTAAGCATATCTATACATGCAAATAGAGGTATTAGACACACTTTATGATGCAGGCTAAGTAATCCATTTAAGAAAATTTAGAAGTTAAACATGTATGATTTTCTTAAGTAGAAAAGATTTTCCTAATCCAAAATTTCACACACATGCATGGAAGTAAGAAAGGCATAAGTGAGTACAACGCCATTGTTAACCAAAGGTTTAAGGTATCAAACCTACTTAGGGCTACTTAAAGCCTCACAACCTCAGGGTTATCCAGACTAATACATGACTTTCCTTAAGTACTAACATGCATATAAAAGAAATGAAATGGAAGAGGAATATGCAAAAATTGTTTAGGAGTTTCATTTTTGTTAATGCAATTTATTCATGCAAGTGTAGGAAATCCTTCTTTGATGATGGCATAGGGATGAATCGGGTTTAGTATTAATTAAGTGTTGGGTTCTTTTCAAATGAACCCTACATCTTACCATCCCTTATTCAAAACTATGCCAACATATGGAAGGAAGGAAAGGCTACACTAAACATTACTTTATAATCTATCACATGCAAGCTTATAATTAAACCATAGGTAGTGTACTTTTAGATTTGGTATTTGATTTATGTATTTTGAAAATACTTTGGATTTAGTAGTGATATAGCAATCCATATTCTACTTTAGCCAACACATGCACATTTGGCATAAAGTAAACAATTTTCAATTTTAAAATTTTGAAACATGAAATTATGGATTCATGAATCACATGACATACAACTTAATATGTTGAAAAAGATCCAAAGTAATGAAAGCATGTAAACAAACTCACTTTACTTAAATCTTAAAGACATTCTTAAAGAATAAGAAAATATAGAGCAAATCAAAGTGAATTTCAAAATTATTTTTGTTTAGTTTGAAGTTTGATTTAATTTTAAAATGGTGAGATGAGTTTGCTGTCCTTAACCCATTCCCACATGTGTTCATTATTTTTGTTTAATTTTTAGTTCAATAGATCCATTTTAAGTATTAATTAGGTTAGGGTATGAATTAAGTGGCTTAATTAACCCTTACCTACACCACCTTATAAAAATTAACTAAGTTATTATGAGCTAATGAGATGACATAAAACCCACAAGGTATTTAAATTTATAATGCATCTAGTAATAAAAAATCTAATACAATTTAGCTCAGAATTAAAAGTTAATTAAGCTAAGGGGTTTAGCTTAAGTACTTTTAAGACACCCTTTCATACTTATGAAAGGGTTTTTAATTTCCTTAATTAGACTTAGGCTATTAAACACCTAAGCATTTACCCAAGGTAGATTAATTATGTTATTAAAATTTTTAAAATTTTTAAAAATTATTTAAAGGGATAATTAATGGATTAACCCTTAATTAAGAAGGGGATTAAGGAAAGAAAAGGGAGTTTAGGGAATAGCTTATGAAAAATACCACAAAATTATTCCATAAAAACCCTTACTCACTAGATCTAACCTTAATCCAACTTAATAATAAGAAAAATCCACTAATTATACCTTGATTATCCTTAATTACATGAAAGGGGTAATTTGGGAATGAACTAGCAATTTCCTAGTCAAGGCCTCAATAAATCTCAAGAAAATTAGGGGAGGCAGTGGCCGTCCCCTAAAATGAACCTTAAAAATTTGAGATTAATTTGTGGGTTAATTAGAAAGTAATTAGTCAATTAACATTCCCAAAGAAATTAAATTAAGAGAAAAAGGGAAATCAAAATCAATTGAAAATAATTTTAAAATATTTTAGATAAAATTATCTATCCAAGACATTTTTTTTTATTTTTATGATTTTTCTTGAAGGAGTTATGATTTTTTGAAGAGATCTGAATTAATTAAGAATTTATAATAAAACCTCTAACTAATTACTCACGAGTCGGCGTGGCGGTGGCCTTACACGGTTTACATGCGTGCAGCTACTTAAGTTGTCGCATCAGGGGAACAACAACGGCATACACACTTTTATCCTCAGCTGTTTGATCAAAGATCAGACGGTTGAGGATACACCCGCGATTTTAAAATGATGATTAATTTCTAAAATGTGAGAAATAATATAGTCCATCTAAAATGCGGATGGGATGAGATGATCGAGTTCTTCCCCAGGATTAATGTGAACCGTTCACAATCCAAGGGGAGATTCAAGCCCGATCCTTCATGGATTCATACCAAAATGAATGCACACCATCTAAAGCTAATGAGAAGCTAATCCAATGGTGGATTTCTCATGAAATGGAAAATGCTTTCACAAAGCTCCAACACCTATTAGCCTAAGTGGTCAAAAATTCACTAACCTCACTGGAGGTTATCATCGACGCTCGGGATCGATGCGGTAGCTTCATCTAGTGGAGGGGAAGCCTTGTTGAAGTTCCTAGCTCTTGAGGTTGAGTGGATGAATGGGAGGACTAACTCCTCTTGATCTCCCTTGCGGCTTTGATCAAATTGAGTTCTTCCTTACTGTGGGAATTCAATTGAAAGCTCGGGCAGGCTTGAATTGATCCTTTGATGATGAGTGTAGGAGGAATTTGGATGAGATTGAGTGTAGAAGAAGTTTGCTCTTTAATGGACCTCCCCTGTTTTGCACTAAAAATTGAAGAATGGGAATTCTCAATCCTCTTTCGACACTTTGGGAAAGCTCTGTGAAGGTTTGCAAGGCTTCCTAGGTTCCAATTGATCAAGTGGTAGTGAAAATTTTAGTGGATTATGGGGAGTATATCTCCCCCTATGGCAATCAGACTGCTGCAAGCTTGTGTGCCATTTTGATCCAATTAACACTATGGGATGGGTTGTTTTGGTGGTTAAAGCAATGAACATGGTTGATTTGGCTAGAGGAGTGGAATGCCAACTCCCCATATGCTTGGATTGAGCTTAAGTGGGATTTTGGAAGTTAAATTTTAGGCTATGGGGTCGGGTTTGCTCCATGGGTCAAATGGGCTGACCCAAACCCATTGGGCTGGGTGCACCACTCATCATTAAGTCCCCATGAGCTTTTAGGAAAGCCTCAAGTGGTTGTGATGAGGGTATGACCAAAATACCCATGGGCTAGGCCAAAATTTGTTTTATGGTCTAGGGGTATAATGGTCATTTTGCTATTTTTTCAATTTGGGTATGTTTGGTATGTTGAGAAATTAGGTTGGGCCAAATTTCAATAGATTTGGAATCCATTTGGTAGGGTTTGGCTCATGTTGACCCATTTAGGTGAAAATGGGTCAACTTGAGTCAAGTTGACCAATTGGTCAAAGTGGGTCAAACCAAGGGTTGGGTCAAGTTCATATGACCATTTGAAATGTTTTGGTGCCTTTGGTTTGGTTCAATTTGGTTTAGATTTGGTTTTTGGCTCATATGACTCCCTTTAGGTCAAATGGGTCAAGTTGACCCATTTGACTCATTTGACCTATTAGAGATATGTCAAGGGCAGGTTCAGATTTGGTTAGTCATATGGAGTGGATTGGTATCTTTGTTTCCAATCAATTTAAGTTAAGTTCAATTTTGGCTGAACATGACCCCTTTGGGTCATGTTGGGTCTAAGGTAAATTGGGCTAGGTTTGGTCTAGTTGGCCAATTGGGGCTTTGGTTAAGTTCAACAAGTGATTTGGAATGAACTTGACCCATTGGTTTGGTTCAGTTTGGCTTAGATCAAGTTTTGACCCATTTTGATTTTTAGGTCAAAATGGGTCAACTTGGGTCAAGTTGACCAAATGGGTTAGGTTAGGCTCAAGGTTGACTTGGTCAAGTTCAAACATAGGTCATGAGTGAACTTAGATCAATGGCTTCAATTTTGGCCTATGGTGGAATTTGGTATGTTGGGTTTCATTTTAGGTTAAGTGTTGACTTGGTCAACCCTTAGGTTTGACTTGGTTTGATCCAATTTGATTGATTGATCATCCCATGATGATTGCTGATCATGATGAGAGGCAAATATGAGTTTGGTTCAATCCAATTTGGTTAGGATCAAAAGTTGGCTCATAATGGTACTTTAGGTCACTTTAGGTCAAGTGAGCCTAAGTGGGTCAAATGACTTGGTCAAAGCTTGATTTGAAGTTGGTTGAAATTGTTCATGGACTTATGATTGAAATATGAATCCATTTATAAGTAATTTGAAGTAAAATGGGTTTTGATCCATTTGAAAATTTCATACTCAAAGGAAGAATATGAAGGGGTTTTGGGTTTGATTTTTGATTTGTTTTGATTGTTTGATTGATGATTGGATTTATATATGAGCTCATGATTGTAGGGTTGATTGAACCATGAGAGAAAATCAAGAGTTTGGCTTGATTTGAAATGATTTTGTCTAAGTTCAAGATTTTGGCTTGAAAGGCTTATATTTGATTTTGAGTTGATTTGAGTTTGATTTTGGGAATTGATTTTGATTGTTTGAATTTATATTTCATTTGTATATGTGAATATAAATGAGAATATAAATTGATCATGCTAAAATTTCAAGGATTTGAAATGGTTTAATCATGATTTGGGTTAAATCCATTAAAAAGATTTTAAGGGATTTAAGGAAATTTTATAGTTTGAAGTTTGAATTTTTTAATTTGGTTTTGATTCATTTATATTTTTATTTCATTTATATGTGAGCACATAAATGAGAATATAAATGTTTATGAGAAAATCCCATGATTTTGAGATGGTTTGATCAAGATTCAAGTTAAATCCATTAAAGGGAATTTAAAGGATTTAAGGGAATTTTCAGATTTTGAATTTGGAATTTAATTTGTGGATTGGATTTGATTGATTTATATTTATATTTTGTTTATATATGTGAATATAAATGAGGATGTAAATAAGTTTTGAGAAAATCCGTAGGGTTTGAATTGATTTGATCATGATTCAAGTTAAATGCATTATAGGGAAGTTAAAGGATTTAAAGGAATTTTAAATTGGAATATAATTTTTAGATTGGATTTGATTGATTTATATTTATATTTTATTTATATATGTGAATTTAAATGAGGATATAAATAAGTTTTGAGAAAATCCCAAAGGTTTGAATTGATTTGATCAAGATTCAAGATTGATTTTGGCTAAGTCCTTTAATGGAAAATTAAAGGGACTTATGAAAATTTCATGAATTGATTTGGAATTTTGAATTTGACTTGATGGGTTTGAATTTATATTTAATTTATATATGTGAATATAAATGAAAATACAAATGAATGATGAGGAAATTTCAAAGGTTTGGTCATGATTTTGGTTAAGTCCTTAAGAGAAATTTAAGGACTTAGGTAAAATTTGGACTTCAGAATTTTTGATGGATTTTGCTTATGTGTTTCAATCATAGATTTCAATCATGGATTTCAATCATGGAATTGAATTGAGTTTGAGAAAATCAAATGGAATTGATTTGGAGTTTGACTTGAAAGAAGGAAAGCGAGGAATGATTCAAGCTAAGGTTAGGAAAGTTTTCCTAACACCCTTAAGGCATGCCCTATTCTTATGGATAACTCTTCTAAGTCTTCTAGGGCTTGGTTGGAGTGTCCCCGTAATCACTAGATGTGTCTTAGGATTAAGGATATCTTAAAGTCTAAGAGGAGTCCTATGTCTAAGATGGAGGGGTTGAGAGCTAATGCGAAAAATGAGGTTAACAAAGGGTGCCCAATAAGTGTGGTGTGACTGGAAAGAAACACCACATGTATTGGTGTTGACGAAATGATCAAAAACACCAAAAAATCACAAGTACTAAGAGAAACAATCTGTCCTTAACCCAAGGCATAGAAAGAATCCAAAGCTTAGTGCAATGTGGCTCTACTTATGTCCAAGACATAAGAGAGAAGAAAAAAATCCACTAAGGGATAGAGTATGAACCTTCCACTAGGGAAGCAGGTTCAAATCATCCATGAGGGGATGAGTGGTTTGATTTAAATTTCACTAAGGAGAAATTTCCACTGGGAAAAGAGGGTTGAATTCATTTCAATTGTTGTTTGTTTGTTTGATTAATTTGTGTTTCGCTGGGTGAAATTGTTGTATTTGTTTCATTTGTTTGACTCCATTGTGGGAGGTTGGTTGATTTGTTTTGTTTATTTTTTTTAATTTCTGAGTTTGGAATGGTTCCTGTTGGTTTACAATGGGCTGCACTAAGTAGGGACCATGGTAGCCTTGATCTAACTCAGATTTACCAATGCAAAGGGGTAGTCCAAAGTAGGGCTATCCAACCAAAGGAAAGCCTTTCGGTATGCAGCAGCAGTACTAGGAAGAAAGCATAGTACACTTACATCCTCTGAAGTAGGGGCCAGTTGCTGGGGTGATCAGTTGGCAAGGCAACGAATCAAACCCAACCTAAGGCTAACTATAGAGTGAATGCTACTGGGTAACTTAAATCAACTCAAGAGTAGTCGAGGTAACTTTCATTTGTTGAATCCTATTAGTTTGTAATGGGCTGCACTGAGTAAGGACCATGGTCTTGGTCTAGCTCAGTTACCAATCCAAAAGGAGTAGCCTACCAACCACAAGATAGAGTTATCCAACCAGAGGAACACCTTTCAATATACAATGGTCAAGGCTTAAGAAGAAAGCTCAGGGACTCACATCTTCTAGAATTAAGAAACCACTGGGGTGATCGGTTGCTTTGCAAATCAAACCTGACCTGGGGCCGACTATTGAGTGAATGTCATTGGGGGACTTAAATCAGCTCAAAAATAGTCAAAGATAAATTTCATTTTTTAGATTTATTTTGATGGATTCTGTTGGTTTGTGATGAATCACATTGAGATGGAGCTTATATTAGCCTAGACCTATCTCAAATTTACTGAACCAATGGGAGTAGCTTCTCGACTGATGGGAGAGCTATCCAACAAAAGGAGTGCCTTTCAATTTGCAATGATCAATTCAAAGAGAAGAAAGCTCGGGGACTCATATCATCTACTATAAAAGAACACTGGGGTGATTGGTTTCTTTGGGCAACAAATCAAACCCGATCTAAATCTGCCCGTCAGTTTACGATAATCATACTAGAAAGAATGCGTCATTATCTTATATCTTTTAAAGCGGAATGATTGTCAGGGTAACCTGCTTATGGCAAAATAGATTGAACCAGACCTAAGGGCGACTACGGAGTGAGTACCGACCTAGGGATTTATCTCAACTCAGGTAGCCAGATAATTCTTATACGGAGTTCTGTTGACACTGCCCTAATGATAGGTTGCCTGCTTAGGAAAAGGGGCCCTTTGGGGGCTTGAATTCCCAATCCACAAGTGAATTAATTTTATTTATTTGATTTGTTTTTAGTGTGTACCCTATTAGTTTGTGAGGGATCAAACTGAGAAGGAGCTTATGTCAGCCTTGACTTATCTTAGATTTACAGAGCTAAGGGATAATTTGTGCATTCACTGAACATAATTTTCAACCACAAGGGTGGCTACTAGGAAAGGGGAATGTCCAATCCAAAAGTAAATCATGTAATGTCTAAATGGGGTCACAAAGTACATGATCCAAGTAGAAATGCCCGTAGGGGATGGGACCAACAAAGGCTTAATCCAACACCCTGAAGCAAATGACATGGCTAGTCATATGTTACATAGGTATTTGGTGTCCAACTCAAGGAGAAAGCTAGGGGACTCACATCTGCCAAGAGTGGTGTACTCACTAGGTGAGTCATTATCAGCATAGTGAACATCAACCAACCTATGATGCACATATTTGCAATGTCGACTAGGAAGAAAGCTTGGACTCATATCCTCTATAGTGGGCAGATGTTGGGATAGTCTATCATCACGACAAGTGCTATCGACCTTGACTAGATGAATGCCACTAGGGGACTTATATCAACTCAAATGTAGTCAAAAGGAAAGGAGTCTCTGGGGGAATTATCCTAAACCTCAAATATTCTCAACCTAGTTAAAGCATGATGGTTAGTCAAGAAGAAAGCACGAGGACTCACATCTTCTTAAATAAGTCAACATGTGGTAGCTTACTGACTGGGTAGTGAAGCCTACCAAACTAACAAGGCGCTCATTGGTTTGCAATGATCAAGTTAGGAAGAAAGTGTGGTGACTCACATCTTCCAAAAAATGACCACTAGGGTGAAATACTAGTGAGGTAGCATGTAGACCTGACTTAGAGCAGCTAATGAGTGAGTACCACAGGGGGCTTGCTCTCACATCAAAAAAGCTTGAGATAAAAGATTTGTGTTAGTTTTGTGTATGTGTTAAAGGAATAGGATGCCTCTAGGGTTCTATTACACCTATCCTAAACACAGGGAATTTGATGAAATGATGCCACGGGTGGAAATGGGAACTCCCACCAAGAAAGGATGCCGCTGGGGGACTCTTACATCCAGCTTAGTTGTGCTAATCAAAATAGGATGTCTCTTGGGTTCTCTCACACCTATTCTAATAGCGCTTGGGAATGTGTTTGTGCTGTGAAGAAGGATAGGATGCCTCTGGGGGCCTCTTACACCTAACCTAAGCACGTGGCAGATTCTCAGGATAAATAATACAACACTTCGAAAGAAGAGAATATTTGAATAAAATGGAATCAAATTTTATTCTTGGGTAATATTTCTTTAGACAAAGCCCATTAATTGGAAGCATCAGGTGTTCCCCTTAAATCAATAAGCTGATAAGATCCTCTTTAGTAGGCCTTCTCTATAGCATAGGGGCCTTCCCAAGTGGGTTCAAACTTGCCTCCCATCTTTTGATGGGCAACAATTAGTCTCCTTAGGACTAACAAAAGTTCTCCTACTTGGACAGACCTAGGGCGGGCCACCTTGTTGTGAGCTTGAATCATTTTTACTTTATACAACTCAAAGTTTTGGGACACCCGTAGGCGCTTCTCCTCTAAACCTTTGAGCTCTTCTATCTGCAACTTGGCATTCTACTTTGTAGTGATTTGGCTACCGAATGCTATCCTTAGTGATGAAAGCTGAACTTGTAAAGGTAGAAAGGATTGAGTCCATAAACTAAAGAAAATGGAGTAGATCGGGTAGGAGTCCTGTATGTGGTGTGGTATGCCCACAAGTCTTCAACTAAATGCTCATGCCACTATTTCTTATTGTCATCCAATGTCTTCTTCAAGATCTGGATGAGAGTTTTGTTGAAGGCTTTTGCTAAGCCATTAGCTTTGGGGTAGTAGATAGTGGAGTATCTCCAATCTATACCAAGTCTTATGGTGAGGCTATTGATTTTTGTGTTTCTGAATGCAATACCATTATCAGATATAATTCATTGCACTCCGAACCTATATATGATATGGTTCTTGAAAAATTGAAGTACATGCTGAGTTGTGACCTCTCTGAGTGGGATGGCTTCCACCCACTTGGAAAAGTAGTCGGTGGCAGCTAAGATAAATCGGTGCCCCTTGGAAGAAGGAGGATCGATCGGACCCACAATGTCAGTACCCCAACACTCAAATGGCCATGAAGCCAAAGTAAGGTATAGAATGTTGGGTGGTTGGTGGAGGACCACACCGTGTACCTGACACTGATGACATCTCCTAGCTACATTCATGCAATCTGTGATCATAGAAGGCCAGTAGTATCCAAGTCTCTTGATCTTTACTTTCATCTTTGGACTAGATTGATGTGCTCCGCATAGTTCTAAATGTACTTCGATTATAATTCCATGGGCTTCATGTTTGTCTAAACAACATAACCATATTTGGTCAAAGGATTGGTGGTATAAAGTGCCATCTACGAGAGCGTAGGAGAGAGCTCTCTATTTCACCTGATGGGCTTGTGACTTTTCTTGAGGTAGTTTGCCTTTAGTTAGGCAATCTATGAATGGTTGCCTCCAATCCAACTCCTCATCCTTGTTGGTAACGACAACCTCCCCTTCAAGAGAAAGTCTCTTGATGAGTTCAGCATCAATAACAGATTTGACTTGTCTATTTTTGATCCTTATTGAAATGGACTCATATTCTGGACATGCCAATTCTTTGGTAAGTTTGGCTAAGGAATTTGCTATTGCATTCTCTCCACGAAGAACCTTGTAGATGGTGACCTCGAGAACACAGGATATACTTCATGGTGTACTTATGGTAATAATGGAGCTTGGGTTTGAGAACCTTGTAAGACTGAGCAATCTGGTTGATGACTTGCTGAGAATCTCCATAAATGTTGATGCCTTGAACACAAACTTTGATGGCTAACTCCAGACCAGTAATCAAAGCCTCATACTTGGCTTCGTTGTTGGTGCAGGGGTTGGAAAGATAGTATGAGAATCTCATCATGTTGCGGTCTGGAGTTAGGAGAGCTATTCCTTCACCGTTAAGAAAAGAAGTAGTACCATCAAAATGCATCTCCCATCAACGGTTGTCAGCCTCTCTTAAGTTCATGATTTGTTCATTAGGGAGATCGTTACTAAGCAGAGAGTTAACAGGAAGTGTGCTGCTAAAAAATCCGCTAGTGCCTGTCCTTTAACTGAACGGAGGGGTATGAAATTAATATAAAATTGTGAGAGTATCATGGACCAGCAAGCCAAATGTCCGGATAACATTGGCCATGTCATGAGGTACTACAGTGAATTTTTTTTAGAGATCAAGTTCATCTTATGAGAAAGCATGTAATATCGTAGCTTTTGAGAAGCAAAGATCAAAGCTAGGCAATGTTTCTCTATAGGTGAATAGTTAGCTTTAGTAGGTATCAGATGATGACTGAGGTAGTAGAATGTGCTTTCTTTCCCCTCGTCATTGGCTTGGGCCAACAGAGTGCGTAGAGAGTCATCCAATGCAGTAGTGTAGAGGATGAGTGGTCTGCCCAAGATATGGGTTGCAAGAATTGGCGGCTTCACCAAGTATTCTTTGATGTCTTCAAAAGCGTGCTGACACTTATCGTCCCACTTAAACTTGGCATCCTTTTTGACAAGTGCTGAAAATGGCTTGCATCTCCCCGATAGGTTTGAGATAAAGCGTCTTAGATGCCGTCCTTGAAAGGATTTGAGTTGAGTCAAACTCTTAGAGGCATTTCTAAGATAGCTTTGATCTTTTGAGTTTATTTCTATTCCCCAATGTCGGACAATAAACCCAAATTTCCGAGTTCGAATGCACACTTGATTCATTTTGAGTTATATTATCTTATTCAAAAATTACTCTCAAGTCAAAGAGGTGGTCTTCCTTTTCTTTTCTTTTGACTACAAGGTCATCAATGTAGCACTCAACCTGATGATGGATGAGTTCATTGAAGATCTGTGTCATGACCCATTGATATGTATCACCAACATTTTTAAGGCTGAAAGGCTTGACCCTATAACAGAATATTTCGACCAGGGTTCGAAAAGCAATGTTTCTTTCATCTTTAGGAGACATCTTGATTTGATTATAGCCAGATGATCCATCTATGAAAGAAAACATGGCATGAGATGAGACAATGTCCACCATTAATTCTGGTATAAGAAGAGGAAACTCATCGTTAGGACTGCCTTGTTTAAGTCCCTAAAATCGACGTAAATGTGCATTTGACCATTCTTCTTCTTAACTTGAATGACAGTAGCTAACCAGGTAGGATCTTTTCTCCCCTGATAAAACCAGCATCGATCTATTTCTTGACTTCAGAAATGACTTGTTGTTCAATTTCTAATCGCTTGTGTCTAGGAGCTTGCTTGATAGGGGGTAACATTAGGATCTATTGCTAACTGCAATGTCAGGAGATAATCTGGGAATTTCTTCATAACTCCATGCGAAGCAGTCTTTAAACTCAGTCAATAGCCTAACTAAGTTATTGACTTCTTCTTCATTCAACAATGAACTGATGTACGTCGGGCATGGATTTTCTTCAGTCACAAGGTTGATTTCATTAAGCTTGTCAATTGTTGAATGAATGGCCATGAAGCCAGTAAGGTATAGAATGTTGGGTGGTTGGTGGAGGACCACACCGTGTACCTGACACTGATGACATCTCCTAGCTACATTCATGCAATCTGTGATCATAGAAGGCCAGTAGTATCCAAGTCTCTTGATCTTTACTTTCATCTTTGGACTAGATTGATGTGCTCCGCATAGTTCTAAATGTACTTGATTATAATTCCATGGGCTTCGTGTTTGTTCAAACAACATAACCATATTTGGTCAAAGGATTGGTGGTATAAAGTGCCATCTACGAGAGCGTAGGAGAGAGCTCTCTATTTCACCTGATGGGCTTGTGACTTTTCTTGAGGTAGTTTGCCTTTAGTTAGGTAATCGATGAATGGTTGCCTCCAATCCAGCTCTTTGTCCTTGTTGGCAACGACAACCTCCCCTTCAAGAGAAAGTCTCTTGATGAGTTCAGCATCAATAAGGGTCAGGACTTGTCTATTTTGGACCCTTATTGGAATGGACTCATCTTCTGGACATGCCGATTCTTTGGCAAGTTTGGCTAAGGAATTTGCTATTGCATTCTCTCCACGAAGAACCTTGTAGATGGTGACCTCAGGAACCTGGGATAACAGCTTCATGGTGTACTTATGGTAATAATGGAGCTTGGGTTTGAGAACCTTGTAAGACTGAGCAATCTGGTTGATGACTTGCTGAGAATCTCCATAAATTTTGATGCCTTGAACACAAACTTTGATGGCTAACTCCAGACCAGTAATCAAAGCCTCATACTTGGCTTCGTTGTTGGTGCAGGGGTTGGAAAGATAGTATGAGAATCTCATCATATTGCGGTCTGGAGTTAGGAGAGCTATTCCTTCACCGTTAAGAAAAGAAGTAGTACCATCAAAATACATCTCCCATCAACGGTTGTCAGCCTCTCTTAAGTTCATGATTTGTTCATTAGGGAGATGGCGAGAGTTAACGAAGTGTCTTTGCTAAAAAATCCGCTAGTGTCCTTTAAGCGAGCGGAGGTATGAAATTAATATAAAATTGTGAGAGTATCATGGACCAGCAAGCCAAATGTCCGGATAACATTGGCCATGTCATGAGGTACTACAGTGAATTTTTTTTAGAGATCAAGTTCATCTTATGAGAAAGCATGTAATATAGCTTTTGAGAAGCAAAGATCAAAAGCTAGGCAATGTTTCTCTATAGGTGAATAGTTAGCTTCATAGGTATCGACGATGGAGGTAGTAGAATGTGCTTTCTTTCCCTCATTGGCTTGGGCCAACAGAGTGCGTAGAGAGTCATCCAATGCAGTAGTGTAGAGGATGAGTGGTCTGCCCAAGATATGGGTTGCGAGAATTGGCGGCTTCACCAAGTATTCTTTGATGTCTTCAAAAGCGTGCTGACACTTATCGTCCACTTAAACTTGGCATCCTTTTTGACAAGTGCTGAAAATGGCTTGCATCTCCCCGATAGGTTTGAGATAAAGCGTCTTAGATATGCCAACCGTCCTTGAAAGGATTTGAGTTGAGTCAAACTCTTAGGAGGCAGCATTTCTAAGATAGCTTTGATCTTTTCAGAGTTTATTTCTATTCCCCAATGTCAGATAATAAACCCAAGGAATTTCCCTGAAGTTACTTCGAATGCACACTTCAGGGGATTCATTTTGAGGTTATATTATCTTAACTATTCAAAAATTACTCTCAAGTCAAAGAGGTGGTCTTCCTTTTCTTTTCTTTTGACTACAAGGTCATCAATGTAGCACTCAACCTGATGATGGATGAGTTCATTGAAGATCGTGTCATGACCATTGATATGTATCACCAACATTTTTAAAATTTGAAAGGATGACCCTATAAGAATATTTGACCGGGGTTGAAAAGCAATGTTTCTTTCATCTTAGAGACATCTTGATTTGATTATAGCGGATGATCCATCCATGAAAGAAAACATGGCATGAGATGAGGCAATGTCCACCATTAATTACGGTATAGGAAGAGGAAACTCATCCTTAGGGCATGCCTTGTTTAAGTCCCTAAAATGCGTAAATGCATTTGACCATTCTTCTTCTTAACGATGACACTAGCTAACCGGGTAGGATATTTTCTCCACGATAAAACCGATCTATTTCTTGACTTGAAATGACTTGTTGTTCAATTTCTAATCGCTTGTGTCTAGGAGCTTTCTTGATAGGGGTAACATTAGGATCTATTGCTAACTGCAACGTCAGGAGATAATCTGGGAATTTCTTCATAACTCCATGCGAAGCAATCTTTAAACTCAGTCAATAGCCTAACTAAGTCATTGTTTCTTCTTCATTCAACAATGAACTGATGTACGTCGGGCATGGATTTTCTTCAGTCACAAGGTTGATTTCATTAAGCTTGTCAATTGTTGAATGAATTTCTTCTTCAAATTTTGGAGGTGCATCCTTGACCTGGAGATCATTTGGATCATCTGAGATTTCTAAACACACATTCTCATAAGAGTTGGGAGTGTGAGAGAAGAACCTATCAGACTCTAAATGATTGGTAATAACTAAGAAATAATCTTCATCATTGAACCCATTGTACTAAATCCTAGCCCTGCTCTTGATTTTGCTTCTCTGCCTGTATTGTTCCATAGCTTTTCAAAATAACTTGCTTAGAACGTGTGACCAGAAACCATAAGATTATGAACACAAGGTGAGTAAAAATCAAGCGATAATTCCATTAATTCTTTAAAAGTATCCTTCTTAAGTTCTACATCTACTTTAGGACTTGAGGATGATGATCCCAAAAGAACTTCTTCATGTCCTTTGGAAGACTTAGGACTTCCTTAACTACTAAACCTTCAACTTTTAAGTTGTAAGTGAGGTTAAAAGGTTCTCAACTCTTTCCTAATAGTTTCACATAAACCGATTGAATACTTTGCTTTGCTTGGAGGCTTTGTCAGCCATTTGGGATGAAAGTCACCTCCAATGGAACCCGGTGAGGTTGGTGGTATACTAATCATTAGACTTATCCTCAGGATTCCAAGTCATGTGAATAGTAGGGTACTCTATGAGCTGGAACATCTATTGGTGAAGGCAAACTAGGGGGTCTTCCACCTCTAGAACTACCTCTATTTCTACCTCTTTCACGGTGGAGGTTGAGCCATCTACCCACGTCATATGATGGAATGGGTGGATGGAATATCATCCACTATTCTTTAATTCCTTTCTTGTTGGCTTTTCATTTTTTTCTTTTCTTTTCTTTTGCTCTTTCTTTTCTTCATTTTTTTTCTTTTTATTGTTTCATTTGAATTTGTTCAAGTTCATGAGAAAGGGTATTTTTTAGGAAGATAGTAGGTTACATCCTCATAAATCTCAACCTCTAGCGAAAATGACTTTTCATCCCTTGACATGGTATTCAATCCATCTTTTAAACTTGATGCGATGAAGAAGGGAGGATGGAACATCTGTTGATGTATCCAAGGCCTACCAAGCAAAGCGTGAAAAATATTGAATCAATGATGTAGAACTTGGCTTCAATTTTCAGTCACCAATCTCCAAGGTAATACTATAGAACCTAAAGCAGCTCACCTTGTTCATTGAATCCTCTCAACATCATCATCTCCTTGTAGAGATGTCGATCCTCAAATAAGCAAGGGTCTTTAGACTCATAATGTTCATCGATGCACCTCCATGAGAACTTTGGTGTCAATCTGTGTCCATGTTATGTGTATGAGGGCGATTGTGCTCCAGTCCCCAGAAGAAGGTCTTCATCGGAAGGTGATCCTTGGGCTTCTTTTGCATAATGTGCTTCCTCACTATAATGGTGGTGAGCTAAGCATATTTCAGGATCAAGAAAGCCTTGATTAGTGATTCCCTCATCTCTTTGGATAAGACAAGGGCATCATATATGCTTAGCTTAGATGGAAACTTTCTTAGATGAGAAAGGACGTTGTAGTCCACCTTGGGCTGGTCCTCCACAGGCATATCCAAGGGTGGAGCATTCTCGATCCTCTAAACCAATGACTTGTTTCCCTTTATCTTGAGGTGCGGTCCTAGGGAGTAGAACCTTGCCACTATGGAGGTTGACTTCAGTGACTTCTTGTGGCAAGGTATTGGAAGGTTCTACCTGCACATCAAACTCACCTACAGCTTTTCCTATGGGACCCTCATAATCGTATGATTCCAAGTCTATCTCAAGAGGTTAACTTGTAGTATTCAGACTTGGAAAGTCCAACTCTAAATCAGAAAGAGGTAGTTAATTGGAATTGTTATAGCTATTTAGACTTGAAGAGTTATCGTTAGGAATAGAAGAAGACAACCCATCAGAAGTGACATAGATGTAATTCAAATCAGCTTTATTCCTTGATTATTTAGGTTTTGGAGGAGGTACCTAGTAAAAATCAAGTAAAGTAAGAGGGACTAAGGGTTTGGTGCCCCTAGTCACCAATATAAGAGTTCTACTAGTAGAGAAAATAAAGCTAATTGAAGTAGAAGAAATCAGATGTGGAGGTTACAACAAGGCTGGAGGGCGACATCGATGTCTTGAAGGGCTATCTCGGTGACACATCTCTGGCGATCTTCCCCTTTCCTAGAGTTGCAATTGACAACTTACAAATCTTCCTTGGAGGTTTGTGACTCGAGCACAAGGAAAGTTTCCTGATCTTCTGAACAATATTCTTAGAGGTTTTGGATAAGCAGATATCCCAACCTTCTTCAGTTTTGGTAGGATCACTTGCATCCCCAAGGATTACCCTAATGGAATTGGATGGTTGTTCCACAAGGTATTCCTTTGGGATGACTACAACACTGATCTTGAAGTTGTGTTCAAGCTAGTCCTTAAATGTGAAGCAATCCTCTAAAATATGATCTAGCATACGGTGGTAAGGGCAAAAGTTTGGATCATGACTTTTGCTTACTCCCTCCGATCTCCTTGGCTCGGGTAGATGAAAATCAGGCTTTTGTAAGAGATTCTTAAAGATCTTCCTGATCACCTCCCTCTTAAAAGAATAAGATTTGTTTAACTTATCTAAAAGAGTAGGTGGACCATAGCTACTGGGTGATATGCATGCGTCTTTGTTGAGGTGTGGTGGTTGAGTAGGCGTGGAGGCTCTTGGTGGAGGGGTATGGTGCCCCGGTGGTGGCAAAGAGGTGGAGGGTCATGGTCTCTCTGATCTCTAGTTGCTCTCTTGTCAACCATTTCCTCTTTGTGCTTCTTCTCATAAACTTTGGGATTTGCTGATCTTGAAAAGTCAATTGTTTGGCCTCTCCTTGTAAACTAGTTGCCTTGTTGATTACCTTCTAAAATGTCTTGATAGTGAAGCCCTTGAGCATGAAGGTGACCAAGCCATGGATATTCTTCAAGAGAATCTCAATATCATGTTGACATCGGATTCACTTCATACTCAGTTACACCAGAATATAATCAAAATGACTCACCTTGACTATTATACACGAGATCACCCTGTAACCCTTTGAGCTCCGACCTCTTGATGAAGAGTTGCTCTAACTCAACAAATGTCTTTACTAAACTTGGGTAGTTGACCAATCAAAAGCATACCATACTAAAAGAAGTAAAGTGTCAGCACCACCTACATTCAACGCTCAAAAGTGATATCTGCCTTGGGTTTCCCACCATTAAAGCTTTTGAAGGAAGGAGGCAGAAACCCTTGGGATATTGGATAACATCAATTCTTCCGGTAGGGTCTACCCTTTGGGCCCGATGATCCTCCAGGGCTTGAGCCAAAGCTTCCTTCACCCTCAACCATGGATTTTAAATCTTTTCATGTATGGAGGTACTTTCCTTACCCCTTCCTAGTGCTAACTTGCTCAATGGGAGGTAGAGTCTTGGATCTAAGACATGCACTAGTTCAGTTGACTAATATCGATAGGATGAGGAAGGGCTTGCTTGAAAGCACTTCCGCGTCAACAATTCTATCATCATCAATCTATTCATCTTTCTTCCTTAACTACTATTGGAGGTGATGTGCTGATTCTACGGTATCTTCTTGATCAATCTCATCAGCTTCCATGATTTTTTGCTCCCTCAGAAGTGATCCCCTAGTGTCTACCATGCATACACCAGCTGAATCTTCCAATAAGTCATCTTCATTGGGATCAAAGCTGACTCTTTCTTCATCAGACCATGTGTACCCTAAGATCTCCTTTTTCTTTATAAAATAGTGTGCAACTATCTCTCATAAGGAATATCTAACTAAACAAAATAGAGGTGACGATGTGATCACTATCATGCATTGAGGCAGACCTCACGTGGGAATCAATCTCGTTGATATACTCTAGGGAATCTCTTGACTCTTTGTAATAGGGGTAACAATCTTGGGATGATCCTCTCTGCTGCACAACTTCATCATCATCTAAAACTCACCATCTCCACATCTTTATATGGGTGGAGTTGGTGAAGGAACAACCACGATGCTTGGGGTTCCTTCACTGCGGTAGAAGGTTGAGCTTGACCCCCACATAATGGGTGGTGTAGGAGGGGTAGGATCCCTCGGTTGAAGTTGGATCACCAACAGGTACATTTTTTCCCGGATGCGGCCTTCATGGCCTTAGATGTAATGGGAGATCTGCTTGTGCGATGGTGGGAGGAGTGGTGGGGTGGAGACACCACCGACTTACTGTGAGCTGCCCTCTAAGGTGGCTAGTCCCGTGAGAAGAATACTATCGGTATGGTGGGCGGGTAGCGCCGCTGAAAAAATTAACCAAAGCGTGACTAATTGATTGAACCTCCATGGCTCTGTGTGTATGGGCCTCAGAGGCCTCTCTGAATTCCTCCCCACACCTGGGGATAATGATCAAGATAGGGTACCGGACTGAGCATCAGATGCTCACCTACATGGTGAGAGGCGAGAGGCCACCTCCCTTGGGCTCGGCTAGAAATGCACCACGGAGGGTGATGAGCGATCCTCGGCATCCTCTCTGATCCGAGAAGATGAAACTGGTTTTCCATAACTAGTGGTGAAATGATCATAGGAGACTCATCCATAGCTGATCTGACAGCGGCCTCAAGATCTCTGGCTATTCCAGTATGGAACCATTTGACCATGCAGTTCTTATTCCTATGCTGGGTACGAGTATGATGAGAGGAATGTGAGCTAAATCTATACTCAAATGTAGGGGAGGCAAGCACAAAACTGGGGGCCTTACCCTTTATGATAGGGGTATGAAGGCAACATGTGCAACTTGGGATGAGCCCAATAGGCTGTGGTATATGAAACCAGAGCTATGGTACTTGAGCTTTCCTCTTATGAGGAGACTCAATCGATGGTAAGTTTACACGATGAGGCGCGACCACCTTCTTTAGTGGTAGGGAATGCCTCACAAGTAAATCTCGGCCAAAATGGATAAAATGGGTATGATCTAAATGAGGGAAGTCAGCCTGATCCAAGGCTAGATCCATGCCATGGGGAAAAGTGAAGACAAATTTATGAGAATTGGCCATTTGCTATAGTAAAGACCGCTGCTCATTGGAAAAGATCAATGAGAAGTGAACTTGCATCAGTTTTCTGTCTCCATATATTTTGAATTTTGAATTTGAAATTTTGAACCCACATACAACAACTTTGAAGTGTTAAGTGGGGTTCAAATGGATTTAAGAAGATTGATTGAAAGAGGAACTTTTTGAATATGAATTCAACTTCAACAAATTTGGGTATGTTGAAATATGGATCCAAAATTTTGGGAAGATGCTTCCAAAGGTTCATGTTTGAATTTTAATTTTTTTGATTTGAGGATCATTTCCTTTAACAAATTTGGGTATGTTAAAGTAACGGTCAAATTGATTTTATGTTGTTTGAATGTTTTGGAATTTTACTTAGCAAATTTAGGTATGCTAAGTGAAGTAAAAGTGATTGTTTCTTTTTTTATGAATTTTTTTTGAATTTTGGAATTCTTACTTAAAATTTAGGTATGCTAAGTGAAGAAATTAAGTATGTTTTTTGATTTTGAAAATAGGATTCTTAGCAAATTTGGGTATGCTAAGAAAATCCTAAGTGTTTTTTTTTTGAAAATGGAAACTTCTCTTTAACAAATTTGGTATGTTAAAGAAAGAAGATCGAAAGGTGTTTCATTGTTGATTTTGAAAAAGTAGGATCCTTAGCAAATTTGGATATGCTAAGGGAATCCTAATATGTTTTCATTTTGTTTTGATTTTTGAAAAGGTAGGATCCTTAGCAAATTTGGGTATGCTAAGGAAATACTAATGTGTTTTCATTTTGTTTTGATTTTTGAAAAGGTAGGATCTTTAGCAAATTTGGGTAGGCTAAGGAAATCCTAATGTGTTTTCATTTTGTTTTGATTTTGAAAATAGAAGCTTCTCTTTAACAAATTTGGTATGTTAAAGAAAGAAGATCCAAAGGTATTTCAAAATTTTGATTTTGGATTTGGAGACTTCACTTAGCAAATTTGAGTATGCTAAATAAAATTCCAAATATGTTTTGAATTTTTTTTTGAATTTTGGACTTGGAAACTTTATTTAGCAAATTTGGGTATGCTAAATGAAGTTCCTATTGTGTTTTAAAAAATTTCAGATTTTTGATTTGGAGGCTTCATTTAACAAATCCGAGTATGCTAAATGAATCTCCAAAATGTGTTTTGAAAAATTTTGAATTTTGGATTTGGATACTCTACTTAACAAATTTGGGTATGTTAAGTGAAGTTCCAAAAGTGTTTTGAAAATTTTGAATTTTGGATTTAGATACTCCACTTAACAAATTTAGTAAGTTAGGTGAGGTTCCAAATGTGTTTTAAATTTTTTTTTGAATTTTTGAATTTGGATTTGGAAACTCCACTTAACAAATTTGGGTATGTTAAATGAAATTCCAAATGTGTTTTGAATTTTTTTTTATTTTTTAATTTGGAAACTTCACTTAGCAAATTTGAGTATGCTAAGTGAAATTTCAAAAGTGTTTTGAATTTTGTTTTAATTTTTTTTTTTGAATTTGGATACTCCACTTAAAAAATTTGGGTATGTTAAATGGGGTTCCAAACTATTTTAAAAAAACTTTTTTGATTTGGAAAGTATGATTGTTAAGTTTTGGATTTTCGAAAAGGGAAATTCCATCCAACAAATTTGGATATGTGGGAATGGAAATAAACCTTATTTTTAAAACATGAATTTTGATTTTGTGCGTGATTATTACTTTTTGAAAAAGAGGAATTCCAACTTAAAACATATGTGAGATATGTTTAAATGAGATTTCCAAAGATGTCATTGTTTTTTAGTTGGGGATGAAATCTCCACTTAATAAATTTTAGTATATTAAATGAGAATGTTCATATGTGCTTTTTGAAAATTTTAATTTTATTTTGAAATGAAACTTCCATTCAATATATTTAGGTATATTGAATGGAAAGGTTCATATGTGCTTTTTGAAAATTTAGAATTATTTGAAGATGAAGCTTTCCTTCAATATGCATGAGTGTATTAAAAGGAAAGGTTCATGTGTGATTTTTGAAAATTTAATTGAATGTGCAAATGAAACTTTCACTCAATAAGTGTGAGTTTATTGAATGAAAAGGTTCATGTATGCTTTTTTTGAAAATTTTTTATGATTGTGATTTTGATTTTGGAAAAGATGATTGTTCATTTTATTTTGAAAATGTCATCTTCATCAAAGTGAATTTAAAGAAGATATACATTTGTGCTTTTGGAAAATGTTATTAGTTTTATTTTGAAAATCCCATGTAACAATTATATGAATTGTTAAATGAGGGTGAGAAATTTTTGGAAAATATTTTATTAAGTGCATTTTGTGAAAAAGGTGCTTTTGAAAAAGCAAAGTTCTTTATGGAAGATTTATCATTTTAAGGATGAACCTTTCCTTATCATGAAAATGATAAAGAGGAAGTCTTTAAAGAGATGTTTCTTTTTTATTTAGATATTTTCATTTTATCCATTGGGGAGCCTAACGGGGGTTTTAAGAACAAAAGGAAATGGGTCCTAAAACCTAAAGATGTTGGCTAACTCAACTCAAGAATGAAATGAGCTAAGCGCCAACGGAAAGAAGGATAGTATTGGATTCATACCAAAGTACAAACACACTATCAATATTCAAAGACAATAATCATTTGCTAATGATGGAGAGAGGAACCATCCCAGTCGAAAAATCTGTGGAAAATTTATTAGTCGCCTTTCAAATCCGTGGAGAGAAAAAAAGCATAGAAATTCATCTGGTAAGATGCCATGATCCGAGATGTACTTAGTGATGACGTCATCAAGGTATAATGTACTATCTCGAAAGACAGAAATCAGAACCCTTTAATGGAACCAATCACCTCAATAAGGACTCCTAAGGATGAAGGGTCTGCACATGTACTAGAGATTCTTCCCCTACTTTATATGGAAAAGTAAAGCATGCTTTATTTTAAAATGAGTTCGTTAAGTTCCCTACAGGGGCAAGCCCTCATAGTTAATTGCATCCTAAGGAATAGAGATTCCTTAGGAAAGCTGTCGATTAAGGCAAATGATCATTATCTTTGAAGATTTCAATAGGAAGAGACTATCAGTCGATTGGTTTATTATTTTTTTTTGAAGATCAAATGGGATTGATAAAAAAAAGAGAGTTATTCTCAAAGCCAAAATGGGAGTAAGTACGAGATACTCACGATGCTAGGAAACCTAGCGAGCATCTCAAACTATCTTATAATTGGACTTTACATTTTAGAAATTGATTTAGTTTGTTTGAGTTGAATTTTTTTAGAATTTAGGACAATCACATGATTAGATAAATATGCCTAAGATGTGAGGATTTATACTTTATGACCCATAAAGGGAAAAGCAACCTCAGAACCTAAATCTAGGGAGCTTTGGCAAGTGCTGAAAATGCAACCTAAATCTAAAGGTGAAAAGTGGTATTTGGTTTGTCTCCACAAGAGAGGACAAACCACCCGACAGCTTGGACTTACAACCGCCTAGGGTGGCCACCAACTAACTCCTCCTATGATTTTAAATACATGTAGGCAAGTCTTTATGCTTATGCAAGATAGCTAGGCTATTTTTATTTAGAAAGAGACTAAGTCCTTAAACTCACTCCCTAAAGAGACTAGATCATGTAAAGGGCATGCTTCAAATGACCTAAATCTAATGCATTTCAAATTTCATTTTATTTTCATTTTGGACAATTATTTTGACTCATAGATTTTATGACTAATGCATGAGAAAATAGATTATTGGCCAAAATTAGAAAGGTGGAGGTGAGTTTCCACCATGGCTCAAAGGTCAAGCCAAGTTCTCGTAAAGATGGAAGCCTCAATCAAGAGTGAAATAAGATGCATTTGTGCATGATATTACAAAACAAATGCTCATCCAACTAAGGGGCTGCTAATTCTTTTATCTTGATTTTAAGCCTAGGCTTTAAATGAGGTTATGAGTTTCTTATTTAGTTTTGAGTTGTTAGATTGGGTAAAAGATTTATTTTCCCTAAGGAGCCTAATCCTCATCCAAGCCATACATAAAGAAAGGAAGAAACTAGGAAAAATATGCCACTTAATGCAAAGTTAAACAAATCATCAAATAATTTATAAAGCTAATCACAAAAAGAATAAAAGGTCGTTGTGGTTGGGAACCACTGCAAAAACCTGAGAATATCAAATGTGGGTAGCCGAGCTCTACCCTTATATAACCCGGATTATAAATGAATTACAATTACAATTTAAGCAAAAGAATTCAATGTTATGGGGGTCTCCGAGCTTTATTCTTCTTTCTTCTTTCTTTTATTCTTTTCTTCTTTGGATCTTCCTTTGGATGGTTGGAAGGTGGATGCTCCAAGGCTTCACATGGTGCATAAGATAAGATCCTATGACCAATATTCATCCTAATCCTCCATAACAAATCATTCCAAAATCCTAAATATACAAATTTTTACATGAAAAGGAAAAATATAAATCTAACTAACACTTGAAAATAAAGGTTAGTCAAATCACACCACATAAATCCCAAGCTTGTATATTGGACTTATCACCCCACACATGGGTGACTAAGTCCACCTATGGATTATGCTTAGGGGTATAAGCACAATAGAAGCATTTATATTTTTATTTATGATAGCCCCAATCCCACAAAAAAAAGAATAGTTATTAAGAACGTCCACCATTCATTCTACAGCATACACCCTAACATCTAGTCTAAAACATTCATCACAAAATAAAACAAGACATCAAGCCATGCACCGACCTAACCTAAAGCTAGAAGTGGTGACTTAGGCTAATATGTGTGCTTTGAAGGTTTGTGTGGTATGCTTAACTATGGATTTTGGTTTGAATTTTCTAAGTGTGAAGAACATGTTCAACTTAGAAGGGAGTTTCATTTTTAAGTTGTTTAAGTGTTTTGAGTAAATTTTATTTCATGTATTGTTTGGTTTGAATGAAACCTACAATTAATTACTAAGTGATAAAGAGAGAGAAAGAGAAGTGAACTTCTCTTTCCTTCCCTAATCTTAAGTAACTTCTAAGGTAAGTTCACATTTTAGTTTCATTTAGGTGAATGTTTTGATTAAATCTTTTAATTAATCCTATGTTTATATTGACTTTAAACAAACCTATCCAAAAAGAAAGGCATTTTAAGATTAAAAAAAATGAATCAAAATTCACTTAACACACATTACTTCAATTCTTTCCCAACATATATAAAATGCATATGGATGGACCCTAAGCATATCTATACATGAAAATTGAGGTATTAGACACACTTTATGATGCATGCTAAGTAATCCATTTAAGAAAATTTAGAAGTTAAACATGTATGATCTTCTTAAGTAGAAAAGGTTTTCCTAATCCAAAATTTCACACACATGCATGAAAGTAAGAAAGACATAAGTGAGTATGATGCCATAGTTAACCAGAGGTGTAAGGTATAAAACTTACTTAGGGCTACTTAAATCTTCGCAACCTCAGGGTTGTCCAGACTAATATACGATTTTCCTTAAGTACTAACATGCATATAAAAGAAATGAAATGGAAGAGGAATATGCAAAAATTGTTTAACAGTTTCATTTTTATTTATGCAATTTATTTATGCAAGTGTAGGCAATCCTTCTTAGAAGATGGCATAGGGATGAATAGGGTTTAGAATTAAGTAATTGTTGGGTTCTTTTCAAATGAACCCTACATCTTACCATTCCTTATTCAAAACTATGCCAACATAAGGAAGGAAGGAAAGGCTACACTAAACGTTAGTTTATAATCTATCACATGCAAGCTTATAATTAAACCATAAGTAGCATACTTTCAGATTTGGTATTTGATTTATGTATTTTGAAAATACTTTGGATTTAGTAGTGATAATAGCAATTCATATTCTACTTTAGCCAACACATGCACATTTGGCATAAAATAAATAATTTTCATTTTTAAAATTTTGAAACATAAAATTATGGATGCATGAATCACATGGCATACAACTTAACATGTTAGGAAAGATCCAAAGTAATGAAAGCATGTAAAAAAGCTTTCTTTACTTAAATCTTAAAGACATTCTTAAAGAATAAGAAAATATAGAGCAAATTAAAGTGAATTTGAAAATGATTTTCGTTTAGTTTGAAGTTTGATTTAATTTTAAAAAGGTGAGATGAGTTTGCTATCCTTAACCCATTCCCACATGTGTTCATTATTTTGTTTAATTTTAGTTCAATTAGATCCATTTTAAGTATTAAGGTTAGGTTTGAATTAAGTAATTAACCCTTACCTCACCTTAGAAAAATTAACTAAGTAATTATGAGCCAATGAGATGACATAAAACCCACAAGGTATTTAAATTTGCAATGCATGTAGTAATAAAAAATCTAATGCAATTTGGCTCACAATTAAAAGTTAATTAAGCTAAGGGGTTTAGCTTAAGTACTTTTAAGACACCCTTTCATACTTGTGAAAGGGTTTTTAATTTCCTTAATTACACTTAGGCTATTAAACACCTAAGCATTTACCCAAGGTAGTTTAATTATGTTCTAGAAATTTTTAGAATTTTTGAAAATTGTTTATAGGGATAATTAATGAATTAACCCTTAATTAAGAAGAGGATTAAGGAAAGAAAAGGGAGTTTAGGGAATAGCTTAGGGAAAATACCCCAACATTATTCCATTAAAACCCTTACTCACTAGATCTAACCTTAATCAAACTTAATCATGGGAAAATCCACTAACCTTATTATCCTTAATTACATGAAGGGGGGAATTATTAATTTCATCAAGGCCTCAATAAATCTCAAGAAAATTAGGGGGTAGAGGTCATCCCTAAAATGAACCCTAAATTTGAGATTGGTTTAATTAGCTAATTAACATTCCCAAAGTATACTAAATTAAGAGAAAAAAGAAATCAAAATCCATTGAAAATAATTTTAAAATATTCTAGATAAAATTATCTATCCAAGGCATTTTTTTTATTTTTCTGATTTTTCTTGAAGGACTTATGATTTTTTGAAGCGATCAATTAATTATGAACTTATAATCCCTAACTAATCCTAGCTAATACCCGCTCACAGCGCGATGCGTGGCTGTGGTGGTCAGCGCGCTTTACACGTTTCATGCCGTGAGCCCCCTACTTAAGTTATCGCATTAGGATGACGACGGTGCACACACTTTTATCCTTAGCCTTTTGATCAAAGATTGAACGGTTGAGGATACACCCGCGGTTTTAAAATGAGGATTAATTTCTAAAATGTGGGAAATAATCTCATCCATCCATCTAAAAATGCACGGATGAACAGCTGAGTTGGATTGAGTTCTTCTCTAAGGATTAATGTGAACCATTCACAATCTAAGGGGAGATCCGAGCCCGATCCTTCTTGGATTCATACCAAAATGAATGCACACTATCTAAAGCTAATGAGAAGCTAATCCAACAGTGGATTTCTCATGAAATGGAAAATTCTTTCACAAAGCTCCAACACCTATTAGCCTAAGTTCTCAAAAATTCACTAACCTCACCGGCAATCGGGATCGATGAGGTAGCTTCATCTAGTGGAGGTGAAGCCTTGTTGAAGTTCCTAGCTCTTGAGGTTGAGTGGATGAATGGGTGGACTAACTCCTCTTGATCTCCCTTATGACTTTGATCGAATTTAGTTCTTCCTTGCTATGGGAGCTCAATTGGAAGCTCGGGCAGGCTTGAATTGATCCTCTGATGATGAGTGTAGGAGGAATTTGGATGAGATTGAGTGTAGAAGAAGTTTGCTCTTCAATGGACATCCCCTATTTTGCACTGTGCAAAATTGAAGAATGGGAATTCTCAATGCTCTCTAGGCACCTTGGGAAAGCTTTGTGAAGGTTTGTAAGGCTTCCTAGGTTCTAATCGATCAAGTGGTAATGAAAATTTTAGTGGATTATGGGGAGTATATCTCCCCCTATGGCAATCAGACCACCACAAGCTTGTGTGCCATTTTGATCCAATTGACATTGTGGGATGGGTTGTTTTGGTGGTTAGAGCAATGAACAAGGTCGATTTGTCAAGAGGAGTGGAATGCCAACTCCCCATATGCTTGGATTGAGCTTAAGAAAGATTTTGGAATTTCAATTTTAGGCTATGGGGTCGGGTTTGCTCCATCAATCAAATGGGCTAACCCAAACCCATTGGGTTGGGTGCACCACTCATCATTAAGTCCCCTTGAGCTTTTAGGAAAGCCTCAAGTAGTTGTGATGAGGTATGACCAAAATACCCATGGGCTAGGCCAAAATTTGTTCTATGGCCTAGGAGTATAATGGTCATTTTGCTATTTTTTTTTCAATTTGGGTATGTTTGGTATGTTGAGAAAATAGGTTGGGCCAAGTTTTAATAGATTTGGAATCTATTTGGTAGGGTTTGGCTCATGTTGACCCATTTAGGTCAAAATAGGTCAACTTGAGTCAAGTTGACCAATTGGTCAAAGTGGGTCAAACCAAGGGTTGGGTCAAGTTCATATGACCATCTGAAATGTTTTGGTGCCTTTGGTTTGGTTCAATTTGGTTTATGACTCATTTAGGTCAAATGGGTCAAGTTGACCCATTTGACCCATTTGACCTATTTGGGATAGGTCAAGGATAGGTTTAGGTTTGGTTAGTCATATGGAGTGGATTGGTATCTTTGTTTCCAATCAATTTGGGTTAAGTTCCATTTTGGCTCAATATGACCCCTTTATGTCATGTTGGGTCTAAGGTCAATTGGGCTAGGTTAGGTCTAGTTGACCAATTGGGGATTTGGTCAAGTTCAATAAGTGATTTGGAATGAACTTGACCCATTGGTTTGGTTCAATTCGTCTTAGATCAAGTTTTGACCCATTTTGATTTTTTAGGTCAAAATGGGTCAACTTGGGTCAAGTTGACCAAATGGGTTAGGTTAGGCTCAAATGTTGATTTGGTCAAGTTCAAACATAGGTCATGAGTGAACTTAGATCAATGGTTTCAATCAATTTGGCCTATGGTGGAATTTGGCTATGTTGGGTTTCATTTTGGGTTAAGTGTTGACTTGGTTAACCCTTAGGTTTGACTTTGTTTGACCCAATTTGATTGATTGATCATCCCATGATGATTGTTGATCATGATGAGAGGCAAATATGAGTTTGGTTCAATCCAATTTGGTTAGGATCAAAAGTTGGCTCATAAGGGTACTTTAGGTCACTTTGGGTCAAGTGAGCCTAAGTGGGTCAAATGGCTTGGTCAAAGCTTGATTTGAAGTTGGTTGAACTTGTTTATGAACTTATGATTGAAATATAAATCCATTTACAAGTGATTTGAAGTCAAATGGGTTTTGATCCATTTGAAAATTTCATTCTCAAAGGAAGAATATGAAGGGGTTTTGAGTTTGATTTTTGATTTAGGTTTTGATTGTTTGATTAAAGTTTGGATTCATATATGAGGTCATTATTTTATGGTTGATTGAACCATGAGAAAAAATCAAGAGTTTGGCTTGATTTGAAATGATTTTGGCAAAGTTCAAGATTTTGGCTTGAAAGAAATGATTTTGAGTTGATTTGAGTTTGATTTTTGGAATTGATTTTGACTGTTTGAATTTATATTTTATTTATATATGTGAATATAAATGAGAACATAAATTTATCATGGGAAAATTTCAAGGATTTGAAATGGTTTAATCATGATTTGGGTTAAATCCATTAAAAAGAATTTAAGGGATTTAAGAAAATTTTGGAGTTTGAAGTTTAAATTTTTGAGTTTGGTTTTGATTGATTTATATTTATATTTCATTTATATATGAGCACATAAATGAGAATATAAATTGATTCTAAGAAAATCCCATGATTTTGAGATGGTTTGATCAAGATTCAAGTTAAATCCTTTAAAGGGAATTTAAAGGATTTAAGGGAATTTTCAAGGATTTTGAATTTGGAATTTAATTTTTTGGATTGGATTTGATTGATTTATATTTATATTTCATTTATCCTTATAGTTGCTTATACATTTACATGTATCCAAGAAAAGTGATATATTAGTGACATAGGCTGAGGCTTTAAGTGTAGTAGGTCTTGCAGTCCTAGTGTTGAACAATGATGACATACTCACTTAAAACTTTTATGCATATGAATGTGTACTTAGCTAAATCATGAAAAATCCCTCCTTTCTATTAAAAAAAGACATGCATTCATAATTTAATCAAATGAAATATTTAAATTCCAAACACACTTCTTTGCATTTATCATTTAAGTGTGCTAAAATATACATTGTATGTATAGGTATGCTTAGGGTTTAATCATATGCATGATGTACATGAAGGAAAGAAATGAATGATTATGTGTTATTTAATAGTAATTCATTCTAATTAAACTTAAGATGTATCTCTTATTGAATAAGGTCATTTAGAATGAACCTAAACTTAGGGTTAACCAAAACATGTAATAAGCCATTCATTAAAGAGAATTGATCAACTTGCTTTAGAAATGACTTAAGGTAGGGATGAAAGAGAAGTCTCATTTCTTTCTTCTCTTTATAATAGTTAGTTGTTTTATGTAGGTCAAATGAAACAAAAGAAAATATTAAGTAAAATCTTCAAATCAATTAAATCACTTAAAGAGGAATCAACCCTTTATAAATTGAATCTTTCAGCAAAATTACAACTCTAAAGCCTAGTTAGGACATACCACACAATCTTTGATGCACACACTTCAGACTAAGCCACAACTTCTAGCTTTATGTTAGGATGTTGTATGGTTTGATGTATGCTTATTTTGTGATGTATTATTGTAGACTGGATGTTAGAGTGTATGTGTGTAGGTATTTAAAGCTAATTATATTTTATCAAGTAGTTGTGCTTAGGGCCCGTAATAAAATATAAATACTTTTTTGCTTTTTGTTGCTTATATGCATAACCTAAGTTAGGATATGTGGGCTTGGTTACCAATGTGTGGGGTGCTAAGTCCAAATTATTCATATAACTACTTTGGTTGTAAGGTGTGTTTAGCTAACATTTATTTTGCAGGTGTAGTTAGATTTACTTTTCTTCTTTTAATATAATTTTGCATTAGGATTAGGATAAGTGTTATGGGAGATTAGGATGAGCATTGGTTATAAGACCTAGTCTTATGTACCATGTGATGCCTTTGGAGCAAGCACGTTCAAATCAAGATAAAAGGAAGAAAAAAATGGAGCAAATCAAATGAAGAAATGAAAGAAGAAAGAAGAAAGAATGAACAATGAAGACCTCCCATAACATTCATCATTTATAATTATAAATATTCTCTGATTATGTTGGGATGTATATGGTGGCTTCTACCACATTTTTTTTTTTATGCTACCCAATTGACTTCTTATTCTTTTGTAATAGCTTTATAAAATTGTTTGATGTTTTATTTAGCTTGTGCATTATAAAAAAACATGCTTTTTCATAATTTATTTATGATTGGTTGTATGACATGGATGCGATTAGACTCCTAAGATAAAAAAGTTAAATTTTCTACCCAAACTAACAACTCATAACTAAATCTCTGAAATAACTCATAACCTCATGTAAAAGCTTAGGCTTTAAATTAAGATAATAAAATATTTAGTAACCCCTTAACTGGATGTTGTATGTTTAGTTTTATGCATAAACATCTTATTTCACTCTTGTTAAGAGAGGGCTTCCATCTTCGCTAGATATAAATGGGCATAACCTTTAAGAGCCTATGATGGAAGAACTCCTCTTTCTCTTTTGATTTGGCCCATAATCAGCTTCTCATACATTTAGGCATACAAAATTCTATGGCCTATGTCAAAATAAAGAGTCCTAAATTAAATAAAATTTGATAAAATTTACAATAGATTTAAGTCATTATTTATACCCCTCATGCTCTCTCTTGAGGCTTAGGACTTAATTCAAAACTAACCATCTTGCAAAACATATGACTTGGCTACATGGATTTAAAGCTTGTGATGAGTTATGGTTGCCTAGTCTTATTAGGTGGTTTACTCTCTATGGAGGTATACCCTCCACTTAGATATCATGCTTTGTCTGTAAAGCTCCCCATTTGAGGTTGTTGTTTCCCTTTGGGGCTACAAGCATAAATCCTCACCTCTTAGACATTTCCATAATCTTATATTGTGGAATTATAAGTCCTAGATTTTTAATAAAATTTTAACTCAAATAAATAAATCTCCTCAATTTTAAATATATAAAGCTCAACCATAGGATAGATTGGAGTGGTCACTAAGTTTCCTAGTATCATGAGCACTCCCTACTTATCCCCTTTGGTTTCGATAATAACTCTCCCATTTTGATCCATCCCACTTGATATCATGAGCTCTACCCTTACTATTTGGCAAAGATGGAAGCTCTCTCTTAACAAGAGTGAAATAAGATGATTATGCATGATATTAAATATACAACATCCAATGGGTTATATTTTATTATCTTGATTTAATGCTTAGGCTTTTATATGAGGTTATGAGTTATTTTAGAGGTTTAGTAATGAGTTGTTAGTTTGGGTAGAAAAATTAATTTTTATCCTAGGAGCCTAATCGCATCCAGGCCATACAATAATTACCAATCATAAATAAACTATGAAAAGGCATTCTTTTTCTAATGCATAAGTTAAACAAAATATCAAACAATATTATAAAGTTATTACAAAAGAATAAAAGGTTGATGCGGTCAAGTACCATTGTATAACCCGAAAAGGAATGTGGGTAGCCGAGCTCTACCCTTATACAACCTGGATTACAAGAGAATAATTATAATTATGAAAGATGAATGTTATGGGGGTCTTCATTCTTCATTCTTCCTTCTTCATTTCTTCATCTTCCATTTCTTCATTTGATTTGCTCCATTTCTTTCTTCCTTTCAGCTTGGTTTGGATATTCTTGCTCCAAGGGCATCACATGGTACATAAGACTTGATCTTATAACCAATACTCATTCTAATCCCCCATAATACTCATCATAATCCTAATGCAGAATTACATTAAAAGAAGAAAAGTAAATTTAGGTACACCTACAAAATAAATGTTAGCTAAATACACCATGAGCTTATATAAATAATTTAGACTACACCCCACACATGGGTAACCAAAACCCTAACTTGGATTATGCTTGAGGGGCTAAGCATAGCAAGCATTTATATTTTTCTTTAGGCCTTAAATACAACCAGAAACATTTAATATTGGCTTAACATACACCATAACATTCATGCACACAACATCACAAAATAAGTATACATCAAATCATACACCTCCCTAATATAAAGCTAGAAATGATGACTTAGTATAGTGTGTGTGAATTAAAGCTTATGTGGTATGTCCTAACTAGGCTTTAGAATTATTATTCACTAAATGTGAGGGATTTAATTTATAAAGAGTTGATTTCTCTTTAAGTGATTTAATTGATTTGAAGATTTTGCTTAGTGTTTTCTTTTATTTTATATGGTCTACACTTAACAGCTAAGTGTTATAAAGAGAAGAAAAAGAGAGACTCTCTCTTTCATCCCTACCCTAAGTTACTTCTAAAGCAAGTTAATTAATCAATTTCCTTTAGTGAATGGTTTATTATATGTTTTAATTAATCCTAAGTTTAGGTTTACTCTAAATGACCTTATTCAATAAGAAAGATATCTTAAGATTAATTATAATGAATTATTGTCACATGTTTATTCATTTTTTTTCAGAATGTATATCATGAATATGATTAAATCCTAAGCATACTTATACATATAATGTATGTCTTAGCACACTTAAATGATAAATGCAAAGAAGTTGTTTGTAATTTAAATATTTCATTTGATTAAATTATGAATGTCTATCTTTTTAATATAAAAGAGGGATATTTTATCCATTAGCTAAGTACACATTCACATGTATAAAAGTTTTAAGTGAGTATGGTGCCATCAGAGATGTAAGGTACAAGACCTACTTAGGGTTACTTAAAGCCTCACAGCCTTGGGGTGTCTAGACTAATATACCACTTTTCCTAGATATATATAAATGTATAAACAACTATAAGGATAGGAAAAACTGATGCAAAAGTTGTATTTGATTTATTTAATTATGATTCTTATTCATTGGTCACATCATACATATATATGTATAAGAGTTTTAAGTGAGTACATTGCCATTATTCTACACCAGGGGCGTGAGATACAAGACCTACTCAGGGCTACTAAAACCTCGCAGCCCCGGGGTGTCTAGACTAATATACCACTCTTCTCAGATACATGTGAATGTACAAAAAGAACCAAAAGAACGAGAAGTCATGCAAGAAGTCATATTTGATTTGATTATATGATTTACAAATGTGATATGAAATTCTTTCTAAGCCTTAGCATGGAGATGTATAGGAGTAGATTTAGACAATTGTTGTGCTTTTTTTTCAAATGAACTATACATTTATAAATCCCATGCAAATTCATATAAGATAAGGAAGGAGAGCTTCATATTGCATATCTTATATTATCAAAACATGCAAACTTATATATACTTGTAATTAACATCATTCCATTTATTATAATTGATTTGTGGGATTCTAAAATTAACTTTTGGTTTAATAGTAATAATAGGCACACTTATTTTTATTTTAAATCACCACATGCAATTTGACATAAAAGAAATCATTTCATTTAGTTAATTTTAAAATGAATGAATGCATGATTACACATGGCAAGTAACATTTAACATGATTGGAAGTAAATAAAGGAACATACGTACATTATCTCATTCATTCAATTAATTCCTAAGGACAATCATACTAAATAAGGTTATTTAAAATGAGCCAAAGTTCTTTAATGATAATTTCAATTTTGAGTTTGATTTGATTTAGGAGATGTGAAAGAGGTTTTCTGAACTTAATCCCATTCCCATGTGTGTGAGTTAATTTGATTTAATGAAAAGCAATTAGGTTGATTCTATGGATTGATTAAGTTAAGCATGAATTAAATCAATTAATTAACCCTTACTTATGTCACCTTAAAGTAATTAATTAAATAATTATGAGCTAATATGCTATTCAACCACATAGAAAAGTAAATAGCAATGCTCTTATGAAATGAAAGGAGCCTAATGCAATTAGCTCATAATTATTAATTTATTAAGCTTAAGGAGCTCACTTAATTACTTTTATGGTTTTCTCACACATTTGAGCTAATAACAATTTTATTAGCTCTCTTTTTAGGTTATTGAGCACCCAAAGAGGTACTCAAGAGTTAATTAGAAAGTTCTGGAATTATTATGATTTCAATTCAATTAGTTAAGCCATTTAATTAATGAATTAGACCATTAATTAATCCCAAATTAATTGATTTCAAGTCAAGTGAAATGAACTTAGGAAAATGAGTGGGAAAGAGGTCTCAATCTCATTGTCCATGCCCATTCACTATTCCACAATGATTAAGAAACTTCATTAATGATTTCCTAACTATTTAGCATGTTAATTAATTAAAAAAATAATTAAGGCTAAGATAACTAAATTTCCCTAATTAACCAAGGAATAAATCCCAAAAAAATTATGGGAGGCATAGGTCATCCCATTAATCAACCTCAAAAAGTTTGAAATTAATTACTTGGGTAATTAGAGAGTAATTAAGCTAATTAAATTTTTAGTTAAAACTAAATTAAGCTTTAATTATGTTCAAAATTAACTAGAATTAATTTTAAGTTAATCTCCTCTAAAATATCTTTAAAATGAGTATTTATTTATATTATTTTGGATTTTTTTATAATTAGTTATGAATTTTCAAAGTTTCAGTTGATTAAGATAATTTTCATGAAGTTTGTTATTTTATTTTATTAAAATAAATCATTTAAACTTTAACATTCAATATCATTCAATCCAGAAGTGATTTTGATTTAAAATTCATGGTAGGTAGATTTCAGCTTCAATTTCACTTTCTAAAAATTTTAACTTAATCTGAAGTGTATTTTTAGTTTAATTAATGAAATTTGAATATTACTAAATCTCAAATTAAGCTCAAACTATCCATCAAAATTTGATGATATTGGGTTTATTGTATTCCTCTCCGAAAGATGAATTCAATGAGCCCTTATTTGTAATTTTTAATTAAGTATTTTATTTTCTATCAATTTTTGAAGTTTTGAGGTGATTTAAATAAATTTTAAAATCAAAATCTAGATTTTCCCACTTAACCTAGTGAGCATACGCGGCATTAGCAAGCGGCAACTGATTCCATGTGGCATTGTCGCATGATTGGCGTGTGCGCGTCGCGGCGAAAAAATGCTGAATAATGCGCATGGATTGATTGACCCTCTCATGGATCGAATGGTCGGTCGATCCACGGATCGAATGGCGATCATGTGATGGGGTCAAAAGATGAGTGCGATGTGATCTAAGCCATCGATCCTCAGAATGGGGATGGGATGCGTCGATCGGCAAAACTGATGAAAAAAATACAAAAAATATGAAATATGGTCCGATTAGGCTTATTTTCGCATCGATCTTTGGTAGAAAAATTCTATTTCATATTGGGATTAAATAAAATTGAAAAATACATGGTTTTTCTAAGGAAAATTCCTAAAATCGCAAAAAAATCATAATAAAAAGTAAGAAATCCTAAGGCTGACTACGAGTTTTTGAAGATTACCTCACCATGGATTATTTTCAGAGCCAGTGATTTTTCGAGCATGCTTTTGAGTGAGGGAAGAAGCCTTGAATGAGCCTAGACCTCATGCTTCTCTTCGGAATGATGCCTTCTCCAATAGCCTATATTTTCTTACCAAAATCCACTTGGTTTTTGGTATTTTTACCCCAAAATCATGTGAGAATGATTGTTGTTTGATTTGGGAGCTCTAAGAGATGGAAAAGAGAGTGAGAGGAGAAGTTTTGCTACCTCTAATACCTTATTTTTATTTTTGGCCAAAAATTCTTCTTTTTGTTTGATTTTTGGCTCCAAAATATTATCATTTGGCTTGGGGTGGTTGGAAATGGAAGGGAATCATCCTAGGTGGCTCATTTTGGTTGGCTAAGGCATGAAAAGTGGCTGCCATGAAGGACAAATGGGTGTCCTAACAAGGGGATGTGGGAGTCCTTCATGCCAAGTTTTCCAATGAGAGAGGTGAGGTGAACTCACCTCCTTATGAGTCATGGCTACCCCAACCACTTCTTGGGATAGATGATAAGTGTCCTTGGTGCCTATGTGGGTCAATGGATGAGTGCCAAGTGGCAAAGGAAAAGAAATGACCACTTGGGCAAGTGTCTTTCATCATGGGATGCCCTTGACCCAAGGTAAAAGTGGTCATTTGACATTGAATTTGATTTGAGCAGATTTAAAATGAGTTAAAGTGAATTTGACCAAATTTCATGTCATTTGGAGTTTATTTGGTTTTGATTGGGCCAAGTTGGGTCAATATGGGTTAGGCTGATCAATTGGCTAAATTGGGTCAAACTAAAGGTTGGATCAAGTTGACATGACCAATTAGAGTGTATTGGGGTCATTTGGTTTCAATCAATTTGGTTTAATTTGGATTTAATTTGGATTTTGGCAAATTTGATCCTTTAGGTCAATTTGGGCTAAGTTGACCAATTTGATGACCAAATCATGGCTTGGATTGGGTTTGGTTAATCATTTGGAATATATTGATTTGTTTAAGTTCAATTTTGTTTTGATTGGGTTTTTGATTTGATTGCGGTCAAATTGGGCTGATTGTTAAATTGGTAATTGGCTCAATTGAGTTTTGGTTCAATAATCAATTTTGAACTTGAGCCATTGGTTTGCAATTTGGTTTAGGTTACAATTTGGCTAGTTTGGGTTCATATGGGTTAAAGGGTTGAATTGGTCAACGGGCTAGGTTGACTTGGTTTGACCCAATTCATGACAATTGAATCATAACATGAAGTTTAGATTGGGTTAATTCACTTTGATTTGAATTGAATTATATTTTAGTTTTTGTAAGTCAAATTGACCACTTTGGGTCAAGTGAGCCAATTAGGCTTAGTTAGCTTGATTTTTGAGTTGAGTTTGATTTAGTTGAGTTTATATATGAATTTGAGATTGACATATAAAATCAATTACAATTGGTTTAGGTTCAAATGAGTTTTGGCTCATTTGAATATTTCAAGTTAAATGGGCTAGGTTGGGTTTTACTTGGGAATTGATTTGATTTAGGTTTCAATCATTTGGAGTTTAGAATTGATTTTGGAATTTGGATTTGAATTTGAGATTTGATTTAGAAGAAGGAAGCAAGGATTTAGTTTGGGCTAAAGGGTTAGCAAGTCTTCCTAAATATCTAAGGCACAACTTCTCCCTATGGCTAACTCTTATAAGTCTTTAGGATTTGGTTAAGTGTTCACCTAATCACTAGAAGTGTTTTAAGATAAATGAACTCTTAGTGTCTATGAGAGTCTTAGATCAATGATAAGGAAGTTGAGAGCTCACTCCAAAAGTGAGGTCAACAACCACCTTAACATAGAGCTAGAAGTGGTGACTTAATTCTAATGTGTGTGTTAAGGTCTTATGTGGTAGGTCCTTAACTAAGCATTACAATTGTATTTTTCTAAGTTTAGAAATTATTTAAGTTAACATGATGATGGGTTTCATTTGAAGTTGTTTAATTGATTTATGAATTTGAATTTATATTTTATTTTGTTTCATGTGATCTACACTTAGCAACTAAGTGTTACAAAGAGAAGAAATGAGATCATTCTCATTCATCTATACCTTAAGCTACTTTCTAAAGCATATTAATTTAATTTAGTTCTCTTTAATGAATGGCATATTAAGTAATTTTTAATTAATCTTAAGTTTAGGTTCACTTTAAATGACCTCATTCAATATGAGAGGCTTCTTAAGATTAATCTAATTGAACTACTATCACATGTCATATATTGAATCAGTCATTTCCATCACATGCATCTTGCATATGATTTAATACTTAACATATCTATACATGCAACATGTCTTAGCACACTTGAATGATGAATGTATATATATGTTTAAAATTTATATTTTTTGTTTTGTTGAATTATGTAAACATATAAATTAAAGCTCTATCCAAATTCTAATACCAAAATACATAAGGATGGAATCACATAAGTACGTGTTATTGTTAACCAGGGAAGTGAAGTAATCAAATGACTTCCTTGGGGATAGCTAAAGCCTCGTATTCCCGGGATGTCCATACTATATACTTATTAACATTCCAAGCTTATGTAAATCTATATAAGGGTAAGGAAAAAAGAGCACTAATTTATATATCACACATGCTAATGTCTTACGTGAATATGAATGCATGTATTTTTGGTAACAAAAGGGGAACTTCATATTTTAATTAAGCATACCTACACAAGTGAAAAAGATGCAAGCAAGTATGTGCCATTGTTAAACCAGGGAAGTGAGGTAATCAAATGATCTCCTTGGGGCTACTTAAAGTCTCGTATTCCCAGGATGTCTAGACTAAACACTTGTTATCTTAAATACATATGAATGTATGCACAACTAAAAAGATGAGAATCATGTAAAGATTGTATTTTATTTAATTAAATCATTTATGCATATGAATTAAAGCTCTATCTAAATTCTAATATCAAAATACATAAGAATGAAACCAAATCAGTACGTGTCATTGTTAAACCAGGGAAGCGAGCTAATTAAATGACCTTCTTGGGGCTACTTAAAGCCTCGTATTCCTGGGATGTCCAGACTATACACCCATTGCTGTTTAAACTCACGTAAATCCATATATGAATTATAAGAAAGAGACTTTATTTAATATGTTTAAGCTATAAACACATGCAAATCCTATGTGTATTCATAACTATCAACACTCTTAAGTATTATAATTGATTCATAAGCTTTAGAAAATAGTTTTGAATTTATTAGTGATAATATTCACACATATATTTAATTAAACCAACACATGCAAGCTTACATAAAGGAAAATCATGATTTAATTAGTTTTGAAAAGATGAATGCATGATTTCAAATGACATATAATATCTAACCTCGTTGGAAATGAATAAATAAACATAAACACATAGTTTCATTCAATAAAATTAATTCCTAAGAACAATCATATTAAATAAAGTCATTCAATGTAAACCAAGCATCTTTATTAATTTTAGTTTTGGGTTTTGATTTGATTCAAGGATATGAGGAAAATGTTTGATGATCCTAACCCATTCTCATGTTTATTAATTAATTTGGTTTAATGAAATGTAATTAGGTTGATTTTATAAGTTAATTAGTGCGGGCTCTGGAAATTCGTCACCGACCTCTCGACAAATATGAATTGAAGAGAGTATAATTTAAATGTGTCAGTGTAATTTTCAGAAGGCAGGTGGAATAGTAGATAAGACACTACCCAAAGATTTCATCCTCATTTTGTGAGGAGTTTAGATCTGGTTCCATGTTTCCTATAGGCGCAAGCCCTTATAGTTAATTACCTCTCCCAATAAGTGAGAGAGATCTTTCGATTAAGGCTAATCGTTAAGTCGCTTAATGCTTAGCATATAGTAATAGCATTTGGAGTTTTAGTATTTAGATTATGAAATTCATCATTTCAGCTTAAACTAGATGGTTGGGGGAATGATGACGTGCCCGATCTAGATCCCATGGTTCCATCATCTCGGGCTATAATCCTAGCCTAGTCGGAGGAAGTCGACCAAACCTGATCGAAGGATCCTTATCAGCAACACATGGGTTATGTCATCAAAAAAATTCTTGTAGTCCTGGGATGGTGTTTGTCTAAGGAGACAGACTTAAGTCTACCTTAGCTGATAGAGGGATGTTTGCCCTTATCAAGTATACCCTATGATTTATAACTCAAAGGGAATAACCATTGGGGAACATACAGGCTATGGTCATGATCATAATATAATGGAGCCTTACTAGCCAAACCACCTGATCAGAGGACTTTGGTCATAGCAGCAACATCTATGAAGCCTACTGGCCAAGCTACACGGTCAAAGGACATGGACCACGTCCTTACTGCAAAAGATTGATTGAGAGTGAACATAGTAGAACACTTGATTTGACATTGGCTCCTTTGTGAGCTAAGATTTTCTTAATTTGTCACCTCCGATAAATAATTACGGAAGGTGAATAGATTGAGTTTTGCTTTAAGCTTTTAATGATAGAGCTTCATTTAAGCCATTTTTAGATTGATATTTAATTTGAGTTGGATTTGAAAATAAATCACATTTTAATGGAAGTATCCCCTCCGGTTAAAATCACCATTCAACACACCCATCATCAAAATAGTTAATTGATTGACTCGAATATATTTGAAAACTTTCGATCTTATTAACTCTGTTTAGCTCCTAACAGAGGATCGATCTACATATATGAAATTAGCTTCGGATATTTTACTAAGTTGAAATTCTTATAATAGATTTTTTAGGTTTGTTAATCGAACGGTTGTAAAAGCGGGAAACAACCCGCATATCATCCTCAGACACTTGAATCTAAACATTCAACATAGTGTCGAGGTTTATGCAGGTGTATCTAAGAATGCCTTAGCTAGCGCCTTCTATTCCCTTGTATGATATGTTGGGAATCTGGTGGTGTTATGTGATTTGATTTAAATTGTAATTTAAATCATTACTTGCACTTAGTTTACTTGTTGAATTTTTTAATTCTCCCAACTTGATTATGTTCAATTTAAATCACTTTTAATAAGTTATACCAATTTCACTATTTATTACTTTAGCTCTACTCATGCTTATTTGCCAGCATTATGATCATCTACATATTCATATAAGAGTTATTAAACCTAATTTAGATTCATCCTTAACTCAACATCTAGTTCTGTGTTTATTTGAAAATTAGACTTTCAATTTACTGCAAATCTATTATGAGTTTAGCATTAGTTTTCACAACTTTCAAATAAAGTTTATTTAATTTTGAGAAATTTATAAGAATGCAACTCACAGTATCAAGGAATCTACATTTATTATTCTGCTTCAGTTTAAGCCACATAAGGTTATATTTGTAGGGAAAAGTATTATCTCATACAATTTTTACTTCTGATAATTACCCATCTAATCCTGCCATCATATTTAATTTAAACAAAGATAGGTCCCACATTGCTTCTTTCCATTTCTATAGATAAGGCTAATGGAGGGCCTTCCATTTCATATAGTTTGCTTAGGGTGCTTTGGAGTTTGAAAGGGGAGAAAGATCTGATTACATTCCAAGTAAGTGTTTCATTCTTCCAAAGTTCCATTAAGTATTTCCTTTAATTTAGTGTTTATCATTTTTTAATTTGAATTTAGCTTTAGGTTTCCTTGCTTAACATTCTTAAACTGATTCTTTTTATTCTCCCATTTTTTCTAAGTTAAAAGATTTGATGAAATTTTGTGACTCGGCATTATCCCCATGACTACATTCAAGTGTTTTAGCTTTCTTGGTATGCCTAATGAGTGTGCGAGTGATGTGTCTTTTTCCATCTTACCATTGAACACAATATTTAAAAAAGAGACAAATGCAAGGCAATGTATATATATATATATATATATATATATATATATATATATATATATATATATATATATATATATATATATATATTATATATATATATTTATATATATATATATATATATATTTTTATTTATTTATTTATCTCTCTCTCTCTAAAAATTTGACAAATTTTGACATTTGGGGGAGGCATCTAGCAGGATGTTGGCTTCTGGGTATGCTAATAAGCATAGCGAGCATTGTCTTCACCACGATAATTTTTCATCTCTCCCAATGAGCGATGAGGCCTTCAAACAGTAAAGCAACACAAGAATATATATATATATATATATATATATATATATATATATATATATATATATATATATATATATATATATATATATATATATATATATATATATATATATATATATATATATACCACACACACACATTGATCCCTCATGTTCTGACTCATGTTTCTACGCATTGCAATGATCGGCAAAGGGATAAAATTGGCGATATCGGAATCCAAGAGAAGAACCCGGCTAATGACGATGTTCCTCTTCGGTTATGGCGAAGGGAAAGGTTGGAAAGGGAAGTAGAAATGGGTAATGCCGAAAACCAGAAGAGGAGCCCGCCTAATAATGATGTTCCTCTCCACTTGCGATAAAGAGAAATTGGAAAGCTAATGGAAGAGGTGATGCCGAAAATTGGGAGAAGAACCCGCCTAATAACGGTGTTCTTCTCCAATTACGGCAAAACAAAATTGAAAAGGTAATGAAAGAGGCAATGCCAAAAACTAAAATTAGAACCCGCCTAATGATGGTGTTCTTCTCAGTTGTGGCAAAGAAAATTTGGAAATTCGGATTAAGGAAATGGGAGAATTTGAAAGTGGATTTTCGGTTTTGGTGGAAATGAGGGAAAAATAAAGAAATTTCAAATCAAGGGTAAAAAAAATTGGATTTTAAGGATGAGGAAAGGATTTTGGTTGTGATGGAAAATAAAGGAAAAGAAAAATGGAAAGAATAAAATCTCTTTTAGGTTTATGAGGGATGAAGAAGAAGGAGAGCTCTTATTTCAGAAAAAAAGGAAACCAAAATCACGGAAGAAGGAGGGTCACCGGTGTTTGAAAGGAGCGAAACGGTTAAGGGGAACTTCAGCGTCGTGAAGGGAGGGCTTACCATTCATGGAGGTTCGATCACATGAGAGGAAATCAAGATTTTGTTTCTATTGCGTGAAGAGTAGAGAGGTTTGCGTGGAGAAGGGTTTAGGTGAACCAGTTCATAGTAAGGAGGATTTTGGTTAGATTTATGTCTTGAAATTGATTTTAAATTAATTAATTGACTTTAATGTGAACTTTATGCTGACATGATTAGATAATAAATATATATTAATTTAAGGTTATTCGATATTAATAACATTGCGTTTTCTAATGGTTTGGTTTAAGTCGGCGTCAAATTGAGTCAATTTCAGCTCTAAATGCATGTTATCATTTTTTATCGCTTAATTTTCACATAGACTTATCTGAATTGAGTGAGAACAACCTTACTTGATAGATTTCAATGTTTCAAAACTAACGGCATGATCAATTTCATGAACGGAGGTCATTTGATTTATGTCAGTACCTCTTGACCTCAATATGTATCTGCAAGCACATTGATGACTCAATCGCTTGATCGCTTGATCATCAAGTTATACAATATTTATATTTTAACCAATTTCAACATTCTGAATGTGATGGTAAAGTCTGTTCACCGATCGGAGGTCATTTGTGCTAATTTTGGCAATCGTCAGTGTACTTCAGCCATGATTTGTGTGCTGTCACCGATCAAATGACATTTGCACAAAATCATCTAAATGGAGCATGCATAGTCTTATTTGATAGTTTTTGGTATTTTGAAGCTAACGATATAATCAATTTTATGAACGGAGGTCATTTAGACATTATCACAGCTTCTCGAATCTGATATACATGTCGACACATTGATAGCTCGCTCACTTGATCGATTATTCTTTATATCATGCAATATTTATATTTTGAACAATTTAGATGTTCTGAATGTGATGGCAAAGTCCGTTCATCGATAGAATGTCATTTTAACCATTTTCGAAGATGTTCAGTGCATTTTGAGCCTCGATTTATGCACTGTCACTTCTGAAGTCCGTCGAATTAGATTTGTGGGCTTGACTCAACTTATGACACATATGTGGAGGTCAACAAATGCACCCCAAAAATGTGATTTGCTCATAGAGTGAGTCACATTTGTTGAAAATTAGTTGACTCTTTGGCCTGGCTACAGAACTTGGATCATTTCAACTTCGATTGCAATAGCTTATGGAGCTTTGATAGGATTTATCTTTAGTTTGATGCCTTATTTAAGACATGCTAAATGACAGGCTTGACTAATTTGTTAGAATTGACTTATCGGATAGATAAGAGTTCTTACACCATCTACTCTCTGCTTTAATAGCTTTACTGAGGATCTCTTTCTTTTATGTCATTGCAGATTTGAGTTTCCTCCAACCCTTGCTTCATGCTTGGTTTGGTTTGATAGAGGAATTTGTTTATTTATTTTTGATGAAGGACTCTGTTGGGGAATCAGTTTATGTATGCTTGGTCGAATTTGAAATTCCTTCTGTCCTAGCTTTAAGCTTGACGGACTTGATGAAGGACTGGCCTTGTTTATCCATATTGACTTGTCAGGAAGTGTATGTACGCCATGAATCTTGTGCTTGTAGCTTTGAATGTTTCATTGAAAGGTACGTGCAAATGACCTAGCCTTTCAGTTTATACTAGGGTCAATGTTGAGTTATCAGTCTAGCAATATGTGTTTTAACAAATTGAATAATCATACAATTTCTTTAGTCGACCATCGACTTTGTATGAACTATGGAATTGCTTCCTCGATCATATGATTTTTGCTTTGATGGACTTGATGAAGAGATTGGCTTTGATATGTGCTTTGAGCTTGATCAGATCATTTGAGAATAAATTTAAAATATCACCCTACAGGTAATGTATAGATTGATTTGAGGTAGCTCTGAATTGAGAGTTTTCTCAAATTGTCTTAGTCTATCAATCAAGTAGAAGGATCTCTTGGATTTTGGTTGCTTGTAATCACTAAGCTAGATCTTGTTCAAGATTGAACAGCTATCATCATTAGATTGATGAGTAGAGGCTCTTTCACTGTGGCCTTTTCTTGCGGCTTGTTGAGTGAGGAGAGTGTCAGCAACTCGGCCACATTTGGGCTTGTTGAGTTCGACCTTTAGAACATACTCTAGTCTTTGACTTAAGTTGTAGTGGGTTTATGGTTTTCTCATCAGATTGATGAATGAGGCTCCTTCACTGTGGCCTTTTCTTGTGGCTTGTTGAGTGAGGAGAGTATCAGCAACTCAACCATTTGTGGGCTTGTCAAGTTCGACCTTTAGAACCCATCTGTTTCCTAGACTTTAGGATGTAGAGGTTGATGTTTTTCTAACTTAATTGATTAAAGCTTTCAAAATTGGGAGTTCTTCTAACTTGATCTCCAGAATTTGATAAATCTGGGAGATAAATTTTTGACATTTAGAACTATCTTTTCATGCGTATAAATAGATTCTTTTTGTTCCTCCAAGAATATGCAACTTAACAATGATAATTATGGGTATATAGGGATTTTGGTGTAAAGCTCGATGTTAACCTGAATCAAAATATATTCAAGGATCTCATCTTATAACATGATGTCAACTCAAATAAACTTGACATAAACTAAAAATGCCCCGTGTGTAATAGGGGGAATTCTAAAGCACATTTAGAAGAACTTTCAAGATGAAAATATGTAAATACATCCATATTTGAATTGATATACTCTTAAAAAATTCTTAACATGTAACATTGCTTTCATCTGTGTATATAAATCTAAAAATCCTTCTTGTGTAACAGGGGAATTTTTCACGAAAAAGCTTTTTTCATTTGGAGCGAGTGTATTTATTTAGTGATCTCAGCATGAAGCGTGATATCGACCTAAATAGATATACTAAAAAAAATGCCCCCTGTCTTGTATGGAGATTTATATTTTACCTCGAGAATGTATTCATCATGTATAATACTTTTTCAAGTATCGACCATTAATTAGCGGCTTTGATCTTTCACCATTTAGGTCAATGAGTTGGTATGCCCCTCCTTGGTATACTTTTTCAATGATAAAAGGGCCTTCCCAATTAGGTTTGAATTTGCCACCAAATTTTTGATTAGGAATAATTGGTCTTCTCAGTATCATGACCAATTCCCCTTTTTGGAATGTTCGAGGCTACACTGTATGGTCAAAATTCCTAGACAGCTTTGCTCGATAAACCTCTATATTTTGATGAGCTTGCAGTCTAACTTCATCAAGCGTTGAGTTCCTCTATTCTCAGATGAGCATTTTGATCTTTAGTTAGATTGTATTGGATGGCTACTCGAAGTGAAGGCAACTCAACTTTGAGCGGAAGAACTACTTCAGTTTCAAATACCAATGAATAGGAAGTGGCTTTAGACAGCATCTTGTAGGTGGTTAGATACGCCCATAGTGTCTCTATTAGTTTATTATGCCATTCTATTTTATTTTTAGTAAATATTTTTTTGAGCAGCTTGACTAATGTCTTGTTGAAGACCTCCGCCAAACCATTTACTCTTGGATTGTATATTGAAGAGTATCACTAATCAATTTTGTTTCGATCGATGAATCTATATATCTTTGTACTTTTGAAAGCTGTGCCATTATCAAAAATTATTCGACAAGGCACTTCAAATCTATAGACCACATTATGCATAAAGAAGTTAATCACTCGATCAGCAGTGCCTTCTTTAAATGGGGTGGCTCCAACTTAGAGAAATAGTCAATCATTGCTAGGATGAAGTGTGGTCCAACTGATGATGGCAAATCAATTAGCCTAATTACATCTGTACCCCGGCATTCGAATGGCCAAGATGCTATCGTTGGGTGTACTGGATTTGGAGGTTGATGGATTATATTCTCATGTACTTGACATTCATGACACCTCTTAGAATGATTGATGTAGTCTCTCACTCTCATCATAGATGGCCAATAATAGTCCATCCTTTTGATCTTTGCCATCTTGTGACCTGATTGATGTGCACCTCAGAGTCCTTCATGAACTTCGACCATCACTTTGGTACCTTCATCTGTATTTAGGCATCATAGCCACATTTGCTCGAAGGATCTACGATATAAAGTGTTGTTGACAAAAGCATAGCGCAACATTCTCTTCTCAATTTGAGCTGCTAGTGATTTATTATTTGGTAATTCACCTTCTTTAAAGTAGTCAATGAAGGGTTGCCTCCAATCATGTGGCTCTTCTACAATAAAAGCTTCACACTGCTTTTCTGAGATAATATCATTCTTAACTCTTCTTGGTATAACTTCTTATTGATTTTGAGGAGTATGAGGAGCAACCTAAGTCACATCTTGTTGGGTCAAATTTCATAACCCCTCTACCTGCGGAGATTGATACTTTACTGGCTCTAGAACTCGTCGAGTAAATATGTCAATCATGACATAATAACCATTAATACTTGCCATTTCCTTAGTTAATTTTGTTAAGCAATCAGGTTTGCTATTCTCCGATCAAGAGACTCGAGTTAGTGTGAAATTTGGTATTTTCTTCATAAGCTCAAGAACTTCGCTAACTCAAGCTTGTTGATTTTATAGATGCTCGATTGATTTATAATAAGTTTAGAATCACCAAAAAATATGCAAGTTTTGAATGCCAATGAAAATAGCTTCTTCAAGACACCACTAATGCTCATACTTCATACTTATTAGTTCTTGGCTTTAGTATGATTGTCTCATTATCCCTCCTTCAGGTGTTATGAAGAGGTTTGACTTGTTTGATTGATGAGGGTAATCTTGTGATTTTTAAATACATATGAATGTATGCATAATTATAAAGATGAGAATCATGTAAAGATTGTATTTTCTTTAATTAAATCATTTATGCATATGAATTAAACCATATCAAAAAGAATGAAATCCAATGAATCGTGTCATTGGAAGTGAGGGTAATCAAAATCTTGTATTCCTGGGATATCCAAACTATACATCCATTGTTGTTTAAACTCACGTAAATCTATATATGAATTATAAGAAAGAGAGCTTTATTTAATATTCTTAAGCTATAAACACATGCAAATCATATGTTTATTCATAATTATCAACACTCTTAAGTATTATAATTGATTCATAAGCTTTGTAAAATAGTTTTGAATTTATTAGTGATAATAATCACACATATATTTAATTAAGCCAATGCATGCAAGCTTACATAAAAAAAATCATTTGATTTAATTAGTTTTGAAAAGATGAATGCATGATTTCAAATGACATATAATATTTAACCTCGTTGGAAATGAATAAATAAATATAAACACATAATTTTATTTAATAAAATTAATTTCTAAGGATAATCATATTAAATAAAGTCATTCAATGTAAACCAAAGCTTCTTTATTAATTTTAGTTTTGGGTTTTGATTTGATTTAAGGATATGAGGAAAAGATTTGCTGATCCTAACCCATTCTCATGTTTGTTAATTAATTTGGTTTAATGAAATGTGATTAGGTTAAATTTATAAGTTAATTAGTGTGTGCTCCAAAAATTCACCATCGATGTCTCAACAAATATGAATTGAAGAGAGTATGATTTAAATGTGTCAGTGTAATTTTCATAAGGCAGATGGAATAGTAGATAAGGCACTAACTAGAGATTTCATTCTTATTTTGCAAGGACTTTAGATCTGGTTCCAAGTTTCCTATAGGCGCAAGCCTCTATAGTTAATTACCTCTTCCAATAAGTGAGAGAGAACTTTTGATAAATGTAAGTCATTAGGTCACTTAATGCGTAGCGTATAGTAGCAGCATATAGAGTTTTAGAATTTAGATTATGAAATTCATCATTTACTTAAAGATTGGTTGGGGAATGATGGCGTGCGATCTCATCCCATTTGGTCATCATTTGTGGTCCCTAGTTTACTTAGTCAGAGGAGGTAGTCGACCCAACCTGATCGAAGGATCCTTATCAGCAACACTTTCATTCAAGAAATTCTTGTAGACCTGGGGTGGTGTTTGACTAAGGAAATAGACTTAAGTCTATCTTAGCTGACAGAGGGCTATTTGCCCTTATAAAGTATACCCTATGATTCACAACTCAAAGGGCAGAGCCATTGGGGAACATAAGGTCTACGGTCATATTCGTAATATAATGGAGCCTTATTGGCCAAACCACCCGATCAGAGGACTCTGGTCGTAACTACATCATCTATGGAGCGAACTGGCCAAGTCACTTAGTTAGAAGACACGGGCCACATCCTTATTGGCAAAAGATTAATTGAGAGTGAACATAGAACACTTGATTTAACATTAGCTCTTTTGTGAGCTAGAGTTTTCTTAATTTGTCACCTTCGATAAATAATTGAAGGTGAATAGATTGGGTTTTGCTTTAATTTTTTAATGATAAAGCTTCATTTAAGCCATTTTTAGATTGATATTTAATTTGAGTTAGATTTGAAAATAGAATCACATTTTGATGGAAGTATCCCCTCTGGATGAAATCACCATTCAACACAGCCATCATCGTGGTAGTAAATTGATTGACTCGAATATATTTAGAACTTTAGATCTTGTCAACTTTGTTTAGCTCCTAATAGAGGATCATATCTATTATCACATGATAGAATTAGTTTCTCAGATATTTTACTAAGTTGAAATTTTTATAATAAATTTTAGGTTTTGTTAACCCAAAACCAGTCTTAAGACTAAACCGAGAAATAACCCACGCAGCATCCTCAGACACTTGAATCTAAATATTTAACATAGTGTTAGGGCCCATGCAGGTGTATCTAAGAATGCCTTAACTAACGCCTTTTGTTCGCTTATATGATATGTTGTGAATCCAGTGGCATTACCTATTTTAATTTAGATTGTAATTTAAAATATTACTTGCACTTAGTTTACTTGTTGAATTTTTCAATTCTATCAACTTGATTATGTTCTATTTAAATCACTTTTAATAAGTTATACCAATTTCATTATTTATTACTTTAGCCCTACTCATGCTTATTTTCCAGCATTATGATCCTCTCTATATTCATATAAGAGTTATTAAACCCAATTTAGATTCATCCTTAACTCAACATCAAGCTTCTTGTTTATTTGAAAATTAGACTTTAAGTTTATTGCAAATCTATTATGAGTTTAGTATTAGTCTCCACAACTTAAAGCTTATTTAATTTTGAGAAATTTACAAGAATGCGAACTCACTTTATCAAGGAATTTACATTTGTTGTTCTACTTCAGTTTAAGCCATAGAAGGTTATACTTGCAGGGAAAAGTATTGTCTCATACAATTTTTTACTTGTGATAATTACCATCTAATCTTTCCATCATATTTAATTCAAACAAAGATAGGTCCCACATTGCTTCTTTCCATTTATATAGGTAGGGCTAATGGAGGGCCTTTCATTTCATATAGTTTGCTTAGGGTGCTTTGGAGTTTGAAAGGGAAGAAAGATCTGATTACATTCTAAGTAAGTGTTTCATTCTTCCAGAGTTCTTTTAAGTATTTCCTTTGATTTAGTGTTTGTCATTTATTAATTTGAATTTAACTTTAGGTTACCTTGTTTAACATTCTTAAGTTGGTTCTTTTTATTCTCCCATTTTTTTAAGTCAAAAGATTTGATAAAATTTTGGCGACCTCGGCGTTATCCCGTGAGGGGGCATTAGAGTGGCTTTCTTGGTATGCCCTAATGAGCATAGTGAGTGGTGTCTTGCAACACCACAGTCATCTTCTATCTCGTCATGCCCTAATGAGCATGAGGCCTTTAAATCTGAAAGAAGATAAATACATGGCAATATATATATATATATATATATACTCATTTCTCTCTCTCTCTCTCTCTCTCTCTTTTCTAAGTCTAGAAATTCAATAAAATTTTGATAGCATTTCGGCTAGGGGGAGCGACATCTAACTGATGTTGGCTTGCTCGGTACACCCTAATGAGCGTAGCGAGCAGTGTCTTGGACACCGTAGGAAATTTTTCATCTCATCTCATCCTAATAAGCATGAAGAGGCCTTCAAACCTATAAAGCAACACAAGCGCATATATATACACATCACACATTGATCCCACATGTTCTAACTCATTTTTTTACAAGTTGCAATGATCAACAAAGGGATAGAATTGGCGATGCCGGAATCAAAGAGAAGAACCCACCTAATGGGAAAGGGAAGTAGAAATGGGTAATGCCGGAAACTAGGAGAGGAGCCCGCCTAATGATGATGTTCCTCTCCGGTTATGACAAAGAGAAATTAGAAAGGTAATGGAAGAGGCGATGCTAGAAATCGGGAGAAGAACCCGCCTAATGACGGTGTTCTTCTCTGGTTGCGGTGAAGCGAAATTGGAAAGGATATGGAAGAAGCGATGCTGGAAATCAAAAGAAGAACCCACATAATGATGGTGTTCTTCTCTAGTTATGGCAAAGTAGATTTGAAAATTCAGATTAGGGAAATGGGGGAATTTGAAAGTAGATTTTTAATTTTGGTGGGAATGAGGAAAAATAAAGGAATTTCGGATTGAGGGTAAGACAAAGAGGAGAAATTCATATTTGTAAGAGTGAGGGAGAAGGATTTTCGAATTTGTGAGGAAGAAGAAATAGGAAATGGAAGAGAAGAAAGAAGAAGGAAGAACTCTACTATGGAGAAAATAGGAAGAAAAAAAAGCTAAAATGGTGGGGAAGGAGGATCCACACTTGATTTTGAAGGGAGCGAAACAGTTGGCGTTGGAGAAATCGTGAAGGGAAGCCGAAACTCGTTTAATGGAGGTTCGATCAGCGTGTGAGAGGAGATCAGAGTTCATTTCTATCATGGGGGTTAGTTTGCGTGGAGAAGGGTTTAGCGTCGAACCAGGTTCATTATAGCAGAATTTAGGGATTTAGGTTAGATTTATGTCTTGAAATTGATTGTATATTAATTAATCGACTTTAATGTGAGCTTTACTCGACCGCAATTAGATAATCAATATATATATATATATATATATATATATATATATATATATATATATATATATATATATATATATATATATATATATATATATATATATATATATATATATATATATATATATATATATATATATATATATATATTTAAGGTTATTACGATATTACGAATGCAGCTTGATCGTTTCGCAATTGAAGGCTATTTGGTTCAAGTCAACGTCAAATTGAGTCAATTTTAGCTCAAAATATGCGTTATCATTTCTGATCGCTCAATTTTTGTGCAGACTTGTTCGAATTAAGTGCGAATAATCTTACTTGATAGATTTTGATATTTCAAAACTAATAGAATTATCAATTTTATAAACGGTTGTTTGGTTTAGGTCGGCATCTCTTGATCTCGATATGCATGTAGACGCGTTGATGACATGATACGATCGGTTGATCATTAAGTTATTCATTATTTATATTCTGACTAGTTTTGATATTCTGAATACGATGGCAAAGTCTATTCATCGATCGGAGGTTATTTGGGCCAATTTTGGTGATGTTCAGTGTACTTCAGTCTCAATTTGTGCATTGTCACTTCTGATCACTTGATATTTGCATAGACTCTTCTGAATTGAATGTGGATAGCCTTATTTGATAATTTTTGGTGTTTCAAAGTTAACGACATGATCAATTTTATGAACGGAGGTCGTTCGGACATCGTCATAGCTTCCCAACTCTGATATACGCGTCGACATATTTGTAGCTTGCTCGCTTGATCGATTGCTCTTTAGATTTTTCAATATTTATATTATAATTAATTTTGATGTTTTGAATGTGATGGAGGAGTCCGTTCATCGATTGGAGGTCATTTCAACTATTTTTGAAGGCATCCAGTGTAATTTGAGCCCCGATTTACACACTATTACTTTCGAAGTCTGTCAAATTAGACTTGTGGGCTTGACTCGACTTATGATAGATATGGGGAGGTCAATAATTAAGTTATAGTGTGCATTATATATATTAATTAACCCTTTTCTATGTTACCTTAATATAATTATCCAAGTAATTATGAGCCAACATGATATGCATATGAATTGAAAATTAAATTAGCATTAATCCTAAGAAATAGAAGGGGCTTAATTCAATTGGCTCACAATCAATGATTAATTAAATTAAGAAACTTAATTAAGTACTCTTATGGTTTCTCCACACATGTGGATTAACCATAATTTTCCTAAGTAACTTTAGGTCATTGAACACCTAAAGGTCTATCCAAGAATTGATTAATTGAGGTTTAATATGATTATGATTTCAATTTAATTAAGTGATTTAATTAATTAGTTAAATCTTAATTAATTTCCTTTTAAAAAGTGAAATGAACTTAGAGAAATAGGTTAAGAAAGAGGTCCCAACTCTATTCCTTAGTGCATTTACTATTGAGCAATGATTAATAAACTTAATTAATCAATTTATTATTATTCATGGGATTAATTAATCATTAATTAGCTTGAAAGAGTAATTAGAGTTTAATTAGTCAATTTTTCTAATTAAGTGAGCAATAAATCTCAAGAAAATCATGAGAGGCAGAGGCCATCCATTAAATTAACCCATAAAATTTAGAATTAATTGCTCAAGTAATTAAGGAGTAATTAAGCTGATTAATTTTATAATTAAACCCCTTTAATTACTACTCAAAATTATTTAAGATTATTTTAAATTAATTCTCCTCTAAAATACCTTTAAAATGAGTATTTACTTGCATTTTTTTATTTTTCTATGATTTGCTATGATTTTTAGAAGTTTTAGCTATTAAAAATGATTAATTAAGCCTAATCAAAGCCTAATCCCATCGGTGGAATGCGGCGCACTGATGCAGAGTGCTTTCCACGTGGCGTCATGTAATTGGCTAATTAAAATTATCCTTCGGTGCTGGTGGGATGAATTTTCTCGTCAGATCCTCGGTTGGCTATGATTAATCATGTGACACATTAGGATAAAATAATATTAAACTAACAAATCTAATCACTACCATCCATTCTGAGCACACGGAACAGACTAGGTGTGATCTATCGTCCACGGCGAAGAGTCCATCCATCCCATTGCTGCTTGATGAGCTTACTGGATCAACTCAAGGATCCCACCACGATGTCGATTGGGAATCAATGGTCAAGATCGAGATGCACATTTCCTTCAAAAGCTCCAACCATTTTCCATAAGCTCGGTTTGGAAGCATACCTCTCAAGGCAAGCTGGCAAATGATTGAGGAAGCTTTGTCTAGTAGAGATGAAGCCCTACTGGTCAACACGAGCCTTGATTCCTTGTCATTCTCTCAGAAGACCAAGGTCCGTCGATTTGGAGCTTGGCCTTGATCGAAGTCCCACCTCCGGTGCTTGGGAAACTTGGGAGATGATTCGTTCTTGCTCAACGAGGCCTAGGGATGGTGTGTGCAAGGTTAATTTGAGTTTGGTGGAGAAATGAGTTATTTGGGTCAGAGAGATGGATGCTCTATTTTGGGACGGACGAGAATACGATTTTATGATGAGAGAACGAGCTTGGAAGCTTAGGAAATGGCTTTAGCGACTCATCTAGTGTAGCTAAGGCTCTGATAAATGTATTCATCTCTATTTGAGTGGAAATGAGGGGGTGTATACCCCCACTTCTCTTGATCGAATGGTGGGATGTGTTTTGGCTATTTGTGGTTGTCCGGTCGCTAGAGGTGGCCATGGTGGCTGCGAATCTTTTTAGGTGGCTCGGCTTGGTTGGCCAAAGCTTGGGATGTGGCTTCCAAGAGGGATTAGTGGATGTTCTTGGGTTTCCATGTGCACCAATGGGGGAGTGAGGTAATTTCACCTCCCTTTGGGTCATGGCCGACCCAACCACCCTTGAGTCAAGTTGGACAGTGTCTTAGGTGCCTATGTGGACCAATAAGAGAGTGACAAGTGGCCAAGAAGTGGAATGACCATTTACATGGGTGATTTGTCCCATATGATACGCTTGACCCAAGGGTATCATGATCATTTGGCATTAGATTTGATTTAAACATATTTAAAATGAGCCAAATGTAGATTAGCTTAAATTTCAAGTGATTTAGAGTTGATTTGATTATGTCTGGCTCAATTTGGCTCAATTAGATCAAATTGGGTTAGGTTGGGTCAAGTTGACCAATTGTTCAAATTGGGTCAAACCAAGGGTTGGGTCAAGTTCATATGATCATTTGGGATGTGTTGGTATCATTGGTTTAGTTTAGTTTGCTTTGGAATTGATTTTGACTCATATGGGTTCATATGAGTCAAATGAGTCAAGTTGGTCAATTTAACCAAATTGGCCAAATTGGCTTAGTTCATGACTTTGTATGTTTGGTTGATCGTTCAGAGTATTTTGTAGGCTTTGGTTTCAATTAATTAAGATTTAATTTTGATTTAGGCCAAATTGACCATTTAGGTCAATTTGGGCTAAATAGATCAATTGGGTTCAATTGAAGCTTTGGACAAGTTCAACAATCAATTTGGAATGAACTTGATCCATTGGTTGCAATCAATTTAATTTATATCATGATTTGACCCAACTTGGCCTTTTAGGCCAATTTGGGTCAACTTAGGCCAAGAGGGCCAATTGGTTTGGTTTGCTTAATTGAAGGTCAAGTCATGTCCAAATATTGATTCTGAGTTGGGATGAATCATTGGTTTCAAGGGATTTAGCTCAGGGTACAATTTGGCTAGTTTGAGTTCATATGGGTTAACATAATTGACTTGGTCAAATGACCAAGTTGACTTGGTTTGACCCAATTTGTGATAATTGATCAACCTAAAGTGATCAATAATCATAATAGGAGGTCTTGGTGGGTTTGGTTCAATCCAATTTAGGTAGGATTGGAACTTGGCTCAAATAGGTCAAACTGGTCACTTTGGGTCAATGGACAATTGGATTTAGTTGGCTTGATTTTGAGGTGAACTGAGCTTAGTTGAGTTTATATATGGATTTGGGGTTGATATAAAAATTCAATTGCAATTGATTTATGTTTGGATGAGTTTTGGTTTATTTGGATATTCCAAGTCAAAAGGGCTAAGTTGGGTTTAACTTGGGTTGATTTGGTTTGGCTTGATGATTATAGATTTTATTTATATTTATGAACATGATTGAAGATATGATTGATTCATGAGAAAATCAATTGACTTTTGCTTGATTTAGATGAGATTTTGTCTAAGTCCATGAAATTGGCTTAAAGGGTTTAGAAATAATTTGATTTAGTTTGATTTAGTTTTGATGATTTAAATGTATATTTCATTTATATTTATGAAGATGAAGATATGATTGATTTATGAGAAAATCAACTCGCTTGGGTTTGATTTGAAGGCAAATCTGGCTAAGCTTATGAAGGTAGGTCACATGGCTTAGATTTAGATTGGGTTTGATTTGGCTTTGATCAAGGTTCTTTGAATTTGGATTTGATTTATATTTGGTAAGATAATTGAGGAAATAATTGATCTATGAGAAAATCAATTGAGTTTGGATTGATTTAAAGGGATTTTGACTAAGTCCTTGGAAATAGATCACATGGCTTATGAAGGATTTGGTTTGGATTTGACATTTAGTTTTGGTATTTGAATTTGATTGTTGATTTTGGTAAATTGGTTGAAGGGTTGGATTGATCTTTGAGAAAATCAATTAAGTTTAGATTGATTTGAATTTGATTAAGGCTAAGTCCATAGAATAAAGTCATGGGGCTTAGGAAGAGTTGATTTGATTTGGTTTGGTTTGAAATTGGTTATAGATTTCAATCACTTGATTTGGATTTGGATTTGTATTTAGATTTGGTATTTGAATTGAATTTGAGGTTTGGTTATGGCCTAAGAAGGTGAACATGGATTGGGTTTAGGCTATAGGGTAGGTGGATCTCCCTAAGTCTTAAGGCATAGCCTAATCCTATAATTAACCATTTTAAGTCTCTAGGCTTAGGTTGAGTGTTCACCTAATTGCTAGAAGTTTCTTATGACTAAGAAAGTCTTAGTTTCTAGAAGACTCTTAGGTTTAAGAAAAGGGGGATGAGAACTCACTCCAAAAGTGAATCAACACATTCCCCCGCTCAATCTCCACAGATTGAAGAGGCTCTTCTAATCTTTTTGGTGGACTCCCTCCCTTTGCATGAGCCTCTTAATTCTCGCTCTTACTCTACCAGGAACCACAAGAATTCTATCAAAACTCCAAAAAAAAAATTCTCAGGAACAAGACCACCTCAAATCCCAATCTTCTCAACAAGCCTCGGTCCACAAGGCTAACTTCAAAAAGAAAGGAGAATAGCCTTTCTCTTGTGCCTTTTTTCTTTTTTATGCATTTTCCATCCTTAGGCAGTTGGAATGTTCGTGGCCTTCTTGTCGAAGGTAGAATTAATGACTATAAGCATCTTGTGAAAGAATCTCATATTGATATATTCTGTCTCTTTGAAACAAAATTGAATCCTGACTTGCTCGAAGACTGCCTTATGCAAAAGAAGCTTAACCTCTTCTCTACTGAAAGTAGCAACAACAACTTTGACTATTGCCTTGGTGGTAGGATCTAGATCAAATGGAATAATGCAAATTTCTTTTTTATTCCAGTTAGTAAATCTTCTCAGTTAATTCATGGGAAAGTTATTTACAATAATACTTACTCCTTCTATCTCTGTATCTTACTTGTGTGCATTCCCACAACGACACTCAAGATAGATTTCATTTATAGATTCTCATTCGAGAGATTGCCTTTTCTATGAATGACTCTTGGCTCTTAATCGGTGATTTCAATTGTGTTCTTTACTGCAATGAAAAGAGTGGAGAGCCACCTATTCCTCAAAATTAGACTATGGATATTATGAATTATGTTCAAGATTGCGGTCTTCTCGACCTGCCCAGCTTGGGCCTCTTCTTTACTTTGGTCTAATCAGCAAATTGATAACCCTATCCAAACTAGGATTGATAGGGTCCTCTGCAATGTCAATTGGGCCGATGCCTTTTTAGATTCACAGTACAAAGTCTTATCTCATTTGTCTTTAGCTCACTCTCCCTTGGTTACCTTTTTACAATAGTCCCCCATATCTCCTGCTTCTAGATTCATGTTTAGAAACTATTGGACCAATTATAAAATTTTAATGAGGTGATCTTCAAAGCTTGGAGAATCTATATTTCAGGGGACCCTCTCTTTGTTCTCTCTAAGAAACTCAAATTTGTTAGAGATCTTCTCCATAAACAGAAATAAGATTCCAATTCCCTTGCTCTTCAAATTACATCACTTAAGAATGAGCAAGTGCATATAATGTCTTGCATGGAAAAGGATCCTAGTAACTATATCCTAGCTTATGAAGCAAAAATCATTAATGAAAAATACTTTGAGGCCATTCAAAAAGAGAGTCTTTGGTAAAGCAAAGGGTGAAGGCTCATTGGCTAACTCACTCTGATGATGACTTGAAGTTCCTCTTCAACTCCATTAAAGCAAGGAGGAATTCCAACAGGATCTGCAGTCTTCATACTCATTCAGGCATTATCTCTGATCCCACCTTAATCACTAAAGAAATTTACAACTATTTCTCTTCTCTTTTCAATGGCTGTCACACTATCCCTCCGAATCTTCATGATGTCCCTCTAGGTAATACTCTCTCCCCTCAGCAGGGTAGTGAGCTTGGTGCGAAGGTGTCAGATCAAGAAATTATTATCGTTCTTCATGACATCAACGAGAATAAGACCCCAAGTTTTAACGTCTTTAACTCTAAATTTTTTATTCACTCTTGGGAGACTACTGGAAAACAATGCTTGCTAGTTGCCCACCATTTCTTCAGAACTACTAAGCTTCCTAAGCTCTTCAAGCACAGTCTGATCACCCCAATTCCAAAGGTAAAGCATACTAACTCACTTTCTGATTTCAGGCCACTCTCTCTTTGTAATACCTTCTACAAAGTCGTCACCAAAGTTCTTGCAAATCAGTTGTGTGGCGTTCTACCCCGAGTGGTTAATGTAGCCCAATCGACCTTCATTCGAGGGAGGTACATTGTTGATAACATTGCCTTGGCCCATGAAATCTATCAAGATATGTTCTCCTCTGGTATCCCTGGAAGATTTATAGCCAAGTTTGATTTGAAGAAAACTTTTGATTTGGTTAACAGGGAATCTCTTCTCCATAGAATGAAACTCAAAGGCTTTCCCCTAACTTTTGTTAATTGGATAGATGCATGCATTTCTGATATTCCCTTTTATATTATGCAAAATGGAGAAATTCAAGGGTTTTTTGGCTCTTTTAATGGTTTAAGATTAGGTTGCCTCCTCTCTCTCTTTTTATTTACTATTGTTATGGATTCTTTCTCGTGCCTTCTTGATAAGGAGGTAAGTCTACTGCGGTATATGCCTTTCATCTCTGGTAACTGCAAGGTGTCCCACTTGCTCTTTGCAGACAACTTGCTTTTCATGGGTAATACAAACGACTCCACTGGTGACTCCCTTCATTTGTCGATTAATACTCTTTTCTCTTACAAGAAGTTAGCCGTTAATTATGATAAATCATTTATTTGCTTCTCCAAGGGAGCTCATGACACTGCTAGCTTTCTTAGGGTGCTTAACATCAAGGAAGAGGCTTTCCCATTCAAATATCTGAGTATCCCCTTAACTGTTGGTCCACTCAAATCAGCTAACTTCAATCTTTTGTTAAATAAGCTCCCAGCTTGGCTGGTAGATTGGAAAAGCAAGTTTCTTTCTTGTGGGGGTCGTTACCAACTTATTAGATCTTATATCAATAATCTGTTATCCTATTGGCTTCGATCAGTTTCATTTCCTAAGTCTGTCCTTAAGAAGATTTTGTCTCTTATAACTAACTTCTTCTACTATAGCGAAGAAAGGAGAAAAATGCATTTATTCTCTTGGGATAAAACTACGTGGCCACGAGATAAGGGGGGATAGGCCTTACCTCTGCTTTCACTTTAAATCTCATCTCTAAAATTAAATCTGTGAAAGTTCTACATAAATCAGTTCCACCAATAAATTGGTGTCTCAATAAATATGAGCCGCTTTAGAAAACATGCTCCTCTCATTCCTCGATCTTGTGGAGAGAGTTGAAATTTTGTGCTAGTGGGTTCAGAAAAAATCTTGCCTTTTATCACTGGTAATACAAACTCTTCACGAATAAATAACTTTTTTTACAGTTATACGTACAGTTGAAAAAATTCTAACGAATTCAAAGCTAGATTTTTCTAGAAACGAACCGAAGCATCCAGCCGGCCCCACCTTATAGCTTCTCCGGTGTTACGACCTGTAACTGTAACAAACCGAACCGGTTCGCCTCGGCTGCCCGGTCCGAAGGCCATAGAAAGAGCTACGGGATTCAGGAAGTGTCCAGAAACGGTGGAAACCAGCAATATAAATAGAATACATGATCAGTCGTACTTTTCCCTCCATTGAAAAAGGTCGAGAAGAGCTCGAATGCGCCGAGAAGAGAAAGACACAGGAGAAGAGGCTTGCGGACAGAATCACGCCGGTATCTAAGTCACCTGGTTTTGTGGATCGATTGGAAAGTTGTTAAAGTTTGCATATTCAACGATTTACATCGTCTCCTTTTCTACCTGTGAGTTTTCGTTACCTCAATGTCTTATTTTTCTGATTCCACCATCGGCGTTAAGTATCTGTGGCTTTGAATTGCGAGTTAAATTTATGGTGTGATCAATCTAGGGCTTTTTTATTGTTCTTGTTCTCATTTACTTTCAAAATTTTGTGAGGTATATTAGAAATGGGAACTAATTTTTTTGAAGAGGGTTTTTGGACAGATTCGTCTCTTTATTTTGGTTCCATCGCGGATTGGATAGAATTTGGGAATTCCTTTTATTAAGCAATTATACTTGCGGATTCTGATACTGGGAATCTGTATCATATAGTCAAGTTTAATTTATCTAATTTACTTGTTAGCCTTTGATTTTTATACGTTTGCTCAGGGGTTAGCGCAAAGGAAGAAAAATGATTTTTTACGCCTTTTTGATTAATTATGGCGTTCCATCCAGTAAGCATTTTCTAGTAAATTTGTTCACCATGTGCGCCTTTTTGATTAATTATGGCGTTCCATCCGGTAAGCATTTTCTAGTAAATTTGTTCACCAACCGTCCTTCATCTGCAGCTCCTACTACATCAAGCAATCTATTTTCTATAAATGAAATTGACAAAAATCTCCATTCTAAACCCTAAAGCTTTTATTATACTACTTCATTTTCAAGTCAAGAATATTTTGATTAGTTCTTTGTAATTTGTCATTAATGGTATAATAAAGCTATTCCCTTTAACATGTCTGACATAAACACTAAACTGTGCGATGGCTCCCTTAAGTTATGTTCAAAACTTAGCCTTAATTAAAAGGAGGATGCTCTTGATTACATGTGATGTGTGACACTTTCTTCTATTATTGTCATTTATTCACACGAAAATTATTCCAGTAAATGAGCTGCATGAATTGATCCATGCACCTTGAAGCCCTAAAAAGGTGATAAATGACAAGTATTTATGTGCCAGTGCATTATTAGGCTTGAGTAATTGCTTTTAGAAGCGTAACTTTTCTATAACTCTTGTTGTGAGTTTTGGACACCAAAATAGGATAACGTGTAGGATTTTTATGATCTAAAAATGAAAGGTGCTTACCTTATTTCCTCCTGAAAAATTGTTATTGCTTCATGAAAAGAGATTGCATTAAGGCCTGTGTGCCAATCGGTTTGAAGAGCATCAACCTTTAAAGCTCTTGTAAAATAAAAGTTATATATATATATATATATATATCCAAAAACATCAAGATTTTGGGATGCTTCTTTTCTTTTGCTAGCAACGGATTTGAATTGTAGGTTCAGTTTACACAAGGTGCAGCAATTTTTTCTAATAAATTGATCTCTTGTTTATATGTTTGCAGGATTGGCAAAGTAGTGGGTCTGTTACCGAAACCACTCATAAATGTTTCCTGCTTACAGGAACATGGATCCATACACTCAGCATTTACCTCATCTAAGAGAGCACATCCCTTCTCCATACCATTGTTATCCCAATTGGGAACCAAGACCCCTCCACATGAAGACGGACTCAATCAACCACCCTTCAGCTTGGGGACCTTGGCCTTACAGTAATCAGGTAGATCACCATAGCTGTTGCAATCACAGCTACCCTCCTGGTTACTACAACTTTAGATCTCCATACTTCCACTACCAGCATCCACCTCAATTGTACTGCCATAGTCCCTATCCTCTCTATCATGATGCCCATCAACCTTACTTCATTCCTCCTCCTTATTTTGATAATGCTAGATTTGATTACGATAAGGACAAAAATCACTGTTGTAGTTGTCCAAATCATATTTCCCATGGGAAAGAAAGTAGCAGTGTGAAAATTGAAGAACAAAAGGCTACCCCAACAAGCGATGAGGGACCAGTAACAACGCCAAAAGGCAATCATGGTAGCTTGATTCAATTCCCTTACAACTATTGCCCAATGATGAGGCTTCCTCATAATGGTACTACAAGGGATTTCATGGAATCGTTTCCTGTGCTTAATGCCAAAGATAGTCTCAAGAACATAAGGCAGGGACAAGGAGAGAATACTCATCAGGGGGACAACAAAGATTTACAATTACCGTATCCAATTTTGTGGCTGCCTGGTGATGACAAATCAGAAGAACCTGTGAAAGTTAAGAAAGGGATTGATACCGCTCCAAAAGCTGCTGAAGACTGGCCTTCAAAGTTGAAGATCGTTCCCTTAAACCTTTTGGATAGGGAGAACCCTGTTGAGAAACCGGACGTTGTGGAGGAAGAGCCTAAAGCTCAACACACTAAAGACCAAGTAGCCGAGAAAAAAACCAAAGTTAAGACTTTTCCTGTGAAGGAAGACGTTAAAACTGAACATGCTATGGACCGAGTAGGTGAAAAAGAAAGCAAAATTAAGACTATTCCTGTGATTCACCTTGATGGTAGCAATGGTGAGAAGCCTAGTATCCCTGACATGTCAAAAGATTTGCTGAAGAACTCTGTTGCGGAAAAGAAAAAGAATGATGTGACAATGCAGGAAGAGATTGGTAAGAAACAACCCTCACCACAGAAGTCATCAAAGCTTCCTCCTGTTTGCTTGAGAGTGGATCCCCTGCCAAAGAAGAATGGATCAAATGGGAAGGGTCGCTCGCCAAGTCCACCTAGCGTGAAGGAGAAGGTTAAACCCCCTGAAGATAACGACAGGCCTGTTCCCACTAAAGATATTAAAGTCATAGATGTTAAAAAATCATCTGAAGGAGGACATGACACTGATACCGCTGCAGCAATTGCTTCCGGACAAGTTACGAGATGTATTGAAGAACAATGTCATGACAAGGATGGAAAAGATGCTGTAGCCGATGTTGGTACTCAAGTTAAAGATAATGTGGGCAGCCATAAGGAAGAAAAAGAAGATTTCTCCGTTAGTCAGACACAAAAACAAAAGATTGAGCAGGAAGCAGAAAACAGAGAGAAAGTTGATAATTTATATAACAGTAAGAAACAGGTGCGGAAAAATTATTCGCCAGAGGATGCAGCATTGTTTATCCAGTCTATTTTCCGGGGTTTTAATGTGAGAAGATGGAAGCCTTTGGAGAAACTCCGAAAGATTGCTCAAATTCGTGCAAAAGTAAGTGACGTCAAGAGCCAAATTCAAAATTATGAAGGCTCTTTAGAGCTGGATGCGAAGCAGAAAGTTATTATTAGTGAAACAATAATGAATCTGTTACTACAACTGGATACTATTCAGGTATGTTAAAATTTATTATACTTTATTAAATATTGATCTAGTTTTGTTTTTGAGAAACAGCAACTTCCTCCAATGCTTGTCTTGCTTACTGTCTCTTACCTTTTACAAGTTACATTTGTTAATGAACATTTTGATTTTTCAATATGTTTGTCTTTAATATGATTGTTATTATCGATGAAATAAATTTAACTTTAATCATTATATGATTATCATCTGACAGGGTTTGGCTCCAAACTTGAAACATTAGGAAATCAGTTGCAAGAGATCTTGTATACTTGCAGGACAAGCTTGATCAGTTGTCCAACCATGCCACCAATAAGCATGAAGGAACTCTGAAGAAAGATGAAAACAGCAATCCTGACAGTGCATCCTCTGATACTTCAATTTTAGAAGAAAAAAATTATGATAGTGGAAGTCATGCAATAGAGAAAAATTTGACGGAGCAGCCTTCTACATGTTTGAAAGAAGAGAACATGCCTGTTCAGGAGAGTGGGGAATATTCAACGGCTTGCAATCATGTTTCTACTGTTTCAGATGAAACATCATGTGCTAGCGTAGAAGCTGAGATGCAAGAGTCATCATGCCATAGTCATGTCATGCCCATCACCACGTTGAATGATGAAATGGTTTCTTCTGGAGATCAATCTTATCAAGCACCTCAACATGAAGATGAGAATAACAGGCAAGCTGACAATTTGTTATCAGATGAAGGGATGGCAAGCAGTATTGAGACGTCTTTGAGCCAAGATGCTGTGGCACTTAGCGAAGCATCTGACATTGTTTTAAAACAGCAGCCTAATGATGATCAAAATACAAATTGTGAGGAAATGCAAGCTCTCAAGCATGAAAATCCCTCTATCTCGTTTTGGGAGGAGCAAGTTTGTGAAGAACTTATGGTGGTAAAACCCAATGAAGAAATCAAACAATCCCTGATTGAGGATGTATCGTTGAAATCAAAATTGGAGCTTGAGGAAGGAAACAATTTGGGAGAAGGTGCAGACATCAAACATGGAGAAGTTATTAGTGAAAGAAATGATCAAGCTATCGAGGAAGAAAGCAATGTTATGGGAGATGCATTTGTTACACATGAGTTGGACCCTACTGATGAGGGTGGCCAATCAGATAAATGTCAGATTGAGTCGGGATCATTGACTGTGATGTATTCAAATCAAGTGGACGATGTCGAGGTGAAAACGCAGATTAAATTGAATGAGTCTAGAGAAGTGGAAGCTGAATTAAGTTTTCGTTCTATTACCACACCAGATAAAAATAATAATAGCCAGGAACTAACAAAAGGGAGCTCTGGGACTGTTGAATCTGTTGAGAAAGAGCAGGCAGAGGTCCTGTTTTCAGTGAAGGAAACCAGTGAAATGAAGGAGTTTCAAGACAATAATAGCCAGGAACTAGCAGAAGCAAGCTCTGAAATTACTGCAGTTGAAGCTAACATCATTGCCTCTAGTTTTGAGGGTGCAGTGACTTCTGTGGAGGATTCCGAGTCTAAAATAATGGACGTTGTGGTAAGTGTTGCACCAGAAGTTGCTGATGAACTAAATGGATGTGCCAATAATAATGAACTACCCATTACTTCGGAAGCTGTGGCGTGTGAAAGTGCCTTGAAGGAAAGTACATCCAATTCAACTCGAGAGATAGAAAGTGAAAGAAATTTAACTGATTCTTCACAGGACACTCCTGAATGCACGCGACATGAGAAATCAATGTTATCTGGCTTTCTGAATGATGAAATGAACTTCAAAGAGAAGAAACTCACAGAGGACAATGAGAAGCTAAGACAGATGTTGGAAAATTTATTGAACGCTGGTCAGGCCCAAATGGGAGTCATTGCTGATCTGAACGAACGAGTGAAGTGCCTAGAGAGGAAGCTTTCAAAAAGGAAGAAGGTAAGAGCTAATCAGAAATTAAACAAACGTTCTCATTCTGTACTGGGCAATGAGAAGGTGCCATCTTCTGAGCGAGTAGCCAGTTCTGCTGTCTGAGTGTATGATTTGTATCTAATAATCCTCATGTATAATGTTTTGTAACTATCTTGTGTTCTAATAACTACGATTTCCAATGGTCTAAATTCCCTTGCCTATAGTTCAATGCGCTTTTCGAGTGAAAGTTAATATAACTGCAAGCTGTATATTTTTTTCCTTGTCACATATGGTTGTACTACAAATTTAAAATGCTGTTTGGATGGCTATTTCAACAGTTATTTCATGTGAGCAGGATAGGATTTTGAGCATGTCGAAGAAAGCTTAGAGAGTTATGACTGGGTATTCATTCGAAGGGATGCTGCACATTTTATTGGCTTGGTTTATGAATCTGTAGCTAAAATACAGGTCCCATGAATTTCTGACTATTGAACCACTGAATATTTGTTCAGATTAGCAGTGAATATTGTTATCTTTTGGTAGTGAGGGCTTACGATTTTGAATATTTTTAGTACATGTATTATGTGACAGGCCATTAATTTGAAGTACCTGTAATACACAATTTGAAAGACATAGTACTGGTCCAAGGGAAACAACTGTTGAAGCTGTAAACCTATGAGATAACCTATATTACAACTAAAATAGCTGGTCATGTTTGTGTTTTGTACCAGATAACATGAATGGATTCGGTGTAATCATGTGATGACGCTATATATATATATATATAATTGTTACCTGTAAAAAGATGTATTTTACATTGAAAAAAATAATGATGATAGTACTTTCATATGATATCAAAGATTTAAATAATACATATAAATATTAGATATTAATGTTGACCTTTATGTATACTCTATTAGTCAAGTCGAGCTCATGAGCTGAATTCGACGAACCTCGAATGTGACGACGCGCAAATCGAAACTAAAATACACTTGACGTCGTCGAAACTAGTCGAAATGATCTCTGATCGACGAACGGACTTCGCCATCGCATTCAGAACGTCGAAATTAATTATAATATACATATTGCACAATTCGACGGTCAACCGTCGAAGGAAATCTCGATCTACGCATATCTAGAATCGAAGGCTGCGACGACAAACTCCGTTCAAAATTGATTAGCGTCAAAACATCAAACTATCAAATAATTTGTTTGTCTTCTAGTTGTGTGAATGTCGGTTGTCGGGCGCGCCCTTTGAACCAAAATTGACTCGATTTGGCGCCGACTTTAATCAAAAGGTCTCCGATCGCGAAAGAGATTACATCATTGAATCTGGAACATTGAATTTACTTAGAAAAAAATATCCATATTATCTGGGTTTAATTTTGGCAAGATACACAAGAATTTTGACATGAAATCGCAAAAATCAAACATCCAATTTAATTAAATAAAGTTCAATTTAATTTTAATTATTAAATGATTAAATCTGAATTTTTGCATGAATAGAAACTGGTAATCAGATTATACTCTTCTCATAGATGCGCTTCAGTCATATTCGAAATTGCGCTCCAATTTTGAAAATTCTGCCCAAATACATAAGTAAACTAATTAATCAGCAATCAGGGCTCATATTCCCCTATTTTTCCCTCCCAAGACAAAGAGGCAGCCAGAGAAAATTTTTCAGTAGACATCAAACCTCTCTCATCGGCTCTCCCGTCCAACCCTGCACTTCCTCCAAGCCTCCGCTCTTCTTCCTGCTGCTCAGGTTTCTCTCTCTCTCTCTCTCTCTCTCTCTCTTCCTCGTTCTCCCATACCCACGCCGCCTACTTCCTGCGTGCCACCAACAACACCACCCTTCCCCGCCCTCGCGGTCGACTGCCGAAGAAGCATCAGCTGGCTGGTGCCACTTTGCCAAAGATGGCAGTCAAAGCTGCAGGCTTCATGCCGACAGTTCCTGGAGTGAAAAGGAGGGGGAAACTTCCGAAGGTCAGAGTGACGGAGGCTGGTGTTGCGGCAGACCTTTGGTTCAAGTCCCAGATCTCTCTCAATTGTAAAACTTGGTGGACGTACTAAAGAACGTAGGTGAGTTGTTGACGTTGGCCATTACTCAGTATGGCGACCTCAATCTTCAGGTTTCTACCTCCCTTAGTACAGTTGGGACCGAGTTTCGAAGGCTCAAGGTACTTGGGATTCGAGCTGATTCTCCCTCTGGTGATCAAAACCTTAGTGTGCCGACCCGCACAGAAATGGAAATTCAGAGAGGGGAAGCACTCTCAGTGCAAGTGAGCTTGAAACACCTAGCAAAGCGCTTGCAGTGTCATCTAGCTAAACCTGATTATGCCTACTATGGCATTTCTTCACAAGGTGTTTGCTTGACTGTGATATTCCAGTTCTTTGTCCCTCACACAAGGGTGACGAATAAATCTATTAGCTTCCACTGCTTCTTGCAATTCTTCAATCAACTCTCTTCTCCTTGCCAACCACACTGCCGCTACTTCGGCAGCATTCAGCTCGTTTCTTTCCTCCGGCCTCCGCCTCACTACTTCCTCTTACACACATCAAACCTCTCTCTCGTTCACTGCAGATCTTGAAGCCTCCACTCGCTTTTCTCTCATCTCCCCCGTCCAGTTCGTCTTTCCAATTGCAAGCCGTGATTAGGCTGCCGCCCAAATTCTTCATATTCTCCTGATCTTGCGCAACAGAAGCCAAATTCAAATCGACTTCCAATCCAATCAAGGTCCAAATCCGGGTAGCCGGCATCTCGTCCGACAACTTTCTTTTTGCTGGTCATTCAATCCTGTGTTAAATCTCGCCGTAAACTTGTTCCACCCCTTTCGAAATTGGTCATGCTAGCAAGGATCCCATCCCATAAGAGATACAAATGCAACAACTGAAATTTCATCATCAAAACTCTCATTCCATTTCTTCGACCTAGAGTATAGCCAAGAGATAGCTGTAATTCAGGCAGGTTCCTCTCGGCAACCACTCTTTTTCGCAGACGAGGGGCAACTCCGTCATCAAACAGGTCCCCCTCGGCACTATCCCCTACAGCCAAACGGCTCCTCTTTCCTTCCTTGCAAGCAACGGAAATCGAGAAAGAACTCCGTCATCAGGCAAGTTCCTCTTGATTTTCGGCATCTTTCTCCTCCTTTACCTTCCTCTTGGCATACCTTTCCCAATTTCCTACCTTGATCATCCTTTGCTCCGAGCAGAAACACATAAATGTTCTCCTCCAGGCGCTCCATTATTCCCACAAACATCCCTCTTTCTTTCATTGAGAGATGGAAATCGAGAACCTTTCGTCTCCTGGTTCTTCAAGTTCTGGCGTTTATTATTATCTGAACTCTTTCCTTCTTTGCAAGCAGAATCAATCGTCATCGGTGATTTCTTAGATTTTTGATATTTCCTTACCTATTCAATCTAAATAATCAACACTCCAATATCTCTTATTCAAGCCCTACTAGTCGAACTCATGCAAAATCATTAGTGTTGTAGATTGTTGATGTATGAAAATATGTGAAAAATATATGCATATGCTTGTGCTTCTTTATGCAAGTTTGAAGGCCTCTTCATGCTCATTAGGGCATGACGAGATGAAATTCAGATGTGATGTCTTAAGACACCTTCCTTCGCTCAATGATAGTAAACAAAATTGTTAGATGCAACCTCTTTTAAATGTGTAGAAATTGCATATATATATTTACTACATGCAGGTGATCAAAGACCCCACTAATGCTCAATAGGGTTTAGTGGGTATGAAGACTCTGGTGTAAAGACATTGATACTATGCTCAATGCTGATAAGCCAGTTCGATGTAGCCCCACTTGGATGACGTTGGAATACTGTCGAAATTTTGATTACATTTTGGACTTAAAAAAAGGAGAAGAATCAAGATTCATTAAAAAAAGAAACCAAGCACATCGAAAATAAATAATCTAAAATAAAATTTGAATGATTTGAAATTGCATATATATATATATATATATATATATATACTTTTATGCAGGTGATCGAAGACCTCATTAATGCACAATAGGGCTTAATGGGTATGAAGACTGGTGTCAGAACATCATCATTACTCATAGATCGTAAGCCAAGTAGTTGATGCAACCTCAGATGTGAATCTGTAGAAATTTCAATGTTATCAATTAAATACTGCAACAAAATTCAAGCTAAGCAAATATAGCTGCTAAGCTAATAAAATTGATATTGAATTGAGTTTTGAATTATAAATGAGAATGAATTTAAAATGAATTTGAAGATTATATTTCAAATAAAGAAAGATGGATTGAACTCAAACAGATTTATGAACTTGAAGCAAATTGAATATTTTGGCATTAAATATAAATTTGACACTACAATATATGTTATTCCAAGGGATCTAATAAGATGTTAGAACAATTTAAAATATCTTATGCTATGATCTATTTTGTATAAGTAGGAGGTGATAAAAATTAAATGTTACACTAATTATGAGCTTCTTTCAATCCAAAATTAAATTTCATTAATTATGATTTTAAAATCAATAATTTTATTAATTATATGAAATTATCTAAGCTAAAATGACATGCATGTGCTCGAACATAGAGATTTAAAGTGCAAATTCTAATGTTTAGAAATGCAGCGCAGGTTAAGTTGAGATTAAATAAATATGAAATTAATCTCATAATTTAGAAATAAAATTACCTAAATCACTAAAATGCATGGGAGATTTATACTAAATCTTAAACTTATTTGAATGCTACTATTTAGTTTAAAGAAAAGAAAAAATTGAAATCAATTCAATCATTTATATTTATATGCATGCATGGTGAAATATTTAGCTTTCATCTCCAAGAAAATATATGCCTTTTGGTTTAGGACACCATTAGATCCATGAGGTTTCTTATTGTGATCGTATGACATTGAGGATGTCATCTAAGATAGAAGTCACCACCAACAATCTAATCACCTAAATAAAGACTTAAGATATGGGTCTTCTATGTGGATATTCTTCTCTAAAATAAGCAGTTTATTTTAAATGGGTTAGTTAAGTTCACTAGGTGTAAGCCTATGATTAATTACATTAAGGGATTCCTTAGGAAAATTCTCGATTAAGATAAATGATCATTGCCTCTAAAGATTTTGAAGGTTAGATTATCAATAAATTGGTTTATTTTAGAAGATCAAATGGAATCGATCAAGATGAGGGAGTTTTTATCAAAGCCAAATGGAGGTGAGTAGGGGATGTTTAAGATACTAGGAAGCCTAGTAAACATCTCAAACTATTATATGGTTGGGCTTTACATTTTCGAAATTGAGAAAAATTATTTGTTTGAGTTGAATTTTTATTAGAAGTTTAGGGCTTATAATTCCATAATGTCGATGTGGAAATACACAGAGGTGAGGATTTATACTTATGGCTAGAAGGAGAAGCAACCTCAATCTAAATCTATGGAGCTTTGGTGAGGCCAGCACATAAATCTAGCGAAAAATGGGTATTCGGTTTTGCCTCCCAAAGAGGACAAACCATCCGTTTTGGACTTTCTATGCTCCTAACTAATGATTTTAAATTCATGTGCAAGTTATGTTTATGAAGATAGTAAGGTTGTTATTTATTTTAAAAGATAGTCTTAAACTCACTCCAAATAGATCGTATAAGGGCATGAAAATGATCTATCTAATGCAAAATATATTACATTTTATTTTCATTTTGACAATCATTTGGCCAGGTTTATAATTTCATATATGTCATGAGAAATAATATTATGGGCCAAAATCTGAGAAGAGGAGGTGTGTTTTATTAGTCCAAGGTGTGAGTTCTGCGAAGGTGGAATCTTCAGTGAAATAGTAGGCAAAATTTTTAAAATAAGCACGTTTAAAAACATAATTAGCAGATTAGGCATTGAAAAAAAAAATTTTAAAAATAGGCACAGTCGCCCGTTAAACGGGCGACTGGCCTTAAAAAAAAAAAAATAAAATAAAAACTAATTTTGCTCCGCGGAGGGACCGCCTTAAAAAAATATTAAATAAATAAAAACTAATTTTGCTCCGTGGAGGGCGAACCACCTTAAAAAATTAAAAAAAATTAATTTTATAATTTTGCTGCACAGTATCTAACTTTTATATTTAAAATATATTTATTTTTATATACATAAAAAGATAAATTTTATTTTTAAAATTTAATAATCTTTTTATATAAAATTTAAAATTTTTTTATTATTTATATAAATATGAAAATTTAAATTTAAATATCTAAAAATACAATGAATTGAGTTCTCTTGTTACGCAAGAGTACGTTTAAAAATATATAATAAATTTATAATAAAATTTAGTTTCAATATTATATAAAATATTTAACTTAAAAATGTATAAATATTATATATATATATATATATATATATATATATATATATATATATATATCTTCAATGTATAATATATATGTATAAATTTTATATAATGTTATATAAAAAAGATAATTAAATTTTAGAAATAAAATTTATCTTTTTATAGATATAAAAATAAATATATTTTAAATATAAAATTTAGATATTTATTAAAAAAAAGACTAATTAAAGTTGAGGCATTTGAATCCACCCTTAGCAGTGAAATTAAATTTTTTTTTTATTTATTTTAGCAAAATTATATATATATATATATATATAAGCTAAATATTTTATATAATATTGAAGCTAAATTTTATTATAAATTTATTATATATTTTTAAACGTATTCTCGCATAATAAGAGAACTCAATTCTTTTTATTTACATATTTAAATTTTATATTTACATAAATATTATAATTTTAAAATTTTATATAAAAAAATTTATTAAATTTAAAAATAAAATTTATCTTTTATGTATATAAGAATAAATATATTTTAAATATAAAAATATTATATTTGTTTTAAAATTGTAAAATTAGTTTTATTTTATTTTATTATTTTTTTTTAAAGGCTCCTCTCTCTGGGCAAATTAGTTTTTTTTAATTTTAAGTATCGCCTCCATGAGCAAAATTAGTGTTTTATTTATTTATTTTTATTTTTTAGCTAGTTACCCGTTTAATGGGCGACTGTGTCTATTTTTTTAAAAAAAATTTTCAATGCCTAATCTGCTAATTATGTTTTTAAACGTGCTTATTTTAAAAATTTTACCGAAATAATATATTTTTATGCATGATATTATAAAAGAAATATTCATCCAGCTAAGTGGTTGCTAATTCTTTTATCTTGATTTTAATTTGGGCTTTAAATGAAGTTATGAGTTCTTTATTTTAATTTTGAATTGCTAAATTTGGTAGAAGATTTATTTTTTCCTAAGAGCCTCATCCATATCCAGGCCATACATCAAGCAAGGAAGAAACTATGAAAAAGATGTCATCTTAATGCACAAGCTAAACAAAATATTACATATTTTATAAAGCTAACGCAAAAGATTAAAAAGACATTTCTGGTTGGGCACCACTGCACAAACCCGAAAATAAATTAGGTAGTTGAGCTCTACTCTTATATAACCTGGATAACAAATGAATTAAGTACAATTAAATAATAAATTCATCTTCAAGCTTCATTTCTTCATTCTTCTTTTCTCCATTCTTTCTTTCTTCATTCTTCTTTTTTTCTTCTTTGTTCTTTAGTTCTTTCTTTTGGATGGTTGGAAGGTGGATGCTCCAAAGGCTTCACATAGTACATAAGACATGACTTTATAACCAATACTCATCCTAATCCCCATAACAATCATTCCAAAATCTTAATTACAAAAATACATGAAAAGAGAAAAAGTAAATCTAATTAAAACCTGCAAAACAAACCACACATTCCCAAGCATGTATATAAATTAGACTTAGCACCCCACACATGGGTAATCAAGTCCACCTGACCTATTTTGGATTATGTTTAAGGGTATAAGCAGCCTGCACAGCAAAAGAACATATATTTTTATTACAGCACCCCTTAAGCACAATCCCCTACAGAAGACAATGATTAGACTAAATCGTCCTACCATTTATTCTACGCACATACACCCTAACATCCAGACTAAAACATAATATCACAAAATAAAATCGAACATCAAATCATGCATTGCCTTAACATAGGACTAGAAGTGGTGACTTAGCCTAATGTGTGTGCCATGTAAAGTTTGTGTGGTGTGCTTAGCTAGGCTTTAAGGTTATGATTTTCTAAGTGTGAAAATATTCAACTTAGAACGGTGGTCTCATTTAAGTTGTTTAGTTGATATGGGTTAATATTATTTGATGGTTTGATTTGGTTTGAATAAACCTACTTAATTACTAAATGTTGTAAAGAGAGGAAAAGAGAAGAGAACTTTTCTTTCCTCCCCACCTTAAGTGATTTCTAAGATAGATTCATTAATGATTTTTATTTAGTGATTATTTTATTATATATTTTAATTAATCCTAAGTTTAGATTTTCTCTAAACAAACCTTTTAAAAAAGAAAGGCATTTTAAGATTAAGTGAAGTGAATTACTATCATAAAATACACAACATTTTATTTCTTTCTCACATATGTATCATGCACATGAATGAATCCTAAGCATATCTATACATGCGATGCAAGTGTTTAGCACACCTTAATAATAAATGCTAAGAGATGTTGCTTAAGGAAATTTGGAATCTTTCATGTATGCATGATTTTATTAAGTAGCATAGAGTGATTCTTTTATCTATTTTTCAAATTAACATTTATAAGTATAAAATATATAAGTGAGTATGACGTCATAATTAACCAGGGGTGTAAGGTACAAGACTTACTTAGGGCTACTTAAAGTCTCACAACCCCGGGGTTGTTCAGACTAATATACCACTTTTCTTAAATACATGTGCATGTATAAAAAGAAATGCATGGAAAGAGAATCATGCAAAAAAAAAAAGTCTATGTTTGTTTGTTAAGTGAGTTACATAAAAAAATTTTAATGCTTTTTGATGCATGATTTTCATTAAATAGAAAATAGGTTTTCTTATCCACTTTTCACATGTACACATGTATGTGTGAAAGGCATAAGTGAGCACGACGCCATTGTTAACTAGGGGTGTAAGATACAGGACCTACTTATGGCTACTGAAAGCCTCGCAATCCCGAGGTTGTCCAGACTAATCTGCCACTTTTCTCAAATACAAGCATGTGTACAAAAGAAATGAATGGAAAAGAAAGATGCAAAAAGTTTGTGTTGGTTGATTTGTTTTGTTTATGCAATTTATATATGCAAATGTAGATTTCTTTCTTAAGTAATAGTATAGGAATGAATAGGAAGGGAATTAGGTAAGTGTTATGCTATTTTCAAATGAACTATATACTTTTCCAAATCCTATTCAAAATCATACAAAAAGAAAAGAGAAGAAAAAGTACATTATACGCATCTTCATATTTGTATATACATGCAAGCTTATAAATAATTATAAGTAGCACACTTTCAGTTTTAGGTATTTGATTTATAGATTTTGAAAATAATTTTGAATTTAATAGTGATAATAATCATTCATATTTTTTACTTTAGCCAAAATATGTAATTTGGCAGAAAGAAAATATTTCATTTTGAATTTAATTTTAGAAAAGTAAGAATGCATTATTTTTATATGACATACACAATTAGCATACTAGGAAAGAAATAAAGTGATGTAAGTATGTAATTTCATTTACTCTAATTAATTCTTAAAGACAATCTTATGAAGTAAGATTATTTAAAGAGAATCAAAAGTTGTTTAAAGAGACTTTTATTTTGTTTTAAGTTTGATTTGAATTAGGAAAAGTGTGAGAAGGTTTGCTGGTCCTTACCCATTCCTACATGTGTGTATTATTTTAGTTTAATTTTTATGTGATTAGATTAATTTTATGCTTTGGTTAGGTTAATGTGTAAATTAAGTTTATTACCCCTTACCTATACCACTTTAACATATTTAATCAAATAATTATGAGTCAATGTATGACATAAAACCACAAGAAATTTAAATCAGCAATGCCTCCTAGGAAAGAAAAGTACATAATATAATTGGCTCGCAATTAATGATTACTTAAGCTAAAATATTTAATTTACGTACTTTCATAACCTTTCCCACACATATCGATTTGGTATGATTTTCTTAAGTTTACTTAGGTTATTGAACACCTAAGTATCTACCCAAGAAGGATTAGTTTAGGTGATTAAGTTTTTGGATTAATTTTGGTTTGAAAATTTTATCAAGTTAATTAAGCAGGTCATTAGTGGATTTACCCTTAATTAGATTTGGATTTAAGGAAGAAAGGGGGTTTAGGGAATAGCTTAAGGAAAATATCCCAAAATCATTCCATAAACCTCCTAATCAGTTAAACAAAATTTAATTAACTTAATCAAGGAATTAAATAATTGTTCACATGCTTAATAATCTTAATTACATTAAGAGAGTGATTAGGGGTTCATTAATTAATTTTTCTGATTAACACATTAATAAGTTTCAAGAAACTTAGGGGAGGTAGAAGTCATCCCACTAAACATGCTTGAGAAGTTTGGAATTAATTAATGAAGTTATTAGGGAGTAATTAAGGTTATTACGTTTTCAAATAAACTTTAATTAAGGAAAATCTACTATTAAAATTCAATTAAAAATAATTTAATGGATTCTCCTATGAATTATTTTTAAATTGAACTTGAGTTTGTATTTTTTGAATTTTTTTACAATTGGTTATGAATTTAGGAATTTTCATTTGATTTAAGTGATTTTTATGAATTCTACTAATTTATTTTATTAAAATAAATCATTTAACATTCAAAATTCAATATCTTTTAATCCAAAGGTCATTTTGACTTAAATTTTATGGTAGGAGTATTTTAACATCAATTTTAATCTCTGAAAATTTTAACTTAATCTCACATGTACTTTTGATTTAATTAAAAAAATTTGATTTTTACTAAAACTCAAATTAAGCTCAAAATACTCATTGAAATTTGTGGATTATTGGTTTGTTGGATTCCTCTAGGAAAGACGAATCGAATGAGCTCTTGTTTGTAATTTTTGGTTAAGTATTTTATTTTTTATAATTTTTTGAAGTTTCAGGTAATTTAAATTAATTTTTTAAATCAAAAAAATCTGCGAGCGTGGCAACGCGGCGCGTGGCGTTGCGCTATTGACGGTGCCGTGCGCGCGGGCCATCGCCCGCGATTCCGCCGGTGTCGCATTAGCGGATGGCGAAGGCCGGTCAACGCGCAGTGACCGCGGTTGCTCGATCCGATCATCGATCGGACGGTCCAGATCAGATCGTGGGATCCAGATGCCAGGATCGCGTGATCTAAGATGTCGATTTTTACCGCGCCGCATCGAATGGTCCAGTCACATCAGCGTCAAGTCGATTGCGATCCGCCATCCATCGCGAAAACGACATGGACGGTTGTAGCCCAGGCGATGAGCAGTAAAATATGATTTTTTTTAAAAGATAAATAAGATTTCTAAGTGAAAACTTGTCTAAATGGACTCGTTTTCATGTCGATTCGCACTAGAAAAATTCTATTTTCTAATTGGGATGATTTAAAGTAAAAAAAGCGGGATTATCTAGGGTCGATTCCTAAAAATTGTGCAAAAACCATCACAAAATGAGGGATCCTAAGGCCGGCTACAGTTTTTGAAGGTTACCTCATCGGGGATGATTTTCGGTGGCGGTGGTGACTCGAGCGTGCTGTTGAGTGAGGGCAGAAGCCTTGGACTGAGCTTAGATCCTCGTCTTCACATCGAAATGAAGTTTCCTCTGGTGATCGCCATTTCCTAGCCGAAATCCATTTAGTTTTGAAGTATTTCTCTTCAAAATGAAGTGGGGTAATTTCCAATGGCTTTGGGAGCTCTAGGAGAGGGAGAATGAGAGGAATTGGGGTTTCCTTCAGTCACTAAATCCCTTGGGATGAAAAGTGAACCAAAATGAATTAAAATCCACTTTTTGTTTAAAAATTTGGCTCCAAACTCATGTCATTTGGCTTGGGGTAGTTGAGAATGGAAGAGAATTATCCTAGGTGGCTCCCTATGGTTGGCTAAAGTATAGAAAGTGGCTGCCATGAAGGACAAGTGGGTGTCCTAGCTAAGGGGAGGTGAGTGTCCTTCATGCCAAGTGTTCCAATGGGAGAGGTGAGTTGATTTCACCTTCCCATGAGTCATGGTTGCCCCAACCACTCCTTAGGTCAGAAAATCAGTTTCCTTGGTGTCTATGTGGACCAATGGATGAGTTCCAAGTGGCCAAGGAAGAGAAATGACCACTTGAGAAAGTGTCTTTTCTCATGGAATGCACTTGACCCAAGGGCAAAGTGGTCATTTGATATTGAATTTGATTTGAGCAGATTTGAAATTGGTCAAAAGTAAGTTGGACCAAATTTCATGTCATTTGAAGTTCATTTGGTTTAATTTGGGTTAATTTGACCCATTTGGGTTAAATCGGGTCAAAGTGGGTTAGGTTGACCAATTGGTCAAATTGGGTCAAACTAAGAGTTAGGTGAAGTTCAAATGACTATTTGGAGTATATTGATTTAATTAGTTTCAATGAATTTGGTTTAATTTGGATTTAGGTCAATTTGATCCTTTAGGTTAGTTTGGGCTAAGTTGACCGATTTGATCCAATTGACTAAATTGGCTTGAATCATGGCTTGGTTTGGGTTTGGTTGATCATTTTAAATTGATTGGTATCTTTATTTGCAATCAATTTGATTTATATTTGATTTTGGCTTGATTTGACCTTTTAGGTCAAGTTGGGTTCATGGTCAATTGGGCTAGGTTGGGTTTAGTTGGCCAATTGGTCAAATTGGGTTTAATTGAGGCTTTGGTCAAGTTCAATAATCAATTTGGAGTGAACTTGAGCCATTGGTTGCAATTTGGCTAGTTTGGGTTCATATGGGTTAAAGGTTGACTTGGTCAATGGGCTAGGTTAACTTGGTTTGACATAATTCATGATAATTGATTAACCTATGATGATCAACAAATATGACATGAAGTTTCAATTGGATTAATTCACTTTGATTTGGATTGAATTGAATTTTAGTTCATGTAGGTCAAATTGGTCACTTTAGGTCAAGTGAGCCAATTGGGTTTAGTTGGCTTGATCAAAGCTTGATTCAAGTTTGGTTGAACTCACATACGGATTTATGATTGAAATATAAATCCATTTGTGAGAGATTTGAAGTCAAATGGGTTTTGATTCATTTGACCATTTCAAGTTCAAAGGGTGAACATGAGTTTAACTTGGGTTTGATTTTTGAATTTAGTTTTGGTTTGAGGACTGAAGTTTATATTTATATTTGTATTCTTGAATGAAGGATTGATTAAATAATGAAGAAAAATCAAAAGTTTGGCTTGATTTGAGTTTGATTTGGCAAAGTTCAAGATTTTGACTTGAAAGGTTTTGGTTAGATTTTTGATTGAATTTGGATTTGATTTTTGAATTGATTCTTGGATATTTGAATTTATAATTAATTTATATTTGTGAATATAAATGAGAATATAAATGGGTTATGAGAAAATTTCTTGAATTTGAATTAATTTGGATTTGATTTGAGCTAAGTCCATAAGGTAGAATCAAACGGTTTTGGAAAGATTTATGATTTGGATTTGGATTTAGTTTGATTGATTTGAATTTATATTTCATTTATATATGTGAATATAAATGAGAATATAAATGGGTTGTGAGAAAATTTCATGAGTTTGAATTGATTTGAACATATTTAGGCTAAGTCCTTAAGAGAGAATTAAAGGACTTAGTAAAGATTTTAAACTTGGAATTGAATTTTGGATTTCAATCATGGGTTTCGATTATTCAGAATTGATTTATGATTTGAGAAAATCCATTGAAATTGATTCAAGGTTTGATTTGGAGTTGAAGTTGATATGAGTTTGGAGTTTTTCTTGAAAGAAAGGAAGTGAGGATTTGGTTCAGGCTATGGGGTAGGCAAATTTTCCTAACACCCCTGAGGCATGACCTATTCCCATGGCTAACTCTTCTAAGTCTCTAGGGCTAGGTTGAGTGTTCACCTAATCACTAGATGTGACTTAAGACTAAGGAACTCTTAAAGTCTAAGAGAAGTCTTATACCTAAGATGGAGAGGTTGAGAGCTCATCCTAAAAATGAAGTCAACAACAAGCTAATGAATGTCATCAATGCTAATTTAAGTCAATGAAAGATATAAGTATTCAGCTCCATAGAATATGATCATAGTAGGCCTAATCCTCTATGTTTGAAATAAAGTTGACACGGTCTACTAAATGATCAACTTCTAAATGAACTTAAATTATATTAGATTATAAGACTCAATCCTCTAAATTCACAATAGAGTTGATAAGGTCTGTTATGATATCAATTTCCTAAAGAATTTAAATTACACATAAGTCATAGGCCCGGTCCTTTATTAACAAATAAGTAGAGTTGACAAAATCTACCCCGATGATGGTTGTGTTGAATGAAAATCTCAATCAGAGGAGATTACTACTATTTAGATTTTTAAATTATTGTATCTCGAATTCAAATTTATAAATTCAAGTTGTAGACCCGATTCTATGCTAAAAAAATAGCAGAGTTGACAAGGTCTACCCTGATGATGGCCGCATCAACTGAAAATCTCAACCGAAAGGGATACTATCATTAAAAGATATTTGAGCTCTAAATTAGTTCATCTTAAAACTAAATTTCAACTAAAAAAATATCTGAACTAAATGAAATTTATCATTTAAATACTTAAAGCAAATAACTCATCCACCCATCCACCATCGTTTGTTGGGGATGACAGATTAAGAAAACTCTAGCTTACAAAAGAGTTAATGTTAAATCAAATAAGTCACTATATTCAAACTTAAATAATCTAATGCCACTAAGGATGTGGCACGTGTCATCATCCGTGATTTAGTAGGCTCATGTGATGATTCTACAAAAAGTTTTTTGATCAGTGGGTTGCAATGGCAATTATATTACGTCGATTATAGCGTATGTTCCAATAGCTCAACTTTGAGTTATGAATCATATGATATATTTGATAGCCAGAAAGCCCTTTTATCAACTAAGGTGGATTTAAGATTGTCTCCTTGGACAAACATCACCCCAAGTCTATAAGGAATTTTTGGACGGTGTGCTATGTTCTTGATGAGGATCTTTTGGTCGTTGGGATTATTCTAACTAAAGTACGGATGCGATAGCAGAGATGACGGACCATGGGATCTAGATCGGCACGTCATTCCCTACCATCGCTTTAAGCTAATTATGATGAAATTTATAAATTAAATCTAAATTTAAAACTTCCATGTTTTCTTATCTACCTTCTGCGCATTAGCAATCAACAGTAGCGCTTATCGAAAGTTCTCTCTCGCATTGTAAGGGGGAGTGGGGTTTGTCTTTATAGGAAGCGCAAACCATATCAATGTCATAAATCAAATGAGAGTAAAATTTCTGGGTAGTGTCTTATCTACTATCTCATCTATCTTCTAAAAAATTATATTGATACTTTAAATCATACTTTCTTCAATTTGTCAAGAGGTCGGTGACGAATTTTTAGAGCTCATAATTAAATATATAAGAATTGTGTGAAATATATGTAAATATTCTTTAAAAAAATTATTAGACAAAGATGAGTAGAATAAGTTTAAGAGAATTAGGACACGTACAGCAACTACTGGTCGGGTTAAGAGAGTAGAGAAAGAGAAGAGCATCACAACATTGTGCCTTACATGCGCAGGCAGTTGGATGAGGCAAGCAAACTTTTTTTTTTTTTCTTTTTAATTTTTTTAATCTCTCTCGGCTAGAATTGACGTGTAGGTGAGTTGAGCTATCTATGAGGACCTACTGAGAAAGGGACCTAAATGAGATGAGGACAGGTAAGAACTTCAAATCCTGTAACTCTCGTTTCTCTTATTCTCATTTTAATTTCGTGATAATATATATTTAAAACCTACATGATTTTTCTCTCTGAAATTATCTCACATTTATCTCTAAAATCTTTGACCTTATTTAAAATTTAATATATATAGTTCACATGCCATAATAATATCATAATTCTTGTAATTAAATAATATTAGAAAAATCAGGCTTGTTTAATTTAAAACTAGAAAATAATAAATTTTAGTGTTGATTTTTTTTTTTATTATTATTTTTTTATGATCAAACTGCAAATGATATTCAAATAATATATGGCCTCACTGTAATATAGAGAGGAATGAAACCTTATTTATTAGTACTTTGCTTAGTTACCACCTTAACTCAAAGAACATTCTCAAATTCTCTTAGGCCTCCTTTAAACCAACCACTGCTAAACTTCCCTTTCAGATAGAAATTGTTCTCAATACTCAAATTGCTTAATGGATCTCCTTTTTTTTTCTTTTTATAATTCTATCCACTATGAAACCACTAACCATTACTTTTTATCATTTAAAATCTTCTTCATTTACAACTTTCCTTTTCTCTGATTGCAAGGATCATTTTGAAGAAGTAATGTTATACTCTTTAGAATGGGTTATTTCAGAATTATTTTGTAATGATTAAAATGGCTTGCAATGCTGCCTTTTCAGGCAATCAGCAACAAGAATATTACTATTCATTATTCAAACATTAAAAAAATTTATATACATATCATATAATTTTTATTTATTTTAATATATCATATTTAAAATTTAATATTTATATAGATAATATTTAAATTTTTAATATTATATGAAAATATTTTTATTATTACCTTTTTTTAATTAAATATATCTTTTTTATATGAAAAATGTTATATATAATTATCAATATACACATAAGAACTCTATATATGTATGTCAAAAAATATTATTGGAGCTCTACTTTATACGTGGTTAATCAAAAGTAAAAAAAAAGTTCATATATTTTTATTTAAAAATATTTTATTAATCTACTTAATCAAATGATGTATCTGGCTCACTAATAAGTATGTATGATAAACATATATAAAATAATTAATTAATACAATATAAAGATATATATATATAGTTGTTTGAGTTGCTTTTATTCGCTTGTTTGATTTAATGTGAGCCAAACACGTTTTGGTAGACAATTTCAAATTTTCATCACATAACTTAATATTCCACTCAATTATAAATTGTCCATTTTGAATATATATTATTTAATAAACTTAAATATTTAGAGTGAAGTTTATATATATATATATATATATATATATATATATATATATATATATATATATATATATATATATATATATATATATATATATATATATATATATATATATATACTACAAATGAACCAGCGTTAAAAGCTACTTTATTTCATCGATTAGAGCTTCGTTTATGTTAATTCATTTAAATAATCATAGCTTTTTTAATATTATTGCTAAATGAACAAACTTGAACTTGTTGGTTCATTTATGTTAATGTGATATCATTTAAAGCTTCATGAATAAGCTCATTAAGGAGGGGATAATATCGATTAAGGCTCGATTAAGGCATTGCTTGTTCATAACGATACTTAGGGGTGCAACCGAGTCAAGCCTACTGATGACTCGAACTCGACTTAATCCACTCATTCTTGTTCATTCCAGTATCGAGCTCGAGCTTGAGCTCAAAGCGATTTAAGCGAGCTCGAGCTCGAGTTAAGCGGGCTTCGGTTAGTGTGTTAGTCGAGCCACTGGGATATGAGAATATTAACCCGGTGAGCGATTTCGGTGTTTCTCATTCTAGTATTCACTAACTTATATCGCCGCTCTCTGAGAGTCGAGTGCCTCGCCTAATTCCAAGCTTCTTGAGTGTCACCTCGCCTCTCGTCTCTGCTCGTCAATTGCCTTCGCCACTCGGCCCGCTATCGAGTCTCGACTCTCTCCTTTCTCTCCTACTCTGTGACCTCACTTCTGTTCTCGGTTTGAGTTCCCTCATCTTCCGGCTTCAAATTTTTCTCACTGATAGCAAGATCGACTTGATCTTGGTTGGCATTCATTTTCTTTATGCTCACATCGGTATTTGATTTGATGATGCTTCCGATTAGGTGTGTGAAGCCATTCATTAGGTTTTCTTTATTCTTTGGTTTTGATGTTGGTTGTGAATCAACTTGATGTTCTTTTGGATTATATGTTTAATGAGTAATGGCTATGTTTGGTTGTGTAACTTGTGTTGATTATCCTCACTTGTTTAGTTGGTAACTTCGGTTCAATGTACTTATCCCTGTTGTTTATGATTTTTCTTGATGGTTTATGATTCAATTGTTGTTTAGGCTGGGTTGTTGGATGATGGTAAATATGTGTGAACTTTCAGATTTGTGGCAAGAAATAGTTATTAAGTAGTTTTATCATTTATGGTCATTATCTCGGTTCTTCCAACTATTTTAGGTAGGATTTGTGATGGACTTCAGTCACCTAAAATCAGATGTTCTTTGGTTTTGATGTTCGGTTGTGAATCAACTTGTGATGTTCTTTTGGATTAGGGTTTAGTGAGTAATGGCTATGTTGGTTGTAACTTGTGTTAATTATTTGGATTTGTTTATGTAACTTGGGTTGTTCTTTGTTGTTCAACAACAATCAATTTTGTTTAGGGTTGATAACGGTTCAATGTGCGAAACCTCTCTTGTTTATGGTTATTTTGATGGTTTATGGTTCAATTGCGTTGTTTGGGTTGTTGGATGATGGTATATATGTGTGAACTTTCGATTTGTAGTAAAAGTATTTATTAAGTAGTTTTATCATTTATGATCATTATCTCTTCTTCAACTATTTTAGGTAGGATTTGTCTTTGGACTTGATCACTTAAAATTCATTATGACATACTTGGTGCCTTTTTTATAATACATGTTATGTTATGGAGCAATTCATTATTCTTTTGTTAATTCATTATGCTTTATAAATGATATGCGTGGCAATGAAATGATTTTTTATGTTGGTAATTGGTTTCTATGTTGCAGTGAATTACAAAATTATTGGATAGAAGGTATTGAGTTTTTATTATTACAAAGTGCAAATATCTGATGAGCAATTTGGTATTTTTTTGAGTTTTTAATATTTTATAAATCAATTATCTTCTTCATTCATTATGTTGTAATTTATCATTTTTATTTTAGATTTAAAATGGCAACACCACCACTTGGAGAGGATGTGTTAGTGGATGTAGCGGTGATAACCAATTGGGTGTCCAAATTGATATTGAGGAATGTCAATATAGATGTTAATAATATTGAGGGGGAGAATGAAGTTATTAATGATTTGGTTGACAAGGGTGATGATATAGTTGATCTTGAAAATCTAATTGAATTAAGAAAAAGAAAGAAAACATCACGTGTTTGGGAGGAGTTTAAAGAAGTTGTTCTTCCGAGATGGCGGAAAAGGCGAATGTATTCATTGCAAGAAAAGGCTATAGGTAATCGGTGCAACTACACAATTTAGGAGGCATTTAGATCGATGTGTAGCTAGAGTACGCACATTGATGAAACAAAAAAATTTTACAGTTTCAGCCAAAAGATTTTGACAGTTCATTAGAAATAAATCAAGAGGGATTAACTTCAACAACTTTTAAGTTTGATCAAACAAAAGTTAGAGAGATGGTTGCTCATTATATTCTGATTAATGAAAAACCCTTCTCAATTGTGGAAGAATTTGGATTTAATCTTACTTTGAAGTCCATGTCACCATACTTCCCTAAATTCTCTAGAACAAGCGTGGTGATGTGATGCTAGTATATGAAAAGGAAAAAGAAAATTAAAGCATTCATTGAGTAGTATAAATAGATTGAGTTTTACTCTTGACATTTGGAAATCAAAGAATCAACGGATATCTTATATGGTCACGCACATTATGTGACACAACCGAAATTACAAAAGAGTTCTTTTTTTTATATTTACCACCTCCACATACGCCTCAAATTGTTGACACATTCTATAAGGCCCTAACGGGTGGGGTCTTGAAAATAAAATATTTATCATATCTTGATAATGCATCAAATAATGATAAGGCTATCAAGTTATTAAAAGATGGTTTACGATAAGGAAAAAATTATTCTTTGGGAAGACTATTCCATGTACGTTGTTGTGCATATTTTGAATTTAATGGTGAAAGATGGGGTCAAATGTATAGAATTGTTGTTGAGAAAATTCGGACACGTTAATTTTATCAATGCTTCGAAGAAAATGAAATTTCTGATGTTGTTCAGCATTCTACCAACAAGAAAGCTTATCATGGATTGCCCAACACGTTGGAATTCTACATACAATATCTTTGGTAGTTGCACTTCAACTAAAAGAAGCTTTCTTTTCATATGAGAGGGAGATTATATATTGTTATTACCTGAAGATGAATGGAATAAAATAGAAAAGGTTTGTGATATTCTTGGTTTTTTTAATGAGGCAACTAATATCATTTCGAATACCCAACATCTAATTTATTTCTCTCTGCACTATAAAAAATGTCTTGAATGATGGTGCACTATCTTGATGACTTCATCAAGCACATGACCCGCAAAATGAAAGAAAAATTTGAAAAATATTGGGCGAATGCAACCTTCGATGGCATTTGGTGCAATTATGGACAGAATGAAATTTATTGTCATTGAGTTTGCTTACCTATGATCTATGAAGGAGATGAAAGCAATCATAATATTGCATATGTTCATTACTTTACTATATGAATTATATGAAGAATATGTTGAATACTTGAGCGAACGTACTACAAGTAGTGGGACATTTAGAGGTGAAAGTAGCACGTAGAGGTCAGGGATACTCTTGCAAAAATATAGTGGTTGGCATGATTTTTTGCTTATCTATTAGAAAAATCAAGTAGAAGGCCACCAAGTCGATCTAGATAACTACCTTGAAGATGGGTTAGAGATAATTTAAGGTCGTAGTTTTGATGTGATTGCTTGGTGGAAAACATGCATCTTAAATATCGCATACTCTCAAAATGGTTTGATATTTTATCTATTCCAATTATATTGCTTATTCTTTAGTGCAGAGAGAGAGTTGTTGATACTTATCGCTCAAAGCTTGGAGTTGAAACTGTTCAAGCTCTCATATGTGGGTCTAATTGGATTCGTTCTCATTACGGCTTGAAAGGGAGAATTAAGGTATTTATTTACCTTCCAATTATTTTTTTTAGTATATTTTTTTAATGATATTAATATTATACTATATTGAATATTTATTAGGAAGAGGATGAAGATGAAGAGATTGAGATACCCCTAGGTCCTCTACAGATTGTGTAAAGGAAAAGTGGATGAATATGAAGAGCTGACTTTACATGTTTTTAAATAGACTTTATGTGGTTTTATATTTGACATTTAAACTCTTTATAATTTCATACTTGCAATTCTTTGTTTAGTAGACATTTTAAAATGTTATGATTGTACTAAATATTAATCTATACAAAAGTGATAATTTTTGGAAATATTAGAGGGAAATTGATGATGATAGCTATGATGCTATTGATTTTGAAATCAAAAATTTATAAAGTTGCTCATACATTCCTTGGATGTTGGTAGCTGCTTTATTGTAGTTGCTCATCTATTGGATGTCTTTGGTGGCTAAGTCGATACTTACTGATGGTTGCTCATATATTCCTTGGATGTTGGTAGTTGCTTTAACATAGTTGCTCATCTCTTGGATGTGTGCTGGTAGCTACTTTTGAAAATTTTTTGAGCTTGAATCAATGCCCTCTAGTTGTCTTCTTTGTCTCAGTTTTTGCCTTATGGTTGGCTGATTATATGCTTTATTGGAGTAGGTGGAATTGAAGCACTTGTTGAGCAAGCATTAGTGGACTCTAAATGACTTCTTTGTCTCGGTTTTTGCCTTATGGTGGTTGGATGCTACTTGATGTCTACTATTTTTCCTATAATTATGTTGCTTTCTTAATTCATATTGATGGTTGGCTGATTATATGTTTTGTTGGAGTAGGTGGAATTGAAGCACTTGTTGAGCAAGCATTAGTGGACTCTAAATGACATCTTTGTCTCGATTTTGCCTTATGGTGGGGATGCTACCCTATCTATTTTTCCAGTATGTTGCTCTTAATTCATATTGATGGTTTACTGATTATATGTTTTGTTGGAGTAGGTGGAATTGAAGCACTTGTTGAGCAAGCATTAGTGGACTCTAAATGACTTCTTTGTCTCGGTTTTTGCCTTATGGTGGCTGGATGCTTACTATTTTTCCTGTAATTATATTGTTGGCTCTATTGCAATCGATTGTAATGCTTACTATTTTTCCTGTAATTATGTCTCGATTTTGCCTTATGTCTTGATTTTGGCCTAATGGTGGCTGGCTGCTACTTGTTTTCCTGTAATTATCTTGCTCTTATCAATGCATGATAAGGAAGAATGAGAAAAATCGCTATATTGCCTTTATATTGTTTTAGTTTTTAATTGTTGAATTTTTTTAGTCAGAGGTGAAACAATGGCTCATGGAAGGAAATTTTATTGGTCATTTCAATTTTTATAGGTGCTAAGCCTATTCTTCACAAATTCTTTCCATCAACTTCTATCTAGGCTACCGTAGGTCCCCATCTTCTCTTCCCTAATCCTTCAAAGCTAGTTTTATCTATCAGTTTAATGGATTTATTTTATACCTTTGTGCTGAAATGTTTTCAAATTACTTTGGTGGAGCTCCCACAATTCATATTCCAGTAAGCTTATATTATTAAAGAAGAAAATGTGTTTTACATTCTTTGACTATTTTTTTCTTTCTTTTTATTATGTTGATATTACTGCAGTCATTTTATAATTCTCTTGAGATCAATTACCAACTTATGCAGTTGATAATTTAGCCATCTTTTATTAAGTACTTCTCCAACTTTGGCTAAGTTCCACATATCATCATGTTTGTCTCATATTGTAGCATTGTTTCAACTTTCAATATTCATTGTAGGCGTGATCATTTCCTTTTAAAATTAGGATCTTTTTTTGTTTTAACATTAAAACAATAATTGATTTGTTTTATTTTATTAATCTACTCATTGAATCAAATTGTTACCCAATTGAAAAACATTTTATTTTACTTTTTTTTCCCTTTAAGTGGAAATTCCTTGATAACATTGGGGTTTTTTCTTATCTCCTTCTTTGGAGATGTCTTGTGGAGAGGGGTTGATTTTTTTGATTCATATTATTCATATCCTTTTATTCACTATCATTCTCATTATCATTAGCGGTGTTAGGTTTGTTTTATTGAATCGGTGCTTTTATGTTTGATTATTTGATTGCTTGAATAATTCACCCCATAGTATTTGTTGTTTCCCTCTCTATCTTCTTTTAGTAATAATTCACCCCTTCCTTATCAGATGATGGACTTCGGATGATGGGCTATGTTTGTGATGGCAATGATGTTTCCCTCTCTATCTTCTTTTAGCTGGTAGCACTATATGTAATTGTAACCTTCTTACAGTTTGGATGCTTACATATAATGTTGCTCTTTAAGATGATTATAATTTATAAGCGAGCCTTTTCTTAACTTTATCCATTTTATTTTCTCTTATTCTTACTTAATTATGCCCTTCCTTCCATTGGTATGTTGTAGAATATTTTATGATTGGGTAATTGCCTCGTTTAAGATGCTTATAATTTTATTTTTCTCTTAGTCTTTATTTTTTTGATTAGGTGGTTGGATGCTCGAAGAGTACAAGTAGAACTTTGGATTACTTCTCCATTAAAGACTCTAACATCTTTGGCATGGATCAATAGAAGATGTTGATTTTTAATTTATTCTATGTTTTCCTTTTTTTTGTAAAAATGAGAGATTGAATGTTTAATTCTGTAACTTATATGTACCTCTCTTGTTTGAGCATTTAATTTTTTTCTTTCAATATTTTTGTAATTTTTTTTGTAATTTCTTTTCATTACAAAAAAAATTTACAAAACCTCTTGTAATAAAAAACATTAATTTGTAACAAAACAGATACATTTTTCTGCATTTAATTTTTTGTGGTTTACTTTTTTTTTTTAATTTAGAATTTCATATATTTGTAATAAAAAATATCTCAAAAGATTCAAATTAATTTAATAAATATTTTAAATTTTTTAATTGTTTTAAATTTTTTTTGCTGCTCTTTTTAATGAAATTATTTCCTAAACGAGCCTATAAACGAGCCTAAATCGAGCTACTAATGAGCCCTCGAGTTTCTAAACGAGCCCACTAATTTCAAGCTCGAGCTTAATTTTCTCAGACACAGGAGTTAAAGCTTGGTTTATGTGCTCGAGTCGAGCTCGAGCTCACGTTTAGTTCAGTCAAGCTCAAGCTCATCACGCTTGAGCTCGACTTCACTTGCACCCCTAAATGATTCAGATAAGATTATTAATGATTCAGAGGCTCGATTAAGGCTATTTATTCATTAAAAGAGTTGTTTTTTGACTGATAATCAACGAACCGAAGAAAACAAGCTCCGAAGCTTGAACAAGATTTTTTTAAACCAGCTCAAGCTTGAACACCATCCTAAAAGCTTAATCGCTCGAGAGCTTGAACTCAAACAAGCCTCGCTCTCGCTGCTGTTTACTTATATATATATATATATATATATATATATATATATATATATATATATATATATATATATATGCAAGTGAAGATACTCTAATTTGATGTTTTATAAATAGTTGGCTTGGTATTATTATTTTTAGATATTTGAGCGAATTTAATCATTAACTCACATAAACAATATATATAAAGCCTTGAATTTAAGATCTTTTGATCAACATAAATGACAGAGGAAATCGAAATTGGATCAAAGAATCGCGATTCCTATCATGCTGAAAGGCGAACGATGCTGGAGAGCGATCAGACTCTAAGAAGGCCTCTTTCTATCCAAGATCCCGCATCACAATTCTATTTTTGTCTTAATTTCGGAGTAAACGAGCCTCCAAATGCAGGATATCCTTAGTGATTCTTTCAGGACCTAGGCTTGTTACATAAGACTGAATTTCATATTTCTGGATGTGAAAAGAAGTCTAAATATCTTCATAGACCAAACGTTCGCTAATTAGTACTGCATCTTCCAAATTGTAACCTTCACAGGGCAAAAGTCTTCCAAATAGAAAAGTGAACGATGCCTCGATATCTACCACATTGAAATGGATCGGATCTTGAGGCCCGATCACAAGGTCAATAAAAAGGACTCCACTCAACCCTCCATGTTGATGGAGGTTGGATTCTCTATGTAATGTAAGTTAGCTTTCATGCTAGCTTCACGGGTTGATGTAAGCAGAGAAAGACTAATTGTAATAGAGCTTTAAGCTAATAAATGTCTTTGGAAGACCAGGCATGATTCCAAGTCTGAATGTGAAGACTAGTGTTCCCACTTTATCCGTCTTGTAGCTTGTCAAGGGAGTCAAGAAGGATGAAGAAACATTTGTGGTTTGTGAAACCATCCCTCGGGGGGTCGATTTGGACGTGGGCATAAGGGTCTTTATGATATTATTAAGAGGGATTTACATACATACCTCACAATTCTTATGTATCTACATATCTAACACATAAAGTTAGATATTTACTTATCAATCATTTTTCTATGTTTAAAAGGTGCATTTCACTTTTAAAAGTAATAAAGTGGTATTTTGATGTGATATCAAAGACAGGTGTTATATATATGTAAAAATTAAAGTTTAGGTGTTAGATATGTAAATACATAAGAATTGTGCGGTATGTATGTAAATCCCCCTATTATTAATTGTTAATCTCTTTAAAAATAAGCCTGGCTTATTCAATAATCTATTTAAAGTTATTTATAAATTTTATTTATATTTTATATTAACTTCAAAATGAGTTAGATTAGTAGAAATTATAGATAAATTGTAGTCTTAAATTTTCAAATTTATGACTATCAATATAAGATTAATTTACACTTAATTTTTTAAAATATTGACTAAATAATTCAATTCATATTTTAATTTTAATATTGTAATTACCAAATTCAAATTTTCTTAAATTCAAGATCATTACCTACCATATCATAAGTACTATATAAGAACATTGTTATATTGTATTGAATTACTTAACAATCACAAGCAAATTATAAAATTAAAAAAAAAAAAAGAAATCTCACAGAACCACGTAAATTTAATTATCACTTATTTAAAAATTTTGGCATGATTATTTTATCATTTTAGTTTACTTTTTATTTAAAATTATCACTATCTTAATAGCATAAAGATCGAAAATAAAATTTAAGCAGATAAATTATTACATGAAATAATTGTTTTTATTTTTTTTAGTATTTAATAGATTAAAAAAATATTATGATAAGTGAATCATAGTGCCCTTCAGATATTTTATAGTGGCGCAGATAATTACTGTGCAATTATCATTTTAGTTTACTTTTTCTTCTTTTTTTGTGGCAAAATCACTCTAATTTTATGAGATTCAATCTCAACCATCCAAAATAAATTTTAGGGTGAGATTTATAACTGCACGAATGACATTACAGCTGTAGAGGATTCCAAACATGCATCTTCCAAATCTCACATGCATTTTGTTAAATTTGATCAACTATTAATTTTAAATAATGCTCAAAATATTTAATAATAACATTAAAATAATTTTTTTTAAAAAAAATATACTTCATAAAAATTTATAGATAAATAACTTAAATATAATTAAATGAAGCTTCTGACTTCTTTATTTGCTTTATTTTTTTTTTCTTGATTTGTGCTGGCAAAAAAGTGCAATAAAATAGATGTATTTGTCTTAAAAAAATTTAAGTAGTCATTTGAGATCAACTTCTATTTTTTTAGTTTATATTTATATTCATATTTTTATTTTATTTATACTTTGATTTGAAATAAAATATATTTAGTGATAATTATTTTTAAAAACTCAAAATATTAAAAAATTATTTTGAGTATTTTTTTTAAAATATCATGATTTATTTTAAGAAAATAAAAATGCATTAAACATACATTTTTTAAAAAAAATAACATAAAAATGAAAATAAAAGCATACAATAAAATTGATCTCAAATAAATTCTGAATATAAAATTGATGTTAAATAAATTAAAAATTAATTGGCATCCACAAAATAGGTATAGTTTGCTTTGTTATAAAATTTGGGCTTCTTTATGAACTTACTTTAAATTTATTTTAAAATAGAATTTTAAAACTTTTTTATAAAATAAAATTTTTCTATCTTCTTAACCTATCTTTTTGAACAGGAAACCATAAGCAAATAAGCCTTCAGAGAATTTTCATATTTAATTCTATATAATCAGCTGCCGCAAAACTTTATATATCTGCTCAAAATTAGGGCTACAAACTAACTGAGCAGAGTCGAGCATATATGTGTTTTATTGAGTTCGAGCTCGATTCGAGATTTTAAGAATAGTGTTCAAGCTTGAGCTTATTTACCATTATCGGGCTCGAGCTTGATTCGAGTTTGTTCACGAGCTCGGTTCAAATTGGAGTATCGAGCTTGTTAACAAGTAGCTAGTTTAATAACATAAATAAGCTTTAATCAAGCCTTAGTCGAGCTTGTTGAGAAATATAAATGAGAGTATTAAAGCTTATTAAATCTAAAAATAATAATAATTGAATAATACTGTTCACAAGAAAACCTTAATTGAGCTGTAATTGAGACATAATCGAGCTCTTTAGTAAAGCTTATTCATGAGCTTTAAATAATAATTTTCATGAACATAAATGAACCGAACGACAAGTTGTTCAAATTTGTTCATTTAGTAATCGAGTATTTAAAAAGTGTTCAAGCTCGTTTGATTAGTTAATCAAACGAACATGAACGAGCTCTAATTGAGCAGAGCCACATGTAACTTGTTGAACGCCCGGTTCATTTGCAACCCAACTCAAAACTTTAAAATCACCCTACTAAATGACCCCCACAAAGTATAAATATTTAAAAATATACTTATTTACTATTTTATAAGTGTATATATATATATATATATATATATATATATATATATATATATATATATATATATATATATATATATATATATATATATATATATATATATACTTTATATAATATAGAATAATGATTTTCAAAAGAGTAATGCACATATCAGATAAGAAACATTGTTAATCAGCTGTAATATTGAAGAGAATATAGTATTCTACTTATAAAATAATAATTAAGTATATTTTTAAATATAAATAAATTAGTTGTCAATATTTAAATTTATTTATTTAGCATTAGTATTGAAGTTTGTTGCTAAAACCATGAGAGTGAAAGTAAGTTTAAGCCTTAGCTGTTGTTCAAACACACGTAATTAAAGAAACGAATGCGAGACACCTAATTTTAACGGAAAATCAAAAGAGAAAATCACTGCAGCCCAAGAAAAGCTTCCACTATGTACATTTTCGAGTACAAAATCTTCTGATAAATCTGGATTACGTAATTGCATACGGTGGAGAAAACAAATGACCATCAATACATTATTGAGAATATAATTAGCTTCTTCCTCTTCCTTGCTTCAGTTCTCCTCTTCTTCCTTGCTCGACTCTTTCCTCTTCTTCCTGCTTCTGACTCTCTTCTTCCTCGCTTCTGCACCTCCTCTTCTTCACTTGTTTCAGCCTCCTCTTCTTCACTTCATTTGTTCTTCACTTCTTCCTTCATGTAATGAAGGCCTATTTATAGATGGGAGGAGGGGCATTCTAAATTCATGTAAAGCTGCACTCCCCTCGACGGACGTCAGATGATTCCTTAAATCATTTGATGTATTTTGAGCATTTGGATGCCCAAATGAAGTCGGAATTATGAGATCTTAGGCTCGTTAGATCCGCTCGCCGAGACGCCGATTTGACTATAAACACTCCATATTTGAGAGCTGTTTTGGGATTTAATTGATGTCCCAAAGATTCCAATGATATTTTAAGTGCTTGATCTCGATCGGTTTCGACTCAAAATCATATCGCTTTCGACATCAAGATTTGTGCTTTGACTAGTGGTATTTTGAGAGTCATATCAGTTGCCCCCCTATTTTTGGATGACATTAGCTTAATCATCCAAAAATATATGTGTCAAATGCTGAAAACAAAGAATTCTTCAACGAAAACGCGGCCCATGAATCATACATTTTGAGAGAAGAAATCATCATAAAAATATAAAATTATGATTAGGAAGTAGATGTAGCATGAGATTTTGAGGTTACGGATCTATTTGGATACTCACGAAGTTTTCAGCGGACATGCGCGTCCCGGCCGCTAGCGAAGCGCTAGCGCGGCGCTCGAGCGCGCGGCGGCTAGCGACAATGGTCGAGAGGCGGTCGCTATTTAACGCTGAGCGGGCCGGCGATCGGGTCGGCGGCGTCGATGACGGGTCTGCGTCGCGGGCGGTGGTCGCGACGTTCGCAGCTGATGGTCACGCTGATCGCCCGCGATGGTAAGCGGAGGTCCGACACGGATCGTGGGTCGAAGCATACCGGGTTCTATATCCATGCGGCCGTGGCCAGGTCAGAAGGCGCTTGGCCGAAAGGGTTTTGCCATTTTGAGAGTTTTGAGCCATTTTGAGCCATTTTTTTTAGGAGTTTTGAGCCATTTTTTGAGCCATTTTTTGAGGAGTTTTGAGCCATTTTTTGAGCCATTTTTTGAAGAGTTTTGAGCCATTTTTTGAGGTGGGCGCCAGTGGTACGGGCTTTACATAAATTTACAAGAATGCCCCTCCTCCCATCTATAAATAGACCTTCATTCCTCACATGAAGGGGAAGGCCAAGTGAAGAACAAATGAAGTGAAGAAGAAGAGGAGCTGAAATAAGTGAAGAAGAGGAGGTGCCCGAGCAAGGAAGAAGAGGAAGAGTCCGAACAAGGAAGAAGAGGAAGAGTCCAGACAAGGAAGAAGAGGAAGAGTCCATAAAGGAAGAAGAGGAGGAACCCAAACAAGGAAGAAGAGGAAGAGTCCAAACAAGGAAGAAGAGGAAAAGCCCAAGCAAGGAGGAAGAAGAAGTTCTGAAGCTTGAAGATCCTCTAAGCAAGGTCACACCCCTGCTCGACGGTCATCAACCACCATCACCAGCCACCTTCATCGCTAATTGTCCCCGTGATCTCCACCTACTACCAAAGAACTATTACAACCTCGATCGTTGTTACATAGCTTTTTTCCTCCTCATATGCACTCAGTAATCCCGCTATCGTGAAGACTTTGTACTCAAATGATACATAGGAAGCTTTTATACAGCCGTGATTTTTCCCCTTTCGATTTTCCACATTAAAATTCCTGAGTATCTGTTCGCTTTTAATTACCGGTGTGTTGGACTTCACAACAAGGCTAAGGCTTAAACTTTCACTCTGGACCGGTTTTCTAGACGCAACAGCTGCCTGGAAGAAAACCCTTCAACCACAATTTCGAACATCCACGCCAATAAAGTAACACTGCCAACCTGAGCCTCCGCCAACTCCGCCATTCTCAAACCCATCCGAACCAAGGACCAAGTTTTGCCTCACTCGATAGGCATGACCTTGTCAACGGAATCTCTTTGGAAGATCGTGTCTCGAATGGAGGAGTCTCAAAATAAGATGATCCTTTTGCAAGACTACAATATGCTACTACAACAAACATATCTCCCCAAGATCGCTGTTCTGAGGAGGTCAAAACGCTAATCCTCCCGACAGAGTTCCTCCGCATGAAGACCATAACGCCGATCTCCTCGACATGCTAGTTCACCCATCCATCGCGTACCAACTACTAATCCACCAATTGTTGTTGATAGCTTCACACATGCTCATTGTTAATCCCGCCATGACATTCATGCGTATACGACGCTTAATGCAAGATGAATTTCACCTTCAAGATGTAAATCATCTTCACCCTCACCGCTATTATGAGGAGTCATCACCTTTCTTCAACATCCCCCGTAGTTTCAAGCTTCGAGCATTGATTCCTATGATGGGGCAACAACCACACGAACACATCGACCATTACAGACTATCATGCATATCCAACGAGCTCCCACACACCGCTTGTCGTCTTTCCTTTCCTCAAAGGGCAAGCTCACTTGGTTCTACTCTCTTCCAAGGGGATCCATCCATACCTTTAACGAACTCGCCAGTTCTTTGTGGAATGCTCATTGCAAACCGAGAATCATTAAAGATTCCTCCCATCTTTCCTGATTCACGTAAAGGGTGAATCACCAAAGAATACTTCCGAGGTTCTCCTTAGAAGCTCGCCAAATACCAGTAAACTCAACTATTAAGAGGAGTTTTCCTTGAGGGCTCGCCCGGCCTTTTACTCATCACTCATGGGACACGTCCGGCCATATGCCGAATTAGTTCATCGTGGAAGCACAAATCTTGATGAGGCTATTAATGCACATCGCAATAATTTGGATAATCGCAGAGAGACATAAAAGCACCCCAAGGAACGCGTAACCATCCATCAAAAGAAGAAATCGAAAGGCCCATTCAACAAGGATATCCACGTCAATTGGAAAAGAATCAATCGACTCATACGAACATACCCCAACTGGGGGGCAACTCTTAATCTCAAAAGATAAGCAAGTCAAGAACACCAATGGGCAAAGATCAATATCAACTCGCTACAAGCTCATACAAATATTCTTCCATGCGGTTAACGCCATCGGTAAACACTCGACAACAACCCAGATAGTCAAAACGCCTTGGTGGACTTCCCGACCTCTTCCATACGTTAACGCCATCGAAAACACTCGAAACAACCTGTGATAGGTCAAAATGTCCTTGGTGGACTTCCCGCGACTCTTCCATATGGTTAACGCCATCGGTAAACACTCGACAAACAACCTGATAGGTCAAAACGGTGGACTTCCGCGATCTCTTCCATACGAGTTAACGCCATCGAGTAAACACTCGACAAACAACCTGTGATAGGTCAAAACGCCTTGGTGGACTTCCGCGACCTCTTCCATACGTTAACGCCATCGAGCAAAAAACTCGACAAACAACCTGTGAAAGGTCAAAAGGTCCTTGGTGGACTTCCCACACTCTTCCATACGGTTGTCATCGACACTCGACAAACAACCTGATAGGTCAAAATCCTGATTTAATTCGACCTTCCATGTGTTAACGCCATCGAGTCACACTCGACAAACAACCTGATAGTCAAAATCCTCGGATTCAATTCGACCTCTTCCATACGGCATCGCCATCGAAGTCACTCGACAAACAACCCGGATAGGTCAAAATCCTCGGGGATTCAATTCAACCTCTTCCATACATTAACGCATCGAAGTCATTCAATAAATAACCTCGATAGGTCAAAATCCTCAGCCACCGTCGACTATCATCGCGTCATCGCCGCCACCATCGCTGACAATCTCGATACTCCGCAACCTTCGATAAATCACCACTACTGCCGCATTCGCACCATCGCGTTCATCTGCATCGCCGCTAATTATCGCCGGTCACCGCCATATCGCCGATAACTCTGGATCTCCGGCAACTTGCCGGTTACCATCATCGCCGTTCGGCCATCCGCTGACTACAGACGCTGGCCGCATCGCTGCTACTACTTGACCATGCCGCTGTCACGCCGAATTATCGCTGCCGGTCACCACTATCGTTTGCCACTACCGACCATCGACACTCCGATGCGACCACGCTTAATTCCACTGCTGCTGACCACTTTGCTGCCGCTATAATCTGGTATCGCTGCCGACCGTCTGCCGCCGGCCATCGCTCATCCATCGCTGTAATCCCACTGGCTTCTTTCGCTGCCGCTCGCTGATTACTACACTCGTATCGCCGACCATTGCTGCCACTCTATTACGGCTGCCGTATAATGGTTACCGCGACGCTATCACACCGGCTACTGCTGCGAATTATCGCTGCACTCATGGCTACCATTTATCGCCTCGCTGACATCGACTTCGCCGATCGCTGCCGAATCATCGCTGGCTCGCCGCTGACCATCGCCGCTGCAATTATCGATTACCGGTTGCTGCCTGCCGCTGGTCCGACGGTATCGCTGATCCGCTGTCACACTATCGTTTGGTATCTCGCTGATCCGGACATCGGCCGCATGCTGACATCGCATCGTTGACCACCGGCTTAACGCAACACGGCTGAACTGCCGCTGGATCGCATCACTATCGCAATCCACATCACCGACCGGTCACCTCGCTGATTACGATACCGCCTAACGATACGGGCCGGTTGCCGCTGACACTCCGGTGGCCGAACCGATGCCACGCGCTGACGCCGCTGGGTCCTACCTCCGGAGAACCGGTAACTCCGCAACCACCATCCCGGACCGCTCTTCGACATCGCCACGACCGACTCACGCGGAACGCCGGTCGAACCCTACGACACGCTGGTGATACGCGGCCGGTCACGCCGGCCATCGCGAACCGACGATAAAAATCGCCGCAACCGGCCAAATCAGGATATACCGCCTTCCGGTGATCGCCCTAACCCGGACGGTCCGACGAGGTCGGAACCGGAAAACGACGATACCGTGGGGCCTTGATCGCTTCCTAACCCGGACGGTCCGACGGGGTAAAACCGGAACCACGATGTATATACCATGGGCCTTGAACCCGGACGGTCCGACGAGGGAACGACGAGTCGAAACCGAACCACGTGATGTACCGGCCTTGATCGCTTCCTAACCCGGACGGTCCGACGAGAACCGACGAGGTCGGTGAACCGAACCACGACGTATGTACTGGCCTGATCGCTTCCTAACCCGACGGTCCGACGAGGCAGAACCGACGACCAGAACGGAACCACGATGCGGCCTTGACGCTTCCTGACTCCTCAATCGCCTCCCTGAACGCTTTGACGCTTCGATTGCCTCCAAAGGACCCTCACTAAGAAGAAAGGGAGAGGGAAAGGTGTGCTCTCCTCTCACCCTGGGGAATTTATACACTGTGGGCAAAAGGGTAAAACCCTCAAAAATGGCTCAAAAATGGCTCAAAACTCCTCAAAAAATGGCTCAAAAAATGGCTCAAAACTCCTCAAAATGGCTCAAAACCCCTATGGCCACGCCTGGCTGGCACGCATGCGCATAGCAACGCCAAGACAGAGCGGCACAAGCCGGCTGGCTCCGCCATCCGCCAGTGCTCACGCTGAACGCGTCACGAACTGCGCCGCTGACCAACCATCATGCGAACTGTCACTCGACTGCCCGCCCGCCCGGGCCACTGACCGCTCCAGACGACCACATCGCCCACTCCGCTCCCGCCATTAAATAACGGCCGCGCGGCCATGGTAAGCTAAGCCGGGCTGACGCCACGCTCCTGGTCCCGAAATGCCTGAAAACTTCCGTGAGTATCCAAATAGATCCGTAACCTCAAAATCTCATGCCTACGGCTACACATCTACTTCCCTAATCATAATTTTATATTTTTATGATGATTTCTTCTCTCAAAATGTATGATTCACGTCGACGCGAAGAATTATTATTTTCGAAGATTTGACATATATTTTTGGATGATTAAGCTAATGTCATCCAAAAATAGGGGGGCAACTGATATGACTCTCAAAATACCACTAATCAAAGCACAAATCTTGATGTCGAAAGCGATATGATTTTGAGTCAAAACCGATCGAGATCAAGCACTTAAAATATCATTGAATCTTTGGGACATCAATTAAATCCCAAAACAACTCTCAAATATGGAGTGTTTATAGTCAAATCGATGCTCGACGAAATGATCTAACGAGCCTAAGATCTCATAATTCGACTTCATTTGGGCATCCAAATGCTCAAAATACATCAAATGATCAAGGAATCATCCCGAGTCCATCGAGGGGAGTGGTACTGCTTTACATGAATTTACAAGAATGCCCCTCCTCCCATCTATAAATAGACCTTCATTCCTCACATGAAGGGGGGAGGCCAAGAGAAGAACAAATGAAGTGAAGAAGAAGAGGAGCTGAAACAAGGAAGAAGAGGAAGAGTCCGAGCAAGGAATAAGAGGAAGAGTCAGAGCAAGGAAGAAGAGGAAGAGTCCGAGCAAGGAAGAAGAGGAAGAGTCAAACAAGGAAGAGGGAGGAAGAAAGAAGAGGAAGAGTCGACCAAGGAAGAAGAGGAAAAGCCAAGCAAGGAGGAAGAAGCTCCTTGAAGATCCTCAGCAGTCCCACTCTGCTCGACGGTCATCAACCACCATCACCACCAATTGTCCCATCTCCACCTACTACCGATATTACAACTGGTTGTTTAGCTATTTTCTTTCTCATATGCAATCCTGTAATCCAGTTATCGGGAAGATTTTGTACTCTGAAACAGATACATAGTGGAATCTTTATTAGCGTGGTTTTCCCCTCTTTTGAGGTTTTCCGTTAAAATTTTGGAGTGTCTCTTGTTACTCTTTAATTACGTGTGTGTCTTTGGACTTCATGAGGCTAAAGTAAACTTTCACTCTCTGGCGGTTTTCTACGCAACAAAATTAATTTAAATTAATCTAATTATCTTCAATCGAGGTTTCTAATCAGCATATCGGTCTACCTATCAAGTGTCATTCTCACATAATTTCACAATGGAAGTGGTTGCTTCTATTAATATCCACGACCGCAACTCTAAAAAAAATTTAGTGTAAAAAGATTACAGTTATTTAATTGAGAATTTTACAAATTCATGACTTTTATTTTTTTCCTGTTTTGTTGAAAAAAATATAATGTAAAGTATTTTGAAGATTTTGACTCCGGCGATACTATGTGACAGCGGCATGGTGGCGGCATGGCGGGTTATTGGGGTGAAGGGTGGAATGACGGCAGGACCAGCGTCACTTTTACGTTGGTAGGTGTATTTGAAATTCATCGGCGAATTCTAAATACACCAAAAATGGCATTTGTAATGTATTTGGAATACATTACACTGGAAATTTACTATACTTCAAACAAAATACCAAAAAAGTTAAAATCTCTACATTTACTTTATACTGCATTCCAAATTCTTCTAAGCAAATAACCCCTAAAGAAGAGGGTTATGAAAGTGGTCGTTTAGTTACCCTATCTATATTAATAAATAAAATATAATAATTATTATTATTATTATTATTATTATTTATATATATTAATTAAATATTTATTTTATTATACTTTAATAATTTTAATGAATAAAATTTATTATCAATTCTAAATTTATAAATTTTTATAATTTTAATTATTTATAACATATATTTTTTATTATTATCTTTTTTAGCTCAAATCTCATTCTCTAAATGTTCAAAACTCTCTACAATAATTTAAAAATAAAAAACTATATTTAAAATATTTTTTATATAATTTTAATTTAATTATTTAGGATATGCGTGTCTGATACGCATATCCATTTAATTTTTTTAATATTATTTTAATATGACACATCTCTACCGTGTACGACATGTGTTGGACCTGTGTCCGTATCCGATATGTATCGGATACTGCATGCCTTCTTTTTTAAAGTATTCGTGTATCACAGTTATTGTGAGTTGAAATATTTATAATAATAAGAAGAATTTCTTATTATACTATTGAACATTAAATGTCACATACATGTGTAAATTAAAAACAATTCAAGGAGGTCTGAGATTTTTTTTTTAATGAGGAAAACTAAGAATGGGATAAATCACAAGACAAGACCTAATCAAAATAATTCAATTAGTATAGGTTATATATTACAAAAGATTTTCTTTCCTATAATATAAAACACATTAATATACTATAGTGAATATAAATCGTAAGAGTAGAAAGCATGAGATATTTAAGTTATTATCAGCTAATAATTTTTTTGAGTCATTATTTTACAAGTGGTTGACAAATATCAAAATTAGTAGACATGAAATAATTATGAATGCTAAATATTAGATAGTGATCAATGATTTAGGCAATCACTCTCCTTAAAGAAGGAAAAGCTAAGATTCAAGAAAGTGTGTATTAGATGTTGGTAGTTAATTAATATTAACATGCATTGGATGATAATCGATTTGTAATGTTAAACATCAATGAGTGATCGGTGGTCCACTCAATCATTATTCTTATAAAAAGAAAAACTAATGATCATGAATGTGAGTGTCAAATGTCAATGGGTAAGAACCGTCAAATAATAGTTATTTCAAAAAGTCAATATCGAGCTGTGAATAATTCAAAAAGTCAATATTGAGCGATGAATGAAAATATGCTTGATTATTCTCTATGTAGAAGAAGAGGATTTAAGGCTATGAAGCCAAGCATCATATGGTAGTTGACTTAGAAGGTTAAACATTGGGTGATAGTTGATGATCTATTTGATTATTCTCTTTATATAATAAGAGGCTAAGAATAGAGAGGTGAGTACCATACATTGGTGGCTGGCATATATTAAACATTAGCAGGCATTTGATAACAATCAACAATAAATGTTAAATATCAAGGATGGTTGACAGTATGCCCAGTTATTATTCTTATTAGAGAGAAGACTAGGGAACAACAAGGCAAGTGTTAGATAGCAACAACTAATAAATATCAAGTGATGATTGGCATCAAATGATAGTCAACTAGAAACATCTATCATTGGGTAATGGTTTGTAGTTTGCTCAATTAGTCTCCTTCTAGCATAAAGAATATAAGAGTTGGATGCCAGTAACTGATAAATATCAAATGCTTGCTTTTATATGTAAGTGTTGGTTGATAAGAAATATCAGAGGTTGGTCTATATAAGGCGATCTAGCTTGATGCTTCTCCTTATAAGAGGGAAGATCAAATGATATAAAATATCATTATATTAAATGGTGATAATTAGTAAACATGTGGAAATAGTGATGACGATCATCCATATTGGTCAATGGCAGGAGAATTAGCCAACAATGAAGAGTTGAGATTTATTGATGTTGAGGATCATTTTATAGAAGACAAACATTAACACTGGCCGACAATTACTGTTTGACAGTAGTGGGGTGAGTATCTTTATTGGTCTTCAACCAATACTACGCACTACTTGTCAGAGCTCTAAAATTTCATAAATTCAAGAATTCTCTTTATGAATGTTCTCTCCTGGATCTCTCTTAAAGTATAGAAGTGAAACTACGGATAAATTTTTAGAGGGAGCATTCTAGTCATTTCTATCATAAATTAGAATACTATATATTTGATAAGTTGAGTTGATTACCTTTAATCATTTGATATTTATTGAACATCTAAGTGCATCAAAACTTTCAAAACTTAATTTATGATCTTATGCTCGTCGAATTTGTCTCATCAAGATGCTTATTTCAAATATCCATGTAGAATTCAGAGGAAATTAGGTCATTCAAATGGCCTTGAGGAGTGGGTGTCAAATATTCCAGTTACTACGAAACTTGAAAGTTGTTGTCAAAGTCATATGTTTAAATCTTGTGTACACCAAAATAAAATTCTATCTTATAAACTTGCGTAGCCGTATAAAAGCCTTGAAAAGTTCATATGCATGCTTTTATGTCCTTTATTTATGATTATTTGAACTTTGACTAAGACATTCTTGATCTCATTCATTTGTATCATCAAGACACTCATTTTAACTATAAACTTATGAAAAATTGAGTTTATATAACCCCAACCCTAATGTCAATTCAGAGTGTTATGATTTGAATATTTTTAGAAGCATTATGATTAAAAATCTTGCATCAAAAATATATGAATTTTTTGATAACATATCAACAATATAAGAAATCGATATCATTATCCAAAATTATACTTATAACCTACTTCAAATTTTGAAGAAAAATTAGCACAATTTTAAAATAATTATATATTTAAATTTTTTTATTAGAAATTTAATTCAAATTTTTTACTATTACTTTAGAAAAATATATTCTTTGCTACAATGTCACTCAATTCTTTATATGATTCTACCAAATTATTCTTCCGGTTCGACTGAATGACATATATATATATATATATATATATATATATATATATATATATATATATATATATATATATATATATATATATATATATATATATATATATATATATATATATATATATATATATATACTATATATATATATATTATATATAAGGTTTCATGTATATCATATTTATTCTTTAATAATAAATAATTGTCTTAAATATATTAATAATAAAATGAAAATAAAAATAAAGAATAAATATTGCACAAGGTCAAACTTGAAGTACGATTTTTTTTTAGAAGTTAAAGTTTTGAAAATTTTACAATTTTTTCAATAAACTTGAAAAATATCATTTTATAAGAATAAAATTAATATACATTAAAATATTTATGACATCATGAAGAATTCATCATCTTAATTTTATACAAAGAATTAATATACATTTAGATAAAAAAATTAAAATATTATTTATATTTTCAATAGATATCTATAATTTTAAACTTTAAAATTTTGGAGAAACTATAATATTTAGTAAAATATTATTTTGATGTAAGTAAAAGTATGCAATTTATAAAAATGTATTTAATTTTTTTTTTTTAAAGAGAGTGTGCCCCATCCATCCCAGTCTTTAAATTTGCCGCAAGTAATTATTATAGAGTTAAGAGTCAAATTAGTTCTCCAACTATTTATGTAAAATCAAAATAATCTCATACCAAATAAAAAGATAAATTTAGTCCCTTGACTATTTTTAGAGGATCAATTTGATCCGATCATCCAAACAAATGATTTAAGGTGTTAAAAACAAGATCATTTTTGAAATTTTAATCTGTTTATTAATTATTTTTTCTTGTGTGATACATATACAATCATATTCAAGAAGATTTGATTAATATTATGCAATTTTTTGAGCAAATAAATTTTTAGAATTATATATATATATATATATATATATATATATATATATATATATATATAATATTAATATCATTATAATATTAGCTTATTTGATAATTTTGATATTATCTCATCTTTTATATTACATGTCTATTCATTTTTATCTAAATCTAAATGATAGGACTAAATTCATCTTTTTTAAATAATTAAAAGACTAAATTTATTTTAGTCTTCCATATAAAATTGAGAGATCAATTTTATACTTAACTCAATTATTATATTACTCAAAAATTAACTTCACTGTTTAAATAAATTTAATTCTAGTTTCTCGATAATCAATTGCTCTCGGCATAACATTAGAGGGCATCTGTCATTCACTTTGATTTTACGTTCAATTTCTTATTTATATCAAAAATAAATTTATTTCGTAGGATTGTAGATCCATCGGTTGAGAGTTTCTCTCTCTATGTGATGATGCGTGTTTGAGATTAGATATATGCGTTTAATTTATTATTAAAGCTTATATCCTAACACACACACTCTCTCTCTCTCTCTCTCTCTCTCTCTCTCTCTATATATATATATAATTATTTTAAAATATTTTTATAAACGTTGACATTACATTGTGGAGTATTATAGAAGGATTTTCCATAAAGATTTTCGCTGTCTTGTTGAGCTTTCTCTTTTTTTAATCTGGTTGTTGATTATTGGACAGTCAAAAAGCTGGTGAGTCTTGATGCGGTTCTTTTTGGGTGGTTGGGATATACGTTAAAATTTTAAATTAGATCTAATTATAATTTTAATTAATAAATTAGATATTTAGAAAAAAAATTAAGGACAAATTAGTCGGACGATTAATTTTTTTTCATATTTAATTTATTAATTAAGATTATAATTAGGCTTAATTTAAAATTTTAGTCTTATGATATATTTTATATTTGAAATACATGTTAAATGGTGATATACTCAAAATAATTTCTTAAAAAATATATATATAAACTGATTTAGGGAGGCAAAAAAATATTTTTTTTGCTATTAAATATATCAAATAATCAAGAACTATTAATATGTACTGATTATATATAGATACATAATAAAAATTTAAGATATCCATTCTCTAATAGTCTACAAATTAGCTCTTGATAAAAAGTACATAATTATGAAAAAAAATAAATAATGAATATATAAAATTATACCTTTAGTCTTGCAATATCTATTAATTTATGGTGATAGGGATAGGTCACATGTGATTCTACTTCTTTTGATGATTAATTTTTGGGGCACTTGCATACATACCATATAATATTTAATATTTAATACCTAAAATTTGATATTTATATGTAAAATATTTAAATCTTTAATATCATATAAAAATATCACTATTACTATTTTAAAAGTGGTGCACTTTTTTATGCATTAATATTAGATATATAATTATTAAATTTTAGGTATTAGATATATAAATACTTTAAAAAAATTATGTTGTATTTATGTAATTTTTTGCTAATTTTTTCAAGAGGAGTTTCAAATTATATGACCTTAGTACTTTATGTTAAAGTAGATTTTTTTTTGTTATATTAGTAAAATATAAATTAGAGATGCTTTAAAAAAATGAAGTGTGGAAAAGCAAGATATGATGATATTCTAATAGAAGTGTGAAAATTCTTAGAAGATCAAGGAATTTTTTTGCTTACTAATCTTTTTAATATTATTTTAAAGACTAAAAGATTTTAGATGAATAGAGAAATAGTTTATTAGTTTTTTTTTTAAGAATAAAGATGATGCACAAAAATGTGCTAATTATAGAGGAAATAAATTAGTGTATCATACATTGAAATTATTGTAGAGAGTAATTGAGCATAAGTTACAATACGATACAAAAAGTTTTCAAAATTAGTTTGGATTCATGTTAAGTAGGTCTATTATGAATGTTATATATTTGTTGAGAAACTTGATGGAGGAGTATGAAGAGAGTAAGAAAAATCTACATATATTATTTGTTAATTTAAAGAAATCATATGATAAAGTTCTAAGAGAAGTGCTTTGGAGAGTTCTAAAAAAGAAAAGAGTTAATATTGATTACAATCAATCATTAAAGATATGCATACTGGAGTTGTTACTTGTATTCAAGCACAAGAAGGATTGAGCAATTATTTTACTATTTAAGTTGGATTACATCAAGGATCCGCTTTAAGCCCATATCTTTTTGCTTTAGTTGGATGCTCGTATTAGACATTTATAGAAGGAAGTACTTTGGTGTATTGTTTTTGCTAATGATATTCTTCTAGTTGATAAGAATAGAGAGGAAATTAAATAAAATCTTGAATTATGTTGGTCATATTTAGAGACTAAAGGTTGTCATTTGAGTATAACTAAAATCAAATACATGGAGTGTAATTTTTATTGCATAATATAAAGTGGTGGGATGTAACAGTGGTTGATCAAGTCATTAAAATGACTTTATTTTTATACATAAATGAGAATATGACACTTATTTGAACACAATGGAGAAAAAGAATTCATGTAGTCTACCCCATGTAGAGTTTCAAATTATATAAATTAATATGCCTTTGATTTTTTTTTTTTGGTATGTATATATTTAATAAGATTTTATAAATCAATGAATTTTTTAAGATAATCAATCTTTAAATAAAAATTAGAATTTTATGGAATAATAATAATAAATAGTTTTGATATAATTTAAGACACCATTTAGTACAAAACTACACACACACACACACACACACACACACACACATATATATATATATATACAGTCAGGATCATTCTACTCATCATTGATGAGAGAAAAAGTTCCTTTCTATGTAGATCTCATCATATGAAGGGTAGGGGCATATATTATGACGGATGAAGTCATTAATACGCACAAGAAATAATTTGAACATTCCACTAATAAATACAAGGGCGTTGTAGATGATAATCTACATACATCTTGATGGAAAAAGCATTACCAATAGAAATTTCAGAATTTACCACCTAAGTCTTCCCAACAACCGTATGAACCTTGCCCACAAAAAGAATATATAGCCTTAATCGCCTCTCGAGCGAGCATCCTAATGGCTATCTAGAATGAAAAAAATATCAAGTAGCCCAATCTCTTAAGACCGAACATTGGAATCAAGATCAATATTGATATAGCACATCAAATGAGAAAATGACATGTCACAAAGTCTCAAACTAAAGCTTGAACTGAAGAGGACATTTAGTACACTCTATGTGTTGTGGATTTATGCTTTATGTGTTGTATTATGTAATAATGGATGTATTTGATCGAGGGGCTGAACCAACCACCCTTTCGAGGGAGGGCAAATAGATGACATGGATTAAGGCTTGGATGCTTTGAGTGTTTTGTTCTTTTAATTTTGGGCAAATGAAGTTAATGAGAGTGGGAAAAATTACCATAATCCCATAGAGTATTAAAGAAAAATTAATTTTCAGGGTGAGCAATTGCTCACCCTGAACAAAGCCTAGGTTCACCCCTAATTTGATCATATATAAGTGTTGTATAAGAGTTTTGATTGAAAACATGTAAATTCATGTGTTAAATTGTATAGATGTCAGTCTGGCACGTAGGCATGGCATTCTATAGTATTTAGCATTTAGAAATAGAAAAGCTAATGCCTTGGCATTGGTCTATGGCACCTTGGTGTTGGATTGTGATGCTGCATCACTAATTATTGTCATCACAATGCTACAAAATGAAGGTCCCAACTTTTATTTAGTTTTTTTAATAGTTTTCTCCTCAATGGACACATCCCTTGGAGTATTGTACTTATCTAGAGACCTATTCTATCATAATGAAAGGACTTTTGGCTTTTTGTAAAATTGGTGAAAATTCTTGTTTGAGGTTGGTTAGGGATTAGTGATCTCTGTTATCGCTTTACTTTGGTGAGTAAACTACTTTGTATCCCTTCCACTTTAGTGAGTGGAAGATTTATGGTATTTCTTCTCCACTATTTACAACCTCTTCACCCATCCCTAAACAATTATGGTATCGAGAGCCCAAAATTTGGAAGCATAGAGAAATGCTAAATAATCTATATCAAATCCAAGCAAATTTAGTTCTGTATTTTGGATTTTGTGTAATTTTCATTATATAATTAGTGATTTTGCTTGAAAGCACATGCTAAATTCATGTAATAGGCAATTCTATGAATGGTTTTGTTATTACCAACTAGTTGTCTCCACTTATAAAGTCTATTATTTCTCTACTTAACCTAACCATAAGCCATCATACTTGAGGGACAACTTAAGAAAGCAAGAGCTCACTAAATATCTTAAGCTAGTATACAAACTTTATATAAAAATTAAAATCATATCCTTAAAGATCTTATGTTTATTGTTTTGGAAAGTTTGCTTAATGTTTTGTAGTATTCACGAGTTACTTTGTATTTATTGAAGGTTATTCATTTTTAAAATTTGTGCATCTCATTTGTTTTACTTTTAGTTCACTTATCGCATATTTTTTAAAAAAAATATTCATATTTAAAAAATCTTCTTTTGAGTGTCATATTCACATTCTTTTATTTACATTATGCCATCCAAAGTGGTTAGTTTGGATTAAAATCTTATTAAAATAAAAAAATTAATAAGAAGCTTTAGTTTTTTTTTAAATAATCTTATTTAATGTGATTGTCCTTAAGAATTAATATAGTTAAATGAATTATGTAGAGATGTTTGGTTATCCCTTTTCAATCACCATAAATATTGTATGTTATGTGATCTCATGCATTCATATTTTTAAAATCAAATAATAAAATGAAGTTCATTTTATGCAAAGTTGCATGTATTAGCTTAATCTTATTATATGTGTGGCTATTATGACTAATAAATTTTAAAACTATTTTCAAAATTATAAATTGATGATGAAAATTTGGAGTGATATTAGCTATGAATATATATATATATATATATATATATATATATATATATATATATATATATATATATATATATATGATTTGCATATGTGTTTATAGCTTAAGCATGTCAAAGTCTTGCTTTCTTTCTTATGTTTATGTATGAGTTTACATATGTTAAGTCTGGACATCCCGGGAATACGGGGCTTTAAGTAGCCCCACGGAGGTCGTTTGATTACCTCACTTTCTTAATTAACAAATGCACTTACTAATTTAATTTCATTCTTATGTATACTTGTACTAGAATTTAGATAGAGCTTTACTTGTATAAATATTCAACCAAAAATACAATCTTTTGCATGATTTTTATTCTTATAGTTTTGTATACATCCATATATATCTAAGAATAGCAAGTATATAGTCTGGACATCTCAGAAATATGAGACTTTAAGTAGCCATACATAGGTCATTTGATTATCTCACTTCCCTAGTTTAACAACGACACGTACTTGCTTAAAACTTTTATACATGTATGTGTATATTTGGATAATGAATGAAAATTCTCTTTTCTATTAAAAATACATACATTCATAGTCATTTAAGTGTGCCAAAAATGTATTGCATGTGTAGGTATATTAAGCCTTAAATCAGGTGCATGTTATGGGATGAAAAGGAATGATATAATATGTGATATGTGATTGCAATTCAATTACATTAGTCTTAAGATGCCTTTCATATTGATATATTTAAGGTTAGCACAAACTTAAGATTAATAAATATATAATAAATCATTCACTAAAAGAAATCAAATCATAATAATTTGCTTTAGAAAATTACTTATGATAAGAATGAAGAGGGTAAGCCTCTTTCTTCTCTTCATAACCTTTAGTGCCTAAGGTAATTTTAAATGAAACAAATAAAATACAAATTTAAAATTCATTAATTCTCTAAATAACTTAAAGTGAAATCATCCTTATGTAATTTGAACAATCTTCCAACTTATGAAAACATAAAATTAAAACCTAGCTAAGACATACCATACAAAGCTTAAGCACTCACATTAGAATACTAAGTCACCACTTCTACCTTTAGGTTAGGACGACATATTTAATGGAGATGTACTTTATTTTGTAATATAATATTTTAGACTGGATGTTAGGATATATGTTTCATAGACTGGATGTTAGGTCGTTATTAGCCTAATGTTATTTTCTACAATAGATTATGCAAAAGAGGGCCGCTGTAATAAATATAAATGCTTTTGCTTGCAGGTTGCTTAAGCCCCATTACATAATCCAAGCTAGGATAGATGAGCTTGATTGCATGTATGTTTAGCTAACATTTATTTTGCAAGAGTAGTTAGATTTACTTTTTTATAAAAATATAATTTTTTCTATAAGAATTAAATTAGTATTATGGGGTTTAGGATGAGCAGTGTCTAGAAGGCTTAATCCTAGGGTGCCCTGTGATACCTTGGAGTACAACCAAATCAAGAAGAAAAGAATGAAGGAAGAGGAATAAACGAAGAATGAAGACCCCCATAGATTGTATTCAATTCTAAATTGTAAATATTATTTATAATCGAGGTTGTATAAGGGTTGAAATTTGGACTACATATCTTTTATCTTTTTTATGTAAGGTACCGCGCACCTTTTATTCTTTTAAAATTTATACATGCTTAATTGATGTTGTGTTTAAATTGTGCAATATAACTGCATCTTTTTTATAGTTTCTTATGTTTGATGTTTGAATGTGTAGCCTAGATGCGATAGGCTCTTAGAATAAATTTAATTTTTCTACCCAACTAATAACTCATAACTAAAATTTAAAATAACTTTCAATCTCATTTTAAAGCCTAGGTTATAATCAAGATAACTAAAAGGTTTAGCAACTCCTTAGTTGTATGTTGTATGTCTAACATCATGCATATCATCTTGAAGCTTCACCCACTTTAGGGATCGCTTGACCTATGAGAGCAACCCATTATGATAGAGCTTAACCCACTTTCTCTTTTGATTTGGCCAATAACCCAATTTTATCATGCATTTAGGCATAAAGTATCCCAAGCTTTTGTCCAAAATACTGTATCAAAATGAAGTAAAAGAATTATAAAATTTTACATTTACTAAGTCATACGCTCATACTAGTCACGCTCTAGTCTCTTATGGAGTGAGTTTAGCACTCTAATTTCTTTCCCAATTAAATAACAACCCAACTCTCTTGCACTTTCATAAGACTTTCCCACATGATTTTGAATTATAGAAGATGTTAGCTGGCGGCCACTCCAGGCGGTTATAAGTCTAGAAGAGTCAAATAGGTTCATCCTCTCTGGTGGAGATGAATCACTATATCCCCTTTTTGCTAAGATTTAGGTCATGCTTTTGGTTTGTGGAAAAAATTTCTAGATTTAGGATCCGAGGTTGTTTGTTTCCCTCGGGTTATGAACACAAATCCTCATTATTTCTATCTTGTGTATGGATTATAAGCCCAAGCATTCTAATAAAATTTCAACTCAAACAAAATAAATTCTCTCTCATTCAAACATATAAAACCTCACCATAGAATATATTATAACTAGGCTTCCGTATCATAAGTGCTTTTACTTATCCTCCTTTGGATTCCAAAATAAGTCTTTCTAATTGAACATTCCAAATTAATTTTTTAAAATATCTAATTTATTGATAATCTAACTTTAAAATCTTTGGAGATAATAATTGACTACTTTAATCAAGAGTGTTCTTAGGAAATTCTCATTTCCTAGAATGTAATTAACTATTGAGGCATGTCTCTATAAGAAACTAAAGAACCCGACATAAAATAAACCCTACTTTACTTTTTCATGTAAAGTTGGGGAAAGATCTATGGTATATACGAAGACCCATCTGCCTTAGGAGTTTTTATTAAATGATTAGGTCCATTGTAGAGTGATGTTTTCTATCTCTCGAGATAGTACATCATACCTTAATGTCGTACCCGATCACTTTAATAAGTATCCTCTAAGATCTGCGTGGTGTCCCCCAACTCCAAATTAAAATACCATATTGGTCCTTTTAGCATTAATCAATTTTGAGGAATGTAAGAACTGGATGTTGGTAATTAATAAATATCATATGTTTGTTTTTATATGTAGGTATTGGTTGATAAGAAATATCAGAGGTTGGTCAATGTAAGGCTATCTAGCTTAATTCTTCTCCTTGTAAGAGGGGAGATCAAATGATAAAATATATGAATATATTAAATAGTGATAATTGATAAATATCTGGAAATGGTGATGACGGTCATCCGCATTAGTCAGTATCAATAGAATTAGTCAACAATGGGGTTTATTGATATGGAGGGTCGACATTTATAGAAGGCAAGCATTAACATTGGCTGACAATTATTGTTTGATAATAGTGGGGGTGAGCATTTTCATCGGTCATCAATCAATGCTACACACTACTAATCTGAACTCTAGAATTTATAAATTTAGGAATTCTCTTTATGAAAGTTCTCTCTTGGATCTCTCTTAAAGTATAGAAGTGAAGCTTATGCATAAATTTTTAGAGGGAGAGCATTTTAGTCATTTTTATCATTAATTATAATACTGTATATGATAAGTAGAGTTATTTACCTATAATCTACGATGTGTATTGAACATCTAAGTATCTCAAGGCTTTCAATACTTAATGATCTTATGTTTGTCTAATTTGTCTCATCAAGATATTCATTTCAAATCTTCATGTAAGATTCAAAGGACATTAGGCCATTCAAATGGACTTGAGGGGTAGCTGTCAATTATTCCGATTAGTAAGGACCTTGAAATTTTTTGTCAAATTTGGGTAGACAAAAAAAGGCCTTGAAAAATTCATATACTTGCTTTTATGTGTTTTATTTATGATTATTTGAACTTTGATCAAGACATTCTTGATCTCATTAGCTTGTATCAACAAGACACTTATTTTAACTATAAGCTTATTAAAAATAGAGTTTAGATAACCCTAAATGTCAATTTAGAGTATTATGATTTGAATATTTAGAAGCCTTATAATTGAAAATCTTGTATCAAGAATATATGAATTTTTTGATAACATATCAACTATATAAGAAATATAATTTTTGCTATAGGAATTAAATTAATGTTATGGGGTTTAGGATGAGCAGTGACTAGAAGGCTTAATCCTAGGGTGCCCTGTGATACCTTGGAGTACAACCAAGTCAAGAAGAAAATAATGAAGGAAGAGGAATAAACGAAGAATGAAGACCCCCATAGAATGTATTCAATTCTAAATTATAAATATTATTTTGTAATCGAGGTTGTATAAGGGTTGAGCTGGACTACATATCTTTTATCTTTTTCGGGTGTACGAAGGTACCGAGCCGCACCAACCTTTATTCTTTTACGAAATTTATACATGCTTAATTGATGTTGTGTTTAAATTGTGCAATATAACTGCATCTTTTTCATAGTTTCTTATGTTTGATGTTTGAATGTGCAGCCTAGATGCGGTAGGCTCTTAGAATAAATTTAATTTTTCTACCAAACTAATAACTAATAACTAAAATTTAAAATAACTTTCAATATCATTTTAAAGCCTATGTTATAATCAAGATAACTAAAAGGTTTAGCAATTAGTATGTTGTATGTCTAACATCATGCATATCATCTTGAAGCTTCACCCACTTTAGGGATCGCTTGACCTATGAGAGCAACCCATTATGATGGAGCTTCACCCAACCTTCTCTTTTGATTTGGCCAATAAACCAATTTTATCATGCATTTAGGTATAAAGTGTCCCAAGCTTTTGTCCAAAATACTGTATCAAAATGAAGTAAAAAAATTATAAAATTTTATATTTACTAAGTCACACGCTCATACTAGTCACGCTCTAGTCTCTTATGGAGTGAGTTTAGCATTCTAATTTCTTTACCAATTAAATAACAACCCAACTCTCCTGCACTTTCATAAGACTTTCCCACATGATTTTGAATCATAGAAGATGTTAGCTGGCAGCCACTCCAGGCGGTTATAAGTCTAGAAGAGTCAAATAGGTTCATCCTCTCTGGTGGAGATGAATCACTATATCCCTTTTTTTGCTTAGATTTTGGTTGTGCTTTTGGTTTGTGGCAAAACTTTCTAGATTTAGGATCCAGGTTGTTTGTTTCTCTCGGGATATGAATATAAATCCTCACTTCTTAGGCATTTCTACAATCTTGTGTCGATGGATTATAAGCCCTAGCATTCTAATAAAATTCCAACTCAAACAAAATAAATTCTCTCTCATTCAAACATATAAAGCCTCACCATAGAATATATTAGAGTACTTACTAGGCTTCCTGGTATCATAAGTGCTCTCTACTTATCCTCCTTTGGATTCCAAAAATAAATCTTCCAATTGAACATTCCCACTTGATTTTCAAAAATATCTAATTTATTGATAATCTAACTTTAAAATCTTTGGAGACAATAATTGACTACTTTAATCGAGAGTGTTCTTAGGAAATCTTCATTTCCTAGAATGTAATTAACTATGGAGGCTTGTCTCTATAAGGAACTAAAGAACCCGACATAAAATAAATCCTACTTTACTTTTTCATATAAGGTTTGGGAAAGATCTATGGTATATACGAAGACCCATCTGCTTTAGGAGTTTTTATTAGATGATTAGGTTCATTATGTAGGGTGATATTTTCTATCTCTCGAGATATTACATCATGCCTTAATGTCATACCCGATCACTTTAATAAGCATCCTCTAAGATCTGTGTGGTGTCCCCCCACTCCAAATTAAAATACCATATTGGTCTCCTTTTAGCATTAATCAATTTTGAGGAATGTAAGAGCTGGATTTTGGTAATTGATAAATATCATATGTTTGCTTTTATATGTAGGTATTGGTTGATAAGAAAAATCAGAGGTTGGTCAATATAAGGCTATCTAGCTTGATTCTTCTCCTTGTAAGAGGGGAGATCAAATGATAAAATATATGAATATATTAAATAGTGATAATTGATAAATATCTAGAAATGGTGATGACGGTCATCCACATTGGTCAATATCAGTAGAATTAGTCAACAATGAGGTTTATTGATATGGAGGGTCGACATTTATAGAAGGCAAGCATTAACATTGGCCGACAATTATTGTTTGATAATAGTGGAGGTGAGCATTTTCATTGGTCATCAATCAATGCTACACACTACTAATCTGAACTCTAGAATTCTATAAATTTAGGAATTCTCTTTATGAAAGTTTTCTCTTGGACCTCTTAAAGTATAGAAGTGAAGCTTATGCATAAATTTTTAGAGGGAGAGCATTCTAGTCATTTTTATCATAAATTATAATACTGTATATGATAAGTAGAGTTATTTACCTATAATCTATGATGTGTATTGAACATCTAAGTATCTCAAGGCTTTCAATACTTAATGATCTTATGTTCGTCTAATTTGTCTTATCAAGATATTCATTTCAAATCTTCACGTAAGATTCAAAGGACATTAGGCCATTCAAATGGACTTGAGGGGTAGCTATCAATTATTCCGATTAGTAAGGACCTTGAAAATTTTTGTCGAATTTGGGTAGACAAAAAAAGGCCTTGAAAAATTTATATACTTGCTTTTTTGTGTTTTATTTATAATTATTTGAACTTTGATCAAGACATTCTTGATCTCATTAGCTTGTATCATCAAGACACTTATTTTAACTATAAGCTTATTAAAAATAAAGTTTAGGTAACCCTAAATGTCAATTCAGAGTATTATGATTTGAATATTTAGAAGCCTTATGATTGTAAATCTTGTATAAAGAATATATGATTTTTTTTGATGACATATCAACTATATAAGAAATTGATCGTCAATTATTGTACATATAACCTACTTCAAATCTCGAAGAGAAATTAGCTCAAATTTAAGATATTAAATATTTAAAAGTTTTATTAGAAATTTAATTTAACTTTTTTATTATTACCTTTAAAAAATATTTTTAGCTACATTGTCACTCAATTCTTTTCGACAATGATCAATGGCGCACGTGAGCCGAGGTTGTCGTGTCAAATTAAATCACACACCATAATGGTAAAATCGAGTGAATCTCGTCATCAAAAAATCTCACAACAAATAAAGATTTGACATAAAGATCTTACCTTTCAGTAAGGATATTCCGGCAAGGCCATTCAAGCAAAGACAAAATAAACAGGTAGGGAAGGCTTTGTTTATGCTTCTAAGGAAGCTGTTGGGGCCCTCAAATCTATTCTTTATATATCTAACTTTGTATGATATCATATGCTTTTTTTTCTCTTTTAATCGTCGAAAATATATTAATTAATTATAAAATGAAAATAAAAAGAAAGAATCAAGGTCAATGAATTTGAAGTACGGTTTTTTTTGGAAGTTAAAAGTTTTGAAAATTTTACAATTTTTTAATAAACTTAAAAAATATTATTTTTATAAGAATAAAATTAATATACACTAAAATATTTATGACATCAGGAAGAATTCATCATCTTAATTTTATACAAATATTTAACATGCATTTAGATAAAAAATATATTATTTATATTTTCAACAGATATCCATAATTTTAAAATTTTGGAGATACTATAATATTTAGTAAAAAATTATTTTGATGAATGTAAAAGTATGCAATATATAAAAATATATTATATTTTTTTAAAAGAGCGTGCGCCGCCTTCATCCCACTCTTTAAATTTATCGTTAGTAATTATTATAGTGTTAAGGCCAAATTAATCTCTAACTAATTATGTATAATCAAAATAATCTGAGATTAAATAAAATGATTAATTTAGTCCTTTAAATATTTTAAAAAGAATCAATTTGATCCTCCCATACAAATTAATAGTTTACCGTGTTAAAAACAGGATCATTTTTGAAATTTTAATTTATATTTTAATTTTTCTGTCTTGTGTGCTATATATAATTATATTCAAGGAGATTAAATTAATATCATAAAATTTTTTGAGCAAATAAATTTGTAGCCTAATTTTTATATATTTTTTATTATATTAAACATCTTTATCATATTAATTTATGAAATTAATATCATATTTTATAATTTTGATATTACCTCACCTTTTCCATTATACATCTACTCATTTCTTTCTAAATTCAAACTATAGGACTAAATTGGTACAGTTCAAATAATCAAAGGACTAAATTAATTTTGATCCTATATAAATAATTGGGAGATCAATTTAGTCATTAACTCAACTATTATATTACTCAAAAATTAACTTCACTTTTAAATTAAGGGGTAGTTTGATTTGATGAATTTTGAGTGTAAAATAAAGTAAATATAAGAGATTTTAATTTTGTTTGTATGTTTGTCATGATAAAAAGTTAAATTCGAAAGTAATGTGATGTATTTATAATACATTGAAAGAGTCCATTTTGGTGTATTTAAAATTACCGATTTGGTAATTCAAAATACTAAATGAATTGTTTTGTCGGCCCGCCGCCATCGTCATATCTCATTATTTCGCCACCATCTCACACGCCATCATCATCAACTACAACTCCAAAAATATTTTATATTATATTGTTCTACTAAATAAAAAAAATAAACTTATATATTTATAAAATTTTAACAACAATAATCTAAAATAATCAAAATATATTTTATTTATAAAGTATATTTCTTTTCCGGACATTCAAAGACCTCCTAAATTTTTTTCTAATTTATCGATAATCAATTACTCTCAGCATAAGATCAAAAGACATCTGTCATTCACTTTGATTTTACGTTCAATTTCTTATTAATATCAAAAAATAAATTTATTTATTTTTATTCAATTATTTTTTTAATATATATTTTTAAATGTTGGCATTGCCTTTTGGAGTATTCTAGAAGGATTTCCCATAAAGATTTTCACTGTCTTATTGTGCTTTATCTTTTTTAATCAGGTTGTTGACTATTGGACAGTCAGAAAGCTGGTAAGGCTTGATGTGGAGCTTTTTGGGTGGTTGGGTGAAATATTATTATGTATTTATATATTATGATATATTTTATATTTGAAATAAATGTTAAATGGTGATATAGTCAAAAAAATTTCTTAAAAAATATATATAAACTAATTTTATTATTGGAGGGAGGCAAAAAAAAATATTTTTTTGCTATTAAATATATCAAATAATCAAGAACTATTAATATGTACTGATTATATATAGATACATAATACAAATTTAAGATATTCATTCCCTCTAATAGTCTACAAATTAGCTCTTGATAAAAAGTACATAATTATGAAAAATAATAATAATGAATATATAAAATTATACCTTTACTCTTGAGAGTAACATTTGTAATCAATATCTATTAATTTATGTGATAGGGATAGGTCACATGTGATTCTACTTCTTTTGATGATTAATTTTTGAGACACTTACATACATACTATATAATTCTTATATATTTAATATTTAACATCTAAAATTTGATATTTATATATAAAATATTTAAATCTTTAATATCATATAAAAATATCACTATTACTATTTTAAAAGTGGTGCACTTTTTTATGCATTAATATTAGATATATAATTATTAAAGAGGAGTTTCAAATTATATGACCTTAGTACTCTAAGTTAAAGTAGATATTTTTTTTTTGTCATATTAGTAAAATATAAATTAGAGATGCTTTAAATAAAATGAAGTGTGAAAAAGCAGAATCTGATCATATTCTAATAGAAGTGTGAAAATCCTTAGAAGATCTGGGAATTTCTTTGCTTACTATTCTTTTTAATATTATTTTAAAGACTAAAAAGATTTTAGATGAATAGAGAAATAATTTATTAGTTTTTATTTTTAAGAATAAAGATGATGTACAAAAGTGTGCTAATTATAGAGGAAATAAATTAATGTATAGTACATTGAAATTATTGTAGAGAGTAATTTAGCATAAATTACAATGCGATACAAATTTTTTTTCAAAATTAGTTTGGATTCATGTTAGGTAGGTCTATTATGAATGTTATATATTTGTTGAGAGATTTGATGGAGGAGTATGAAGAGAGTGAGAAAAATCTACATATATTATTTGTTAATTTAAGGAAATCATATGATGAAGTTCTAAGAGAAGTGCTTTAGAGAGTTCTAAAGAAGAAGGAAGTTAATATAGAAGGAAGTACCTTGGTGTATGTTTTTTTGCTAATGATATTCTTCTTGTTGATAAGATTAGAGAGGAAGTTCAATAAAATCTTGAACTATGTTGGTCAAATTTAGAGACTAATGGTTGTCATTTGAGTGTAACTAAAATCAAATACATGGAGTGTAATTTTTATTGCAAAATATAAAGTGGTGGGGATGTAACAGTGGTTGATCAAGTCATTAAAATAACTTTATTTTTTAGACATAAATGAGAATATGACACTTATTAGGACACAATGGAGAAAAAAGAATTCATCTAGTCTGCCCCACCTAGTGTAATAAAGGCCTGTTGTTGTTATTGTAGAGTTTCAAATTATATAAATTATTAGGCCTTTGAATTTTTTTTTTTGGTATGTATATATTTAATATGATTTTATAAATCTATGAATTTTTTTTAAGATAATCGATATTTTAATAAAAATTAGAATTTTATGGAATAATAATAATAAATAGTGTTGATATAATTTAAGACAATTTGATGATTGACAAACACGAAATAAAAGTTATTCCAGTCGATTACATAATACTATACTACTAAAGCGTCTACCACATATGCCTCATCATGGCCTTAAGATAATCACAATTTTTATTCAAAAGCACCTTTGACACTATATATATATATATATATATATATATATATATATATATATATATATATATATATATATATATATATATATATATATATGTGGACCATTCTACTCATCATTGATGAGAGAAAAAGTTCCTTCCTATGTAGATCTCATCATATGAAGGGTAGGGGCACATATTATGATGGATGAAGTCATTAATACACACAAGAAATAATTTGAACATTCCACTAATAAATAGAAGGGCATTGTAGATGATAATCTACATACATCTTGACGGAAAAAGCATTACCAACAAAAATTTCAGAATTTACCAGCTAAGTCTTCCCAACAACCGCGTGAACCTTGCCCACAAAAAGAATATACATCTTTAATCGCCTCTCGAGCGAGCATCCTAATGGCTATCTAGAATGAAAAAAATATCAAGTGGCCCAATCTCTTAAGACCGAACATTGGAATCACGATCAATATTAATATAGCACATCAAATGAGAAAATGACATGTCACAACGTCTCAAACTAAAGCTTGAACTCAAGAGGACTTTTAGTACACTTTATCTGTTGTGGTTTTATGCTTCATGTGTTGTATTATGTAATAATGGATGTATTTGATCTAGGGGCGGAACCAACCACCCTTTTGAGGGTGGGCAAATAGACGACATGGATTAAGGCTTGGGTGCTTTGAGTGTTTCGTTCTTTTAATTCTGGGCAAATGAAGTTAATGAGAGTGGGCAAAATTACCATAAGCCCATAGAGTATTAAAGAAAAATTAATTTTCAGAGTTGCCCACCATGAACAAAACCTAGGTTCCCCCCTAATTTGATCATATATATAATTGTTATATAAGTGTTTTGATTGAAAACATGTAAATTCATGTGTTAAATTGTATAGATGTCAGTCTAGCACTTAGGCGTGACATTCTATAGTATTTAGCATTTAGATATAGAAAAGCTAACACCTTGGCATTGGCCTATGGCGCCTCAGTGTTGGACTGTGGTGCTGCATCACTAGTTTCTAGCACCGCAATGCTACAAAATGAAGGTTCCAACTTTTTTTTAGTTTTTTTTTTAAGTTTTCTCCTCAATGGACACATCCCTTGGAGTATTGTACTTATCTAGAGACCTATTCTAACATAATGAAAGGACTTTTGGCTTTAGTGTGTGAAAATTGAGTGAAAATTCTTGTTTGGAGTTTGGTGGTTGGTCGTCCGAGGGATTCAACGATCTCTCGTTACCATTTTACTTTAGTGAGTAAAACTACTTTGTATCCCTTCCACTTTAGTGAGTGGAAGATCCTTGGAGTATTTCTTCTCCACTATTCGCTACAACCTCTTCTATCCACAACCCATCCCTAAAAAAGTTAGGTATCAGACCCAAAATTTGGAAGCATAGAGAAAATGCTTGCAAATAATCTATATCAAATCCAAGCAAAGTAGTTCTGTAATTTGGATTTTGTGTAATTTTCATTATATAATTAGTGATTTTTCTTGAAAGCACATGCTAAATTAATGTAATAGGGAATTCTATGAATGGTTTTGTTATTACCAACTAGTTATCTCCTCTTATAAAGCCTATTATTTCTCTACTTAATCTAACTATAAGTCATCTTACTTGAGTGACAACTTAAGTAAGGAAGAGCCCACTAAATATCTTAACCAAGTATACAAACTTTACATAAAAATTAAAATCATATCCTTAAAGATCTTATGTTTATTATTTTGAAAAGTTTGCTTAATGTTTTGTAGTATTCATGAGCTACTTTGTGTTTATTGAAGGCTAGTCATTTTTAAAATTTGTGCATCTCATTTGTGTTAATTTTAGTTCACTTATCGCATATTTTTCAAAAAAAATCTTCATATTTAAAAAATCTTCATTTGGAGTGCCATTTTCACATTATTTTGTTTACATTATGCCATCCAAATTCGTTAGTTTGGACTAATTAGAGGATTTAACTAGGAGAGTAGATGAAATCAATATACGAAATGAAGAGAAATTCACGAGGTTAGAAGACCTCCTCATGAAGTACATCATGTAAATATAGCTTTAAGAAATAAGCCCAATGACCTCTATCACAAATTAGTAAGCACAACTACTATTTATTTAAAGGACAGAAAGGGAATTTTTATTACGAACACTTCTCTACCACCGAGGATGTTAACTTCATTCTCAAAAAGCAAAGGCATGTTTATTCCTCCACAACGCAAGTTCTTTATGACTTATCTTAAAGCCAACATGTTGGAAGGATAACTTGATGGCAACATCTTGTAGCTTAGGATGACATAGTCACTCTCAACGTTGCTTATTCACTTTATAATCCAATTGATCAAAATCAGGTAGCTGCACTCTATGCAGTAATCTCACAGTCTCAAGCTTTAATGACATACTCTTTATTATGTAGTTAATAGACTAAATTCATTATAGAGGCTATCAAAGAAAACAAGCTACAACAAAATCTTAAACACCCATTGTACTAGCGATAACTAAAATATGAGGTGTACATCAATCCTTCCCACCAAATCGTGGTCCTTTAACAAGAGGAAACTTCAAAATAGAGAAATAAACTCCAATACATCCATCATTATTCAAATTTGTTGTAAGAAAGATCATTCCTCAATTCAGTGTTGGAATCATTAAGACATTAGCAATAATGACACCAATAACCCACAAAGTCTAACTAGCTAACATTAATTCCACGACTACTAGCTGGATTTTGGACTTCAAAGCAACTGCACATAGATTTAAATCAATTTTAAAAATCCACCATTTATAATGAGAATCAATAGATTTCTCTTATTGATGGACAAATATTACCTATCTCGCATACTGTTAAGCGTCTCCTCCCAACACCAATAAATAAGCTCATCCTTAAACAACTCCTTCATGTTCTTTACTTTTCACATAACTGAATATATGAACATCGACTAATCACAAATAATGACTATATAATTATTACTAACAAAAATGGCTCCAAGAGTCTAGACAAGAAAGTTGGCTCACAACTTCTTTGTAGTCTCTACTATAATGCTTCTATCTAATCAACTTTAATTCATATCATATATAGTCAACCAGGCACCCATTTTGCATAATATAAAGTGGTGGGGATGTAACAGTGGTTGATCAAGTCATTAAAATGACTTTATTTTTTAGACATAAATGAGAATATGACACTTATTAGGACACAATGGAGAAAAAGAATTCATGTAGTCTACTCCACGTAGTGCGATAAAGGCTTGTTGTTGTTATTGTAGAGTTTCAAATTATATAAATTAATATGCCTTTGAATTTTTTGGTATGTATATATTTACTATGATTTTATAAATCTATAAATTTTTTTAAGATAATCTATCTTCTAATAAAAATTAGAATTTTATGGAATAATAATAATAAATAGTTTTGATATAATTTAAGACAATTTGATGATTGATAAACACGAAATAAAAGTTACTTTAGTCGATAACATAATACTATACTAGTAAAGCTTCTCCCACATAAGCCGCATCATGGCCTTAAGACAATCACAATTTTCATTCAAAAGCACCTTTGACACTTTGTAGCCATTTAGTAGTGAACTACACACACACACACACACACACACACACACACAGATATATATATATATATATATAGTTTGGACCATTCTACTCATCATTGATGAGAGAAAAAGTTCCTTTCTATGTAGATCTCATCATATGAAGGGTAGGGGCACATATTATGGCAGATGAAGTCATTAATACATACAAGAAATAATTTGAACATTCCACTAATAAATACAAGGGCATTGTAGATGATAATCTACATACAATTTGATAGAAAAAGCATTACCAATAGAAATTCCAGAATTCACCTCCTAAGTCTTCCCAACAACTGCATGAGCCTCGCCCACAAAAAGAATATACAACCTTAATCTCCTCTCGAGCGAGCATCCTAATGGCTATCTAGAATGAAAAAAATATCAAGTGGCCCAATCTCTTAAGACCGAACATTAGAATCAAGATCAATATTGATATAGCACATCAAATGAGAAAATGACATGCCACAAAGCCTCAAACTAAAGCTTGAACTCAAGAGGACTTTTAGTACACTTTATGTGTTGTGGATTTAAGTTTCATATGTTGTATTATGTAATAATGGATGCATTTGATCGAGGGGCGGAACCAACCACCCTTTTGAGGGTGGGAAAATAGATGACATGGATTAAAGCTTGGGTGATTTAAGTGTTTTGTTCTTTTAATTCTTGGCAAATGAAGTTAATGAGAGTGGGCAAAATTACCATAAGCCCATAGAGTATTAAAGAAAAATTAATTTTTGGTGGTGGCAATTGCCTCAACAAAACTAGGTTAGCCTAATTTAATCATATATAAGTGTTGTATAAGAGTTTTGATTGAAAGCATGTAAATTCATGTGTTAAATTATATAGATGTCAGTCTGGCACTTAGTCGTGGCATTCTATAGTATTTAGCATTTAGAGATAGAAAAGCTAACGCCTTGGCATTGGTCTATGGCGCCTCGGTGTTGGACTGTGGTGCTGCATCACTAGTGTGTGGCACCGCAATGCTACAAAATGAAGGTTCCAACTTTTTTTTTAGTTTTTTTTTTAAGTTTTCTCCTCAATGGATGCATCTCTTGGAGTATTGTACTTATCTAGAGACCTATTCTATCATAATGAAAGGACTTTTGGCTTTAGTGTGTGAAAAATGAGTGAAAATTCTTGATTGGAGGTTGGTGGTTGGTCGTCCGAGGGATTCAATGATCTCTCATTCTCGTTTTACTTTGGTGAGTAGAACTACTTTGTATCCCTTCCACTTTAGTGAGTGGAAGATCCTTGGAGTATTTCTTCTCCACTATTCGCTATAACCACTTCTATCCACAACCCATCCCTAAAAAAGTTTGGTATGAGAGCCCAAAATTTGGAAGCATAGAGAAAGTGCTCGCAAATAATCTATATCAAATCCAAGCAAAGTTAGTTCTGTATTTTGGATTTCGTGTAATTTTCATTATATAATTAGTGATTCTTCTTGAAAGCACATGCTAAATTTATGTAATAGGCAATTCTATGAATGGTTTTGTTATTACCAACTAGTTGTCTCCACTTATAAAGCCTATTATTTCTCTACTTAATCTAGCTATAAGTCATCATACATGAGTGACAACTTAAGTAAGGAAGAGCTCACTAAATATCTTAACTTAGTATACAAATTTTACATAAAAATTAAAATCATATCCTTAAAGATCTTATGTTTATTATTTTGAAAAGTTTGCTTAATGTTATGTAGTATTCATGAGTTACTTTGTGTTTATTGAAGGCTAGTCATTTTTAAAATTTGTGCATCTCATTTGTGTTAATTTTAGTTCACTTATCGTATATTTTTCAAAAAAAATCTTCATTTGGAGTGTCATATTCACATTCTTATGAAAACATTATGCCATCCAAATTCGTTAGTTTGGACTAATTAGAGGATTTAACTAGGTGAGTAGATGAAATCAATATACGAAATGAAGAGAAATTCATTAGGGTAGAAGACCTCCTCATGAAGTACATCATGTAAATATATCTTTAAGAAATAAGCCCAATGACCTCTATCAAAAATTAGTAAGCACAACTACTATTTATTTAAAGGACACAAAGGGAATTTCTATTATGAACACTTCTCTACCACCAACGATGTTAACTTCAATCTCAAAAAGCAAAGGCATGCTTATTCCGCCACAACGCAAGTTCTTTATGACTTATCTTAAAGCCAACATGTTGGAAGGATAGCTTGATGGAAACATCTTGTAGCTTAGGATGACATAGTCACTCTCAACGCTGCTTATTCACTTTATAATCTAATTGATCAAAATCATGTAGCTACACTCTATGTAGTAATCTCACAATCTCTACTTTTATTTGTTCGCTCTCTCTCTCTCTCTCTCTATGCTTTTTTTAAAAAAATTTGGTTCACATTAGTTCAATGACCACAATTTACAAACCATTCCAAATTGATTCAATTATAATAAATGAATTTTACATCATTCAAATGGGAGATCGGTTACTGACTCTATTATGGAGACATTATAAGCAAACTAGATGCCATTACAATTATAGCCCCCCACCCCCTCCCCATACAATGTAAAGATAAAATTTTTTATACACTCAATGGTTTGTTAGATAATGTTCAGACTTACAAAATTGCCATTCAAACTAATTTTTAGCTCCTAAGCCTTAATGATTTATACTCTTTATTATGTAGTTAACAGACTAAATTCACTATAGAGGCCATCAAAGAAAACAAGCTACAACAAAATCTTAAACACCCATTGTACTAGCGATAACTAAAATATGAGGTGTACATTAATCCTTCCCACCCAATCGTGGTCCTTTAACAAGAGGAAACTCTCAAAATAGAGAATTAAACTCCAATACATCCATCATTATTCAAATTTGTTGTAAGAAAGACAATTCCTCAATTCAGTGTTGGAATCATTAAGACATGAGCAATAATGACACCAATAACCCACAAGTCTTATTAGCTAATGTTACTTCCACGACTACTAGATGGATTTTGGACTTCAAAGCAACTGCACATAGATTTAAATCAACTTCAAAAATCCACCATTTATAATGAGAATCAATAGATTTCTCTTATTGATGGACAAACATTACCTATTCGCATACTGTCAAGGGTCTCCTCCCAACACTAATAAATAAGCTCATCCTTAAACAACTCCTTCATGTTCTTGACTTTTCACACAACTTAATATATGTACATCGATTAATCACCAATAATGACTATATAATTATTACTAACAAAAATGGCTTCAAGATTCTAGACAAGAAAGTTGGCACACAACTTCTTCGTAGTCTCTACTATAAAGACTTCTATCTAATCAACTTTAATTAATATCATATATAGTCAAGCAAGCACCCATTTTTCTCTCCATCATACTAATCACAGCTCTATTACACAATGACTAGGCCATCCCAATCTTGTAATTCTCTCTATCATTTTATGATCGCATTCCTTCCTCAAGGATCAACCTCAACCGCCAACCTATACCTCTTGCCATCTCCCTAAAAGCATAAAACTATCCTTTTCCATTTCCACCTCCCATATTGATACACCTCTTTTTATTATTCATAATGATGTATGGTGACCCTCCCCACCCCTTCAATAAATGGAAATAAATAATATATACTAACATTTTTGTTTGGTATATCCAATGGTTTTTGCATCTCAAATCCTATTTAAATTCAAAACAATGATAGAAAATTAATATAACTCCCGTATCAAAATGCTTCGCATATATGGTAGTGGGAGTACTTCAACACTAATGTTACAACAATTATAAGAAAATTCAACATAATGTATTAATACACATGCCCATACAGTCCAAAACAAAATGAAAAACTAAAAGAACAATAACATCTTCAAGATATTAAAACCACATGAATTCTACTACTAGAATTAGCCATACCACAATCCTTTGAGACTAGCACTCTTTTAACAACAAATTACTTTATAAATCGTCTCCCATCCCTTCAACATATATGCTATCACCATGTCAACTATTCCACAAATCAACTACATATAAAAACCTAAAAATTTTTAGATGTCAAAACTTTTATTGTCTAAAACCCTATCAACTTAACAAACTAACACCTATGTCCACGAGTTCTATATTTTTAGCTATGCCACAACCCAAAAAAAAATGTATTATTGCTATGACCTAATCACCAACAAACTATACACATCTTGACACGTGGTATCAAATGAAGACAACTTCCCTGACAAATGATTGCCACAATCAAGAAACCATCCCATCTCATAACGCCCTCCACCATGGAATCTTATTTGGTTTTAGTCCCCAACACCATCAACCACCCAATCTTTTATTACAACTTTAGTATTTGTAAAGATAGAATAATCCCATTTCTTCACTTCTCCACATAGCACTCCCCATCCTTCATTACACTCACCTATCACTTCTTCGATCTCTACGAACTCCTCTCATTCCACTTCATGCTCTAATCTTCCGACAAAAATAAACAAATGTTCTATACCAACCCAGCTAAAAATAGGAATCATCAAACCAAGATAACTACTTAATTTGCCTCACACCACACAAAATTAGACACAACTAGCTTTCTAGTTGTTGTAAAAGAACCCCACTAGCAACAAGCAATGTCCCTTACATATCTAGCTTAAGATGGAGACAAAAAATTGTCTTGAAATTTTGCTACAAAATCATTACCATTGACAAAGATGAGGAAGCACCCAAAAAAAGGAATAGTCGATATCTTATTGCTTAAAAAGTTGTTAATACAATGCTTCATAGTATTTTCAAATTTTGGTTGTATTTTAGTTCAAATAAAATTTTCAAACATATTAGATATATTTCTTAAATTCCATACATTATGAGGCATATAAATTCAAAATTCTTTTAAAAAAATATGTTGCACTGTTCCCTTATAAAAAATTAAAACTTTTATCTACAAATATTAATAGATAGAATATAAATAAATAAATTCTTTTATGATTAGGCACCACATTCTTTAATTTTTATCACCTCAACATTGAACTCTTAAAAAAAAATATCTTGAAATATGAATGGAATTATATTGAAATAACTATCTTAGAAAATCAATAATATAAATGTGCTAAATTAAAAGAAATGTTACATAAGTGTCTCATGGTTGGACCCCACTGTAATATATAGAGCAACATATCTCATTTGTTAGTGCTTTGCTTAGTTGCCATCTTAACTCAAAGGATAATCTACATACAATTCTCTTAGGCCTTCTTTAAAGCAACCACTGCCAAACATCCCATTCAGAGAGAAATTGTTCTCAATTGTTAAATTGCTCAATGGAACTCCTTTTTTTTTTCTTCCTTACTTTTTTTTATTCTTTCCACTATCAATCCACTAGACAATACTTTATATAATTTAATCTTCCTTATTTCTACCTTTTTTTTCTTATTGTTGGCATCATTTGGATGGAGTAATGTTATACTCTTTCAAATAAATTCATACATAAAAATATTTTTTTAATTTATCATAGTCATAAGATATATTATTTTTAAAAAAGTGGGATTAATATCTACATCCACTTGGATATAGCACTATATATTTAATTTTTAGAAAGATTTATATATATATATATATATATATATATATATATATATATATATATATATATATATATATATATATATATATATATATATATATATATATATATATATATATATATATATATACACCACATCATTCTTATGTATTTATATATCAAATTCTTAAAATTTGATATTTACATTTCTAATACTTTACCTAGTTTATTCACTTGTAAAAGGATAATAATAATGATATTTTTTATGTTATATTAAAAATTTATGTTAGGGATGTAAATATTAAAATTTAGACATTAGATATATAAATATATAAGAATTATATGATATGTATGTAAATGCTCCTTATTTTTAAAACAAATTTAAAGAATTTAATATTAGTATTTAGATTTATTCAATTTCACCCTTTATAATTGGATACTATTAAGCAAATGATAATGTGAAATGAGTTTAATAAAAATAAGGATGAAGTAGTCTTAAATTATAATGAAATTATTTTCTTATTTACTAACAATATTAGGATAAGGGTGAGATAGTGCTTTCAACTCATTTGACGAATTTTGATTGATGTTTCGGGTCATATCAGAATTACTTTGGAAATAATTAAAATAGACCAAATGCTGCTTTTCAGGTAACGGCAACAAGAATATTGCTACTCATTCCGAAATATTATATATATATATATATATATATATATAGGGATTTATATACATACCACATAATTCTTATATATTTATATATCTAACATCTAAATTTTAATTTTTACATATATAACACTCTAATCTTTAATATCATATCAAAAATATCACTTTATTCACTTTTTAAAAGTGAAATACACATTTTTAAGTATAGAAAAATATTAGATAAATAAATATCTAATTTTATATATTAGATATGTAAATACATACAAATTGTGTGATAAAAGAGCGCCTATTTTTATTTTTAAAACATTTTATTGACTCACTCAATTAAGTAATGATGTGATGCACCGAAGTGTCTAATGCGATGGTTGAGAAGGTTTTTGTCCTCCGCTGAGATACATATTCGAGCACAGGGTGCATACAATTAATAATCACATAAATTTTTATAGTATTTTTTTAGTGTAATTTTAGTTGAAGCTCTAGCCGTAGCATTATAACATTAAGTGATCAAGTCATTGAAAAGATTGAACGTTTCAAATATATTGGGTCTATTGTTCAAAATGATGATGAAATAGATGAAGATGTTATTAATAGAATTCAAGCTGGATGGTTGAAGTGGAGGAATGCATCTAACTTGTTCTGTGATAGAAAAGTACAACTTAGACTTAAGCAAAAAGTTTATAAGATGGTGGTATAAGACCTGCATGATTATGGTGCAGAATGTTGGCCAATAAAAGAGAAGTATAAAATTAAGTGTTGCAGAAATGAGAATGCTCACGTGGATGAGTGGTTTTATGCTTAGAGATAAAATACAAAATAAATATATTCGTGAAAAGGTTTGAGTACCTCTACTAACAGATAAGATTAGAGGGAGTTGCCTTAGTTGATTTGGTCACATAAAGCATTGGCCATCTGATGACCCGGTTAGAAGAGTAAATGTATTAGATTTGTCTTATATTTAGAAATGTTGAGGTAGACCTAAAAAGACTTGGTTAGAATATATAAAAAATGACATTAATTTATTAGAATTAAATGATAATTTGACATTTAATATGACACAATAGAGAAGAAGGATTCATGTAGCCAACCCCATATAGTGGGATAAAGGTTTGTTGTTGTGTTGCTGTATAAAATCAATCAAAAATTATATATAATTGTTGCGTGCAGGAATATTCGAGTCGGTAGAGTAAGATAATTTGATATCATAGCATTGCACGAAGGCCAGTGGTGATCCGACAACGGTCGGGCGGTGACAACTAGTGCTAGTATCCGGCGGTGACCAACAGTGGTGGCAGCGGTACGGCGATATGATGGTGACCGTCATAGGCTACGAGACGTGGGTGCAATCGGCAACGACGAAATGGCAACTAACGGTGGTGATTGGTGGCGGTAAGACCAAAAGTGGTGGTGTAATCCGGTGCGGGTGGCTTCGATTATGCTTTGAGACTCTCTCTCTCTCAGGTCCCCCATATGAAGAATGATGAGTTATTTATAGATTATGAGAGTGATATTTCTTGTAAATACAAGCAAAATCTGAACCACTCTATAGGATGACTCAAAATAATCCTCTTGATCATTTAATGTATTTTAAGTATTTGAATGCTTATTGTTGCGTGCTAGAGAATTTTATTCCGGTAGATGAGATCTTCGTCGTACAAAATTATCCAACACACAAGCAGAGATATGAACACAGGGTTATACGTGGAAAACCCGTTAAGGGAAAACCACGGCCTCGCCCCTCAGAACTTTCACTGTTCAAAGATACATGTCCTTGCTTCGTTAGTTGAAGAAGGTGTTGAAAATATTCCAGTGTAGAAAATATAATATCGGTCAACTCCAACCCAAGAAGTTTCCCAAAAGCGGCGAGGATCTTCGGGCAACCTCTTGATCTTCGTGGAGAAAGGAGCGGCAACCGGTCTTTTCTAGTCCTCAGCGCTCCTCTGGGGAACCTTCTTCACCACGGTGGTAACGCAGGTGATAGATCGTCGGCGTCAATCGGCCCGGTGGTTCTCGAGCTCTCAGTCTTCAAATCGATTCGGTCCTCCTAGAGAATGAGGCTCTATTTATAGATTTTGGGAGTGGCCTTGTAAATTGGTGGAAAACTCCAACCACTCCCATCGGACGCCCTCACGATCCCTCGATCGGTGTATTTTGATGATCCGTGCCTTAATGATGTCGGAATTGGGTGATCTTGGATTCGCTTGGATTCGCCTTGACGCGCCTTTATTTGACTATAAATATTTGGTGACCATTTGGGATCGTGATCAATTTTCATACTCGATAGCTTGATCAGTCGATTCGCTCGGATCAGAATGCGATGTTCTATGTTCGTCTCGGCAGCGATTTATTTATAAGTTTGCGGTGATTTGGGTCGAAGCATTTCTAAATGCCTTGAGATTCGTGCTTGATCGATTAATTTTGAGGATGTCATTTTTTTTTGGGTGACATTATCTCGCCATCCAAAAATATATGTCAAATACTTGAAAATAGCAAATTCAATGAAATTTGAGACTCATCAATCGCATTTTGAGAGAACAGATCTTCATAGAGCACAAGATTATGACTACTAAGTCATGCCGGCAAATGCTATGCGCATCTGCGGTCTTGAGATTTACTGGATCCATCCCGGTGCTGAACTACCCGTGGGCTGATGGGCCTCTATGGCGCGCGGCTGGCGATCTTCACATGCGGCACTACGGCATGCGCCCGCACCTGATATGGCGGGCAGTCGGTACGGGTCTCGCCTGATGACTTCTGGTCATGGCTGGCGGCCGGTCCGCTGGTCGATAACGGGCCTGAAGATCGGCCGAAGATGGGGAGCCGGGGTCAGCGTGGCCTGATCTGGCGCATGATCACGGTAATGGGCTGGCGGGCAATACTGGGCCGGGGCGTTGCGGCCGCGAGACCATCCGCATGGTTTCGCGCCCGGCGATTCTGCACATGGTGGCTGTTCAACCCGTACGGCGGTTATGAACTGCGGTTGCGGCCATGACGCTCATGGATAGATGCTATGGGTTGCAAGAGGCGCTGATACTATGCTGGCGCCACGCTGGTCATGGCGAGAGGACGCCCAGACCAAATGACTGGTTTTCCCCGCGTTTTCCACGATAACCCCGTTCATATCTCCCGCTTGTGTGTTGGATAATTTTGGGCTACTGACGAAGATCTCATCTAATAAAATTCTCAAATGCTTTGGCCGTCCATGGGAGTGGTTGGAGTTTTCCGAATTTACAAGGCCGCCACTCCAAAATCTATAAATGAGCCTCATTCTCACCTGAGGGCGATTTGAAGACTGAGAGCTCAGAACCGATCGACCATGCCGACGATCTATCACCACCATGCCACCACCAAGAGTAGTGCAAGATCGAGAGGCCTTGAGATCGCCCTGTGAGGGTAGAAAAGACCACGCTCCTTTCTCCCGAAGATCAGAGGTTGCTCCCGGAAGATCGGCCGCTTTTGGGAAACTTCTCTCCCTTGGGACCGATATTATTTTCTACACTCTAATATTGTTTGCCTCAGAAACATCTTCTTCTCCGAACTAACGGCGTGAGAACTCTTTGACACATAGTGAGTTTGGGCAAGGCCCATGGTTTTTTCCCTTAACGGGTTTTATAACCCCTGCTCATATCCCCTTGTGTGTTGGATAATTTTGGCTACACGAGATCTCGTGATCTGAATAAAATTCTCAGAATTTTAAAGTCGATTAAGAGATCTTGCGCTTGTTATACGCCGTCAGTCGCTTGATTGGACTATAAGCATTTCATATTTAGAAGATATTCAGAGATCCGAATGATATCCAAAAAATTTTCAATTATATTTTAAAGCTTGATCTCGATGCAATCGAATCATTGAATCGATGTCGATGTTTTATATCAGCTTTATAATGATCAAAAGAGAGTTTGAAAGATTAAGATTTTAATTCTAAGTGATATACAATAACACATACATCAAGATTTGTGCTTTAATTAGGAGATTTTTCAATGACATATTAATAATTATAATACTTTATTTATACATAAAAAGATATATTTATTTCAAAAAATAATAATAATCATGACTTTCTAATATGATTTTAAAGATTAAGTATTATCTATATAAATATTTAAGTATAAGTATTAGATATATATAAATATATAAATTTTTTTGATGTGTATAAATGTTCTAAAAGTCAAACGTAATAACTTAACTCACATAATAATATTTTAGATATAGATAATAAGCAGCTCCATGCCCAAGTGTCCAAACAGCACCATAAGAAGCCTCGCCAGCTGTTCGACGGTCAAAAAGTCAACAATTAGATAAATATGACCGTTAAAATCTTTAGGGGAAATCCTTCTAGAATTGTCCATCAAGCAACGTCAACATTAATGATAAATTTGACGCATAAACAAAAGGGTAACTCAAAATCTAAAATCTATCCTCAGGACATATTAACTTTGTGATTGAAAGTGTACTTTTTTGAAGCAAGCTCATAATAATTGATTATTGATAAACTGAAAATAATTTTAATTTAAAATTAAAGTTAATTTTTTGTGTAATTTATTTACTATAAATAATTACTAAGTTAATACTATAAATAATTTATATATATATATATATATATATATATATATATATATATATATATATATATATATATATATATATCATATATTTTGATGTATGAATATAATTTTCTATAAATATTATTTCCTCTTCAAAATTATAAAATTTAGTCCTATAGATATTTATTAAAAATATGGGTAATAAACTTAAAACATTTAGTTATAATTTAATTTATATTTTATTAAATAATATAACATTTAATTATAATTATCTATGTAATGTAATAAAAATTATTGTTAACATGACAATCTCTTTAACAAAATTGAGTAAAATTATAAATTTTTTTAGCAAAATGTCATTTAAATATTTTGTGAAATTTAAATTAGAATTTATCTTATGTGAGATTAGAAAGTAATAACATATTTAAAATTAATTTTGAGGGATATTTGTAAATCAACCATCTATGATTTACTGTGTTCAATGGTCAATTTTTGAGTCGCTTCAAAATCTTAGTATGTATTAGATCTTTATGTAAAACTAAGATGATATAATCTCTTTAATGCTATAAATTAATATTCTAACACATAATAAATTTTATTTTTATAAAAATATTTATTTAATTTACTGAAAAAATTGTAAAATTTTCAAAACTTTTACTTTTTAAAAAATTAGCACTTCAAATTCATTGACACTGTGCAATATTTATTTTTTATTATTTTTATTTTATAATTTATTTAGATGCTTTACAAAATAAACTAAAAAGAAAAGCATATCATGCATATTAGATATTAGAAGAATAAATTTGAGGACCCCAACTGCTTCCTTAGAAGCATAGACAAACCCTTCCCTACTTCAAATTCATTGTTTTAATAATCATAAAAACCAAATTAAGTGTCTATGTATGGAGTTCAATTATTGTTGTTAGAATCGGATCAATTCTGTCTAAGTGAAAGAATAATTTGGTAGAATCAAATAAAAAAATTAAGTGACAATGTAGCTAAAAGTATTTAGTTATAATTTTATAAAATTTGTAGTCTCATCAACATTAATCATTATATTTAAGAAATATAATATTAAATATTGTTGCTAAAAATATTTTTTTAGGGAATAAAAAAAATTAAATTAAATTTTTATTCAAACTTTTGAATATATAATTATGTTTAAATTGTGTTAGTATATCTTCTTGATTCAATGTAGGCGGCACAAGAGAGATTTTGATGATCATATTAATTTCTTAAGTTATTGATGTGTCATCAAAAATGTATATATTCTTGATGCGAAATTTTCAATCTTAATGCATATAAATATTCAAATCATAACACACAATAGATATTAGTGTTTTCTAAACTCTATTTTAAATAAATTTATAGTCGAAGTGTCTTGATGATACAAAGCCAAAGAGATCATGAACACCTAGATTTAGTTCAAATGAGCTTAAATAAACCATTTTAATGTACCTATATAAATTTCTCAAGGCCATTTGAATGGACTAATGTCTTCTAAATTTTGCACGCATATTTAAAATGAGCATTGTGACAGGACAAATTTGATGAGGTTAAGATTTGCAAGTTTAGGGAGCTTTAAGGCATTCAAATGTTCAATAAACATCAAATAATTAAAGATAATAAACTTTAACTACCATATATAGTATCTTTAGAATGATAAAAATGACTAAAATACTCCCTTCAAAATTTATACATAGGCCTTGATTTAGTACATTAAGGGAGATCATTTAGAGAACTTTGATAAAGAGAAGTCAAGGGCATTGGATATTAGTACATAGGATCATTCGATAATCAATACAGATATCTAACATCATTGCTGTCAAACACTAATTATCAACAAAGTTAATGATCATTTTCTAAAATGTTGACCATCAACATTACTAAATCCTAATTCCCACTATTGACTAATTCTAACACTCTTTATCGACTAACACCAATGCCTGTCATTAACCAAAGTGGATAAATACCATCACCTCTCCTAATATTAGTTAATTATCACCATTTAGCTAATTAATCTTTTCAATCTTCTAATCTCCCCTCTTAAAGGGAGAGGAATCAAGCTAGATTGCCTAACATTGACAAATCTCTGATATTTTTTAAGGACGCTATGATCATCACTTTATTTATGATTGTTCATAATTGACCAAATTCACTTACAATATTTTTTTTATCTTTTAATTATTAAATACTAAGAAAATAAAAAGAATTTAACTAATAATATCTCTATTTAAATTTTATTTTCAATCATATTGCTATTAAGATAATGATAAAACTATAAATAAATTTAAATTAAAAAGAGAGAATAACCCCACCAAAGATCTTGAACACAAACCAGCAAGCTTATGAGATTTTAGTGAGATCTCCTTACATTTATTGCACCACAGAGGTCATATATTATGTTAAGCCTAAAAAGAGATATACAAAAAGATTATAGTTTATATTAATAAAGAAAAAAAATACTAAGAGCAAACATAATCACTTGTTGTGAAAATGGGTGTTAGATATAGAGATAATACATTGATACTGCTTCCTGTCACCTTTCTTCATTATTACAAGAGCATCTTCCTCTCTTTTCCCTTCTCTTTTTATTCTTAACATTTTTTTTAAAATTTGCATGTGATTGTGAGATACTTCAATACAATGCAATAATCTTCTAATATAATATTTATGATATGATAGGTAGAAAGTTTGAATTATATATATATATATATAGCGCACCCAATTTATTCATTTATATGTGAACAAACTTATTATATAAATAAAATTTAAATTAAAGTCTTGCATTCTAATATGATCAATGAGTTAAACATTAATTACAAATTTTGCAACTTAGTTTATATATTTTTTTTAATAATGTTACATAATAACTTCATTAGAAATCAAATCAAATATTTTTTTTTGATATAAGACACTAGACAATTATTAAGCCAATCATTACCAATTCTACTATAAAATTGATGCTTAATAATCTTCATTGCAAAAAATATTCTTTGCATTATAACAACAACAATGGGTAAAATTAACGTTAAAATAATAAGCTATTAAATTAGGGGATACACATCATTCTTCCTCATATTAACAATTGCTTTTACAAGATTAGTGATTCCACTTAAAAATGAAACTCATTATTAGTGCGCATATCAATAATGTAAGTGGATAAATGATGCTCAAAAATCACAAAATCAACTGACAAAAAAAAATTACTTGGATATAGCTTTACTAGATGAATTAATTTTCTCTTATTTAATGTAGAAAAAAGAGTTACATGGATTTGAACATGTCACACAAACAAGTAGCTCAATACTAGATTTAGAAAAATAATTATTTATATTTGCGACTTGTATACAAATTTTATATCAATTATGATGTAAAATAACTCAATGTGGTGATGCAAGTTTATAATTTTGTTAGGTCTTCTTATTAACCTTCAATGAGACTTGTATGCAAAAATTATATTGGACACATTAATTCTAAAAATACTACATATATGTGACACTTCATCCAATAAAAACATCTCTTCATTATCCCTTATTATTTGTAATTATTGCTTTGATATTTGCACCAATCTTATCACATTTTTTTATGTCTTGATCTATTTTTTGTAAAGATTCTGATAATTCATTCATAATCTTCAAAATATTAATCATTAAATATATTGAGAAAATGAAATCAAAAGATTTCACTACATTTATTAACAAATTTGTTTCAATTGACTTTTGATTATGTATCTTATTCTCTTTAGCAATCTCAAGAATTTCAACTACAAGAGCATACATTATCATGAGGCTAATTAATGTATAGAAATATAAACGCTAGCAGGGGTCACTAGGTTGTTGCATTCTAGTCTGTTGATTCAAGCTATGAGCACTAATTAACTCTATTTTTAATGTGCAAAAAATATTTTCATATTGAATGGTTTTATGAGTGTCACTTCTCTTACAAGATGCTTCAATAATATTTATAATTCTTAAAGTAATCTCAAATGTATATTTCACTTGCTAATGATTTTTTATTATGGATGCTAAATATAGTTCGAGTTCATAAGCAAAATAATGAATAGAAAATGCTTGAGGATTATCTTTTAAAATGAGTGTCTTTTATCCATAAAACTCCGTGTGCAAATTAGATGCCCCGCCATAGCCTTGATCATGTATCTTATGCAGGCTTAATAAATATTTAACAATAATAGCTTCAAGAGCCTTTTTCAATACAACTAAAATGGTGGACGAAATATACTTAATCATAATATATTGCTAAATTACTTCTCTTTTTTTTTTTAATGAACATATCTCAGTGTAATAACTAATTGCTCTTTTGTTGATATATCATAAGACTCCTTTATAATGATAGAAAAATTACGATTACCAATATTAGTTATGATAGAAAGTAAAATCCGAGCACTGCTACACAATAATTTTTTTAAACCTTTGGTGAAGTTAACTTTAGCTTTATACTTAGATTTCAAAATATAACTTTCTATATTTCTTAATTATGATAAGCTAAAAAAATAAAATAGTTATTGATATGACACTGAAAATTTTACCAGTTGAAGCACGAATCTTGATGTTAGAAGCACCAGATGGCTTCAAGCACTTAAAATATCATTGGAAACTTTGGGATAGCTTAAATCTCTAAACTCCCAAATATGGAGTGTTTATAGTCAAATCATCTGTGAGCGGATCCAACAACCCCAAGATCTTACAATTCTAACTTCATTTCTTCATTCAAATACTTAAAATACATCAAATGATCAAAGAAATCATTTTGAGCCGTTCGATGAAGTGGAGTGGTTTGAATTTTGCATATATTACTAGACGTCCCAATCTATAAATAGCCCTTCCTCATGAGGGGAAGCAGAAAAGGAGAGAGCCCTTAAGCTTGAAGATCCTCCAAGCACATCGGTCCACTCGATCGTCAACCACCGCCGCCGGTATATCGTGCCATCGCTCTCGCCCGTGCAACCTCGCGGCTCTCATCATGACGACATTTATCACGTTGTTCGTTGTTCGCCATCATCGCTACCACTAGCAATTGTTATCACCAACTTGACTACATACGTTATTCCTTTCTCTATACAATTGAATCCCGTTATCGAAGATTTTGTACTCAAATAGATACATAGTGGAAGATTTTCTTCTCATGGTTTTTCCCCTCTTTCGAGATTTTTCACATAAAATTGAGTTTTCTTTGTTATCTTTAAATACCATTGTGTCTTTGGATTCACAAAAAAGGAGTAAACTTTCACTCTACCGCAACTGGTTTTCTAGCACGCAACAGTTATAAGTCATTCCTTTGATTTGTTGATTCAGAAGGCTCATCATGATCACAGAATGCTAGTCCTTATCATAAAAGAAATTGAATATAATCAACAACTACATTCAACATGATATTATAATTCTTTTTATTTTTCTCTTTTTGACTTAGTCACATAATAAAAAAAACTTTATTTTTATGATTTCATTACATCCTTACATTTATGTATCATGTTATTATGAATACTATTATGATCTCCAATATAAGATAAAAGTTTTTCTTTTCTCTCCCACTTTTTAAATCATCCACCAACGAATGAGTCTCCACCACCTTGACTTTTGATAATTTATTATTGAGACTTAAATGTATGACAATATAGATAAAATGCAACACCTTTTTGAACAATGTGCTCCAACCAATTTAGATATTCTTCAAATCATTTAATTAAATCTCCATCTAAATGTTACTTATCATTGATAGAAGAAAATTATAAATTTTTGTTTGATGAGGTCCCTTCACCAAATATGTTCCTCATATATTTTTTTCTATTATTAACATTGGAACTCTAAATCAAGCGATGAAGCCCCGGCTTTTTTTCATATATTCAAATAATGATCCATTTATTAATCTTTAAGTATGAGAAAAGCCCTACTATCAATATAAATAATTAAAAAGCCATAATATAATATTTATAATAATATTTTTTAAAAGCTTAATAAATGTGCATGACTATAAAAAAATGAAGACAAATCTTCAATAATTTTTATAGCACAAAGGTACACATTCAGTCATTTTTAATAATAAAAGTAATTTATCAATAATTTTATAAAAATAAAGACATACATTTAACGTTTTTTTAAACAAAAAATCACCTTCGATCTTTTTTAAAAATAAAGAACTATTCACATACTTTAACTAAATATTAAGGATTTTCCACTGGAAAATTTTTGAATGCTCCAATTATTTGAGATTAACTGAAACCAAATTCAAGTATCACTAATAAAATATTATTGAATAAATGCCAAGTGTAGAATCTATGTAACTACAAGTAGTAAAAATAAATTGCATTTATTAGCTAAGTGTAAAATCTATGACAATTTCTATAGAAGTAAATATGATCTTTCAAGAACTATATTGTACAAGTTAAAAATGATTTAAAATATAGATTTTTTATTTTGTAGCATTTACCATAGAAAATCTACAAAAATAAATATTATTAAACCTGTCCTACCAAGAAGTGATTAACCCCATAAAAATTTGAAAAAGAATATCTTACTTGATGCAAAATTTCAAAAATCTCAATTTGTATTTGTATTTTTATAAGATGTAATTTTTTTTTGGAAGAAGAAAAAAAAATCTTAAAAAATTAAAATAGGATGATTAGAACAATGGCTTTCCACAACATCCTAAAAGCACAATCTAAAAAAAACCGAATGGCGTAATTCAAAAATTGATGAGCTTTCCTAATAAAGCTTCCACTTGAGGAGATGATTTTATAAATAAGAAAGCCTAATCAATGGAAAATATAGGAATTAAAACAAAAAAAAATCTGAAAATTAAGAATGCATTTCAAAGCTACTAAAAAATACATGTTATAACATAAGCATAAACAAATTGTGAAGTAAAATACTTTAAATAAAAAAAAAACATATCCTGAAGCAAATAGTCGAATCAATGGATGTGTTCTGAAACTACAAAAACCTAGAATTAGAAAGGTGGGGAATTTTTTGAATTTCAATCCTTTGAACAACAATATACAATTGACTCCAATTACCCACCGTCTTTTAGCTCAGTTGGTGAAGGCGGAAATCCACAGTTGAATCTCTCAGGCGAGGCCTATCTAGGTGGGGAAAGTAGTGGGGCGCGTGTGAATGATGAATGTGGCAGCATGATTAGTCCTGATAATATCAAGAAGTGGGGTGTTGGATGGATGCCCATTGAAAAAAAATGACTCCAATTAAGTTGAGATAGACCTTTCAAAAACCTTAAAGTGAATGTTAATAAAGAAAATACATACAAATAAAGACAACGAGAAAGAGAGAGAAGAATAAAGAAACAAATATTCACCATCCAGTCAATCACTATAATTATACTAGAGGGAGACAATGATTATAATGAGATCATGAGTCACAAGCATGTGACGCTGTGCGTGTGGCAATTGGGAGGATGGTGAGTAGGCATTAAGGTAGAGAGTCATTTTTTTACTTCTAGGCTATGCAAGTTTCTAAATTAACCTGTGTAACATAATAATACTTAAATTATACAAAATTCAAAAATAGTTGATAAGCTTTCCAAACTAGGTTCTATATTCTTAACAAACTGCTCACCTAACTTCAAATTTAAATCAACTTCAAGAATCCTGATATGACCGACATTTTTAGGAATTACTGCGTTGAGGACCCGGCAGATGCGGCTTTTGAGGGAGCAGGTGGGTGAGTTGGATCATTTGTGTTGTCGATCATTTGCCAGCCGTTGATCTTAGATGTGTGTCCGGATTATTAATGATATCGATGATTCTTGATTCTTCTAATGGCTTTGATTCAGGTATCTGGATCTCTGAATTAGTGCATGAAACGTTGGATGAAGCTTTGAATTAACCTAACCTTATAGTTGCTTTGTTTGTTTTGTTTAGCCATTCGCGTTGGCGCTCGGAGAAGGGAATGGGCGGAGAAAGGAAGGATTAGGGGAGATGACCACTTCTCGTCTAAGGAGGTTTCCGACTTCCACCGTGGGAAATGTTCAGAGAGGAAGGAGGAAGCTCGAGACGAGAGGAGAAGAAGAAAACTAGAGGAGGAAGATTGATAATATTTTGAACTCTGTCCTTCTCTTCTCATCTATTTATATCTTTGTTGGTCTTGGATCTTGAGATTCTAACGATTTGTTAGGGTTTGTTGGAAGTTTGTGCTTTTTCGTGTCTTGTTAGACTTCTTGATTTGTTACTTATCATACATTGCTAGGATGATCTAGCAGTTATTCCTGTTATACTTCTTGATTTTAGTATGTCTTTGTAGTCAGCTCTGTTGGGATGGATTTAAGTTTATGAAGGCCTTGTTATCTTTATCTGTTTATTGGCTTGTGTACTGAGCATGTAATCTGGATTTTCTCTGTTATAAAAGCTGGTGTCTTTGTTGTATTTTTTGTTTATTTATTTATTTATTTATTCTCTGTTTATTATAAATCCCTTGATTTTGTTATTATCTTCTTCTGGATATTTGTTATAATTGCTTGGGAATGTCAGTGAAGTCTTTTAGCCAGTTTGGCCTTCTTCTCTCCCTTGTGCTTCTAATATTTCTCTGGATATTGATATTCATATCATTACTCCCCTCCCCCACCTTGACCTTGTCCTCAAGGTCAAATTCAGAAAAAAGTAATTCTTTCTTTGTTATCCATGAGTTATCATTCTAAATCCTTCCCGTAGTAATTCTTTGATCTATTGATCCCCCTTTAGTATAGTTCTGTGGTCTAGAACTTTGATCGGTTTGATAAGCATTTGTCCTTCCCCGAATTGTGTTGATAATTGTGCTGGGTGTATGTTAGAATCGTGTTTGTATGGTTTTAATCGAGATATGGAATACATTATGTATTCTTCGATATAGGTAGTTCAATTTTATAGGCTACATTTCCTATTTTACGTAGTACTTTAAAAGGCCCATAATATCTCATTTGTAATTTGGTGTATTGATTCCCAGTCACTGAAATCTGTCTATAAGGTAGTATCTTGACCAATACCAAGTCATTGACTTGTAATTGAAGCTCTCTTCTATGTTTATCAGCCATTTATTTCATTCTGTTTTGTGCTTGTTGTAGATTGGTTTTCATTTGTTGAATCATCTGGTCTCTCTGTTGTAACATGCTTTCCACTTATGTGTTGGATGTTAGAATTTCATTGTGAGGTATTACATTAGGGGGGAGTCTGCCATATATAATTTGAAAAGGGGTCATCTTTGTTGATGTGTTGATTGAAGTATTATATGAGAATTCTTCCCAGGGTAGGAATTGTAACCATACTTTAGGTGTTTCCAACACAAAACTTCTCAAGTATTGTTCTAGGATCTGCGGTTACCTGTTTGTCCATCTGCGGGGTGGTAAGCACTGGTGTTTTAAAGTAGTCCCATTTGATCCGAATAATTCTTGCCAAAATTGCTCATAAACCGATCTCTGCATACTATTCCTTGTGGAATACCATGGAGTTTAATAATGTCGTGATAAAGATCAGCTATATAAGCGAAAAAATTATTTGGTAGGGCTGAAAAATGAGCATATTTGGATAATCTATCCACCACTACTAGTATGGTTGTTTTATTATGAGACCTGGGTAAACCCGTAATGAAGTCCATGGATACTTCTTCCCATATGGCTTTTGGTATGGGCAGTGGTTGTAGTAATCCTGCTGGCCTTTGAGTATCATACTTGACTTGTTGACAGATAGGGCAGGTTGATACAAAATGTTTTATATCCTTTTTCATCTGTTTCCAGTAGAATTGTTGGGTAATTCTGGTCAAAGTCTTTTGAATGCCTCCATGCCCTCCCACTGGTGTTGAATGTAATTCTCTGATAAGAGTATTTTTGATATCTGAATTTTTGGCTAGTACAATCCTGTCTTTGTAGTATAGCAATCCATTAGCAATTTTATGCTTGAGAAAATATATTGGATTGTTTGCTATCTGTTGCTGTATCTGTTGGAGTTTCTTATTGGCGCTTGTTTCCTCTTTAATTTGTTGGAGCAAATTTGTAAAGTGTTGAGTATAAGCATATAAGTGTTGATCATGGAAACTCGATTTGCCTTAGCATTTATTTCTGTATTGGGCTCTTTTCTGGATAGGGCATCAGCATCCTTGTTTGATGTCCCTGGTTTATACTCAATAGTATAGTCGAATCCTAAGAGCTTAATTAGAAATCTTTGCTGTTCAGAAGTTTGAATGGTTTGTTGCATTAATTCTCTAATGCTCTTTTGATCTGTTCTGATTGTAAACTTGTTTCCCAATAAGTATTGTCTCCATTTGGCCACAGCTTTAGTTATAGTATAAAGTTCTCTGGCATATGTTGATGTTTTCTGCATTGTAGGAGATAACTTTTCTTGAAATAAGCAAGGGTGATTGTTTTGAGCTAATCTGACTCTTATTCGTCCACAGGCATCTATTTCTAAAATAAAGGGTATAGTAAAATTTGGGAAAGCTAATATTGGTAATGAGATCATTTTTTCTTTCAGTTGTTTGAATGCTGCTATGGATTCTTCTGTCCATTGGAATTGTTGTTTAGCAAGCATTGATGTTAAGGGAGATGCCATTGCTGCATAATTTTTTACAAACTTTCTATAGTATCCTGTTAAGCCCAAAATCCTCTTAATTGTTTTCTTATTTTGGCATAGGCCATGCTTATGCTTGCTTTGATTTTTGAGGGATCCACTTCTATCCCTTGCGGATAGTATATGACCAAGTACTCTATTCTATCTTGGATGAAATAGCATTTGGAAGGTTTGACATATAGTGTATGTTGTTTTGATTGCTCTAAAATAGCTTGTAGATGACCTTGGTGTAGTTCCAATGTTTGACTGTATATGAGTATATCATCAAAAAAACTAGGGCAAACTTCCTTAAAAATGGTTTAAGTACTGAATTCATTAGTGCTTGGAATATTGAGGGGGCATTGGTTAATCCAAATGGCATTGCTAAGAACTCATAGTGACCTTCATGAATTCTGAAAGCCATTTTATAGATGGCTTCCTCTGCCATTCTGATTTGGTGATAACCAGATCTTAAATCCAATTTGGAAAATACAAGCCCATGTAACTCATCCATCGCTCTTGAGAGTTGGAATGGGAAACCTATCGGGTATAGTGACTTTGTTCAAAGCATAATCCACACAAAATGCCAAGTGCCATCTTTTTTTTTTATTAACAAGGCTGGAGATGAAAAAGGGCTGGTACTTTCTCTTATGATCCCTGATTCTAACATTTCTTTAATCAGCTTTTCTATTTCTGTCTTCTGAAAATGGGGATATCTATAATTTTTTACTTTGACAGGTTGAGTTCATTTTGTATTTTATGGTCTATCTTCTGTTGGGAGGTAAACTTGCTGGAATCTGAAATAATTCTTGGTATTGTGTTAATACTTGTTGTATGCCTTCAGGTAATTTGTTGAATTTCTTTGTGGTGTGTTCTGCTTCCTCAGGTATTTTTCTGATTTGTAAGTATGAAACTATTTCTTTTTTGTTTTGTAATTTAGTAAACTGTTGGAATGTAATGCTATCCACTTTGGATGAGGTATCTCCTTGTAGTTGTACTAACTTGTCATTGTGATAGAATTTCATGGTGAGCTTTTTATAGTCAGTTGTACACTCACCTATTCTAGCCATTGAACTCTAACACTACATCGCTCCTTGCATAGGAAGAAGAAGATAGCAATCGATGAAAGTGTATCCTTGTAGTTGTATAGGAATATTTGAGCATATTCTGAACACTTTAATGTTTCTCCATTTCCTAACACTTTAAACAGGCGAGGGAGTTCTATGGTCTATAAACTTGGCTAGTTTAGACTGGATAAAATTGTGGGTCGAGCCACTATCAATAAGTACCTGTACCTTTTTGTTGCCAATTACTCCTTGTAATCTTAATGTTCTAGGGTTAGACTGACCTGTAAATGCATTGAGACTGATTTCAGGGAATTCTTCTTGTAGTTCTTGCAATTCAGGTTCAGAGTCTTGCTGGACATACTGTTCTTGATCCTCATTGATCACTATTAGATTGAACAGTTTTGATTTGCAAATGTGTCCTCTGTGATACTTATCATCACAATTAAAGCATAATTCCTTTTTTCTTCTTTCATCTATTTATTTTGGTGTCAATTTCTGGGTGGGGTTGTTTTGTCTATTGTGCATTCCATTATTTTGGTTGAATGCTGGAATTCCTGGAGGTGATGGCAGTAAAGGTGGTTGATATTTTTGATTTTGTTTACTCTATTGAGCTTGGTGTGTTCTGTAGTTTCTTGGCATTGTTATATCATTTCTTTGTCCTCCATCAATTTAGCTAACGGAAGGCTTCTTGTGAGCTAGTAATGCTCTTACTTCCCTTTTTATATCTTGCCTTAAACCAGATTCAAAATAACTCTGTAAGAATTCAGGTGGAATACATATCTGGTTTGCTAATTCCTCAAATTCATTATAAAATTGCTTGTAGATTTCTGTTGTAATTTTGCAAGTTCACCCTTAAATCTCCTGAGGAGGTCAAATCTCGAATAACTTGCTCTTTAAATTGTATCCATGAGTGTAATTGGTGATTAAGATGCATCCATTGGTACCAACTTAGTCTGGTCCGTCCATGTAGGAGCTTTAAGAATTTACGGTCTTACGAGAGGCTATAATATTGAAAAAATTGGTCGCTTTAAGCACCTCAGGGTTTTCTCCATTGAATCTTGGCATATCAACTTTCCGCACTATTGTTGTGTTGAGTTTGTTGTCTAGGAGGAAAGGAAATTTCTGTGAGGAGGGGTACACGTGATTGTTGTTGTTCTTGCTGAGTACTTTTCAATTTTTCTTCAATTGATGAGAGTCTTCTGGATACTTCATTTAGTATCATAGTTATTGAAGACATTTGTTCATCTGTTTTATTCAGTCTTCCTACACACTCATCTATGGTCTTGGCTATGTGTCTTGTGCCTTCTGCCATTTATGTTGATGATGTAGTCAACGAGAGCACCAATGATATGACCTATTTTCTAAATTAGGTCTGGTACAGTGAGGATTGGGCCTGATCTGGCTTGGTTTAGGCTTAGTGCAGTGAGTTAACTCACTGAGTGTTGGAACCCGGCTGAGTGAGTAATCTCCATGGGAAAGGCGGGTGCTGTCTGAGCCATTGGATATGCGCCTTTTTACCCTTAGCCGTTGGATGCTAACACTCGGATTGAGTGTTTCTTGTGCTTGAGCTTGAGCCGTCGGATGTAGGATGATTTCCCGTGTCCTTTGGATGTGTTATTTGATCACACGGTTCTTGATTCTTCTAATGGCTTAGTGGATTACAGATGTTGTTTCCTGAGTGGTTTGATCTTTGGATTGAATCTGAGCCTTGATTGAGATTGGCGTGGCTGCTTCTTGGTTGTTGGATGAAGCTTTTGAATTAACCTAACCTTATACTTGCTTTGTTTGTTTTGTTTCGGATTCGAGCGTCGGCGCTCAGAGAAGGGAATGGCGGGAGGAGAAAGGAAGGATTAGAGGAGATGCAGGCACTTCTCCGTTCTAAGGGAGGTTTCACGACTTCCACCGTGGGAAATGTTCAGGAGAGGAAGGAGGAAGCTCGAGACAGAGGGAGAAGAAGAAAACTAGAAATAGAGGAGGAAGATTGATAAGATTTTTAACTCCCTCCTTTCTCTTCTCATCTCTATTTATATCTTTTGATCTTGGATCTTGAGATTCTTGATTTACATTAGGGTTTGTTGGAAGTTTGTGCTTTTGTGGTGTCTTGATTAGACTTCTTGATTTCTGGCTACTTATCCTTCTGTTCTATAGGATGTTCTGGCAGTTATTCCTGTTATACTTCTTGATTTTAGTATGTCTTTGTAATCAGCTCTGTTGGGATGGATTTAAGTTTATGAAGGCCTTGTTATCTTTATCTGTTTATTGGCTTGTGTACTGAGCATGTAATCTGGATTTCCTCTGTTGTAAAAGCTGATGTCTTTGTTGTATTTTTTTGTTTATTTATTTATTCTCTGTTTATTGTAAATCCCCTGGTTTTGTTATTATCTTCTTCTGGATATTTGTTATAATTGCTTGGGAATGTCAGTGAAGTCTTTTAGCCAGTTTGGCCTTCTTCTCTCCCTTGTGCTTCTAATATTTCTCTGGATATTGATATTCATATCAAATCCACCACTAAAAATGGCAATCAACGTATTCCTCTTGATGATAGACAAACATTATAGATCTTGCACACTGGCAACAAGCCAACACTAACAAGTAAGCTCATCGTTAAACAACTCTTTCATATTTTTAATCTTCCACAAAGCTTAATATATGTACATCAACTCATCACTAATAGTCATTATATATTGATCTTGGACACTAAGGGCTTCAAGATTATAGATAAGAACACAAGCACAATTGAGGCTTTGATTCTTCCCACTAGTATACTTCTTCATAGTCCCTACGTTAATGGTTTATACCTAATCAACTCCAATTCAACTCTTACATATTCAACAAGATATCTCACTTTGCTCTCCAATAAACTAATCACAACACCATGGCACTGATGACTAGGTCATCCCAATCTTACAATTTTCTCTGCCATTACATTATCACACTCATTCCTTAAGCATCATCCTCAACTGCCTACTTATCATTTCTATAGTGTCTCCAAAAGTAGAAAGTTACTCTTTTCTATCCCCACTTACTATAATAATACACATTTTTCTATTTTTCACACTAATGTATTAGGACCCTCCCTAGCCCATTCAATAAAGGATTCAAGATATTATTATTTCTTGATGATTACTCACATTTTTTATTAGATATATGCAATGACTTCTAAATCACAAAACCTATCAAAGATTTAAATGAGGTTACCAATAAGATAACTCGATGCTGTGAGAATTAATAGGACATTTGAGTATGATGAGCTACTATTGAGATTATATGCACAGACTATGTTGATGGAGAATGACATCATATGTGATTTTCTAACTAGTTTATGTTAGAAATTAATATACTATAGCTTTGTCAAAAATCCTTACATACAATTTAAATAAGATACTATAAGAGTATGAGAAAATCATTAATGCAATAATAATATGATTGAATAGAACAACTACCAAATTATAATGTGATATTGAGAGTAAAAATGTTATAAAGACAATTTATTAAGAAGTTGATTTGATGAATTGATGAAAGTATACTAAACAACAAGAGGAATAAATTTATGACAGGAGAGGACTAGTTAGTGATTTAATTATTGACCGTGTGAGACCAAAGTCAGCATAAGCTTATTTTGATAATAATAAGAGTATGCTTAGAAGTTCTAATTATATACATGAAGTAATTTTATAATTAGGTGAATGAATATCAATCAAATTAGATGATTAAAATATTTAAACAATGATAAAAAAAATTCAAAAAGTGATCAAGTATATACAAAAAGCTGGATATTATATTTTTTTTAGATCTAGAGAGTTCTTGAAGTTATTAGGTTTGTAATTGCAAAATGATGGTTGAAGTTCAAGCTTAAAATAAAGTATATAAATAAAATTAGAAATTATTTTAAATTGATATATCTATTATAAATTAAAATAAATTGCTCTTAAACTTATTTTAAAATATTAATAAATTAAAAAGATTTTACACTTCTATTATACCCCATTACTTTGATTACATAAATTTATGAATTAATCATCTGAATATGGATAATAAACTTAAACTTATTTATTAATAAACCTCTTTAATTAAGTGATTAATATATAGATAAGTTTAGATATTTTTATAACAATAAGGCATATCATTAAATTTACTAAAATAACATAATAATAACCAATCATGTTAATTAAAAGTAATAAATTTATATATCTAAAATTTTATTTAGCATACTTAAAGTTTTTATTTTAATGGATTTTTTTTTATGAAAACATACTGACATATGTGTTTTTATAAAAATATTTCATATTTTTGGAAGGTATTTAATATAGATATAATTAAATATTTTTGTTTAAATTATTTTATAGTTATTAAATTTTAACTTAATTTTAATGTCATTAGATTTATTAAAATTTTAATATAATTTGACAAGTTACATGATATATTGTTTTATAAAAGTTTTCTTTATTATAAATTTTAAATATTACCAATTTTTAGTAAAGAATGGATAGCCATTAGAGATTAAATTGGAGATTTTAACTAGCCATTTTATAATTGCTTAGAGTGCATTTAAAATAATTTTTTATTTTGACTAATTATTAAAGATTATACATATGATATATTTTGGTGAGTCAGAGGCAGAGTGTAAAGCTTATAAATATATTCTTACAAAATTTTCTATAAATTCTCTTTAATGTCACATAATTTTTTGAGATAAAATTTAAATGCTAATTCAAATCTCTCTAAAAGCATGAGCTTATGTAAAGTCACATCATTTGTAGGCATTTTTAAAGTTCAAAGAATATTCAAGTTTGTAAGGTTGCTCTTACACAAGCTTTTGGCTTTTATTTTTCTTCTTATATTTTTATTAGATATGATAGTTAGATCTAAGATTTTTATCTTTTATTTTTTTATATAAATTCTTTCAAAAAATTGTAAGCAAGCTATTACATTTCTTGTAAACTTATTTTTTGTGTTTCTCTTTACTCATTAATAAAGAGTACAAGCTGTAAGAGTTTTCTTTGTTCTAGAAGGAAAAAAGAAAAAGAAAATTTAAGATAGTAAGATTGAAATAGTAATATCCTAGATGATTGAGGTCTAGCAAGAATGTAGACAGAGACTAAATCATATAGAAATTTGAGGTCTAGTAATATCTCTTGCTAATTTTTACTTACTTTTATAAAAATTTTTTAAATTACTTATTCCTTATTAGTTTAAGTTTTATAAGCTTGCACATTTTCTTGAAAAAGTAACCATATAGTTTAAACATGAAGTGTAGATCCATTCATTATGTGATATAATATTTCTTTCAACAACACCAATGATCACTTCACTCTAAACCCATAATATTTTTGCCTCCGACGCATGTTGGACAAGGCAGAGAAATGTCTGATTAAAATAATATTAAAAGAATTAAAAGGGCATGTATCGACACGCGTGTGCTAAATAATTGAATTAAAATTATATAAAAAATAATTTAAATATAGTTTGTTATATTTAAAATTATTATAGAGAGTTTTGAAAATTTAGAGAATGATATTTGGGCTAAAAGAGAGAATAATAAGATATATTTATTACAAATAATTAAAATTATAAAAAATTATAATTAAATTTATAAAATTAGAATTGATAATAAATTTTATTCATTAAGATTATTAAAGTAATAAAATAAATTACTTAAGTAATATATATATATATATATATATATATATATATATATATATATATATATATATATATATATATATATATATATATATATATATATATATATATATATATATATATGTAACAAGTAATTAATTTAATTTTTTTAATTAAATGGCTTATTCTTTATTATTTTTAATATCTTATCTATTTAATTTATACATATTATTCTTAATTATTATTATAATATCATGTCCAACGCTGGTGATATTTTTTAAAAAATGTGTCATGTTTACGTAGGTCATGTCCTAGATCATCAGCCATGACTAATTTGTATTGTGCTTTAAAACTTGATGATTTTATGACATTTTCAATGCTTGAGACAACTAAGGCCATTTGGGATAAAGGAAAGAAAAAAAAAGTCCTATTAGCCAATTCATATAGTGATAATAACACTTCTTCTTAGACAAATTCAAATAAATAAAAAAAATCTCTTATTGCTAGAGAAGAGGACTCTGATGCTCAAGTATGCAAAAATAAAATTTCATATAATGAATTAGATTAATAAATTTTTTTATTTGCTTAAAGAATATAATTGTTTTTTTAAATATACAAACCTTTATATGCATTTTAATCATTCTAAAATGATTATAATATCCATTATTAATAAATTTGATGCATGAAATTTTTTTTATGTTAATTGGATCATATATTCTTAAGATTTGATGTGACTTCTTCAATGATTTGCATCTCAAGATTTAATATATGGTGATCATGAGTACCACTTATTTCTTATAGAATCTTATTAGGCGACACCCATTGAATTGTTTCTTTAGGGTCGACTATAAATCAATATTTAGTGAATATCTTCTCATTTTAAGAAAGTAAATAATAGAAGAAATACCAATTAGTCCCTTAAGCAATGGCCAACTTTTGATCCTAAGATAAAATGCAAAGGTCTGAGACTATGCTACATTACACCATAGGGCAATTCTTATGAACAAGCATCAACTTCCTTGGCCATACAATATTCTATATCAAACATTCTATATATGTTCAATTCATTCTCTACTAAGGGTTCGAATATTTTGCCAATTAAATAGGTGATTGATTTCATTTTAAATTTTTATAGTATTTTAAGGTAAACTTATTAATACATTTACTTTTAACTATTCACCTATTATATATATATATATATATATATATATATATATATATATATATATATATATATATATATATATATATATATATATATATATATATATATATATATATATATATATATATATATATATATATATATATATATATATATATATATATATATATAACTACTTAATATGTACTTACACTTATTTGGTTTGAAATAAAATGAGTGTAAAGTATTTCAAATGCATGAATTTTGAAAATATTGGTATTTGATTTTGAACCAAAAAAATGAAAAGTAAAATCTCAATTACTTCCAAAAATAGACTAATTTAGTCGAGTTTGAATTCACTATAAATTGCCACCACTATCATCACACATTGAAACTTTTATTGTTTACTCATCGTTACTAGTAGCTGTCATTCGTTAACGTTTGACAATCATTGTCTATCATCATTAGTTGAAGCCATCGCTAGTCATCACTGTCATCCTCCAATTGCCGGCAACCATTGTCTATCATCATGTCGGTTGCTAGCCATCAATTACATATTGCAGCAACTCACTGCCCGTCAACATCTCTAATCAATACCACTCAGATTCATCACCGCTAATCCCGCTTACCGCCAATTGTATAATTGATTAAACCGAACCGTTTAAACCGAACCAATTTTTTTAATTGGATCGCTTTTAAATTTTATTTTGGATTTTGATTTAATTTTAGCTAATTTCGGTTTTGGATTATGGATTGGATTTAAAATTTGTAATATTAAAACCAAAATTAATAAACAACGGCGAACTAACTCGATACGGCTCGCTTTCGTTGCGTCGTGTGCAAAACCGATTACTATTACTATTAGTGACCTAGGGAGGCGAAAGGGCAATCCCCATTCAATTCAATTCCAAATGGCAATCTCCAATATTCCCAAGATAGGCCAGCATTCCCCTTCCTCGCATCGAAGGCCGTGGTCTTATCTCTCGCTACTTTCTAATTCTTTCGCTTCGACTGCTCAGTAACTGCTCAGTATTCGTTGTAGGCTATCAACTGTGGATATTTTTTGTTCATCTGTTTCGCTTCTTCTCGACTTCTCCTTCTCGACCGCCTTTCTCGGCATTAATCGCAAAGTAGCTTAGCTGGTTCTCCTTCTTCTCAAAGAATGCAAATGTTTTGTCTCGATTCTCATGGATTCTTTTTCTGCTTACTTGTTTAGTGTCTTGTTTGGGCTTCGCTTTGGAAGTTTGGAGACTTGGAGAGTTGGAGTTGGAATTGTTGAGAGAGTTAGGGTATTTTATTTCCTGAGGGCGTGAGGTCAGCCGCTTATATTATCTTGTTCACTATTACCATTTAGCCTATTTGGGATTTTGGGTGGAGATCTTGCCTAGTTGCCTTTGGGATCTTTCGGTTTGGGTTCTCTCTGGGTGTAGCTCTCTATTGGGTGTTATGGATGCCTAAGCTTTGATGGTTTTTTTTCACATGGGGTGTTATCGCTTTTCCTAATTCCTATAGATTTCTCCTGTTTGTCGTTTCTACCTTTGATCAGATGGGTGTCAGTCATTGGTCATATGGTGTTGCTTTGGGTGTTGTGACTTTGCATGGTTACTTTTGATAAAATGCGCATTAAGAACCGTTCTAAAGGAACTACTTTTATATGGTTGAGTTGTGGAACAATTTAAAATTACTGCTTTAAAGATGTTTCATCCTCATATGTTGCGGGTGTCACGCTTATATTATATTGTTTTTTATTAGCCATTTAAATTTATTTGGGATTTTGGGTGGAGATCTGCCAGTTGCCTTTGGGATCTTTTCCGGTTTCTACTGGTGGCTCTCTCTCTGGGTGTAGCTCATGGTTTGGATGCCCTCTTAAGCCTTTGATGGTTATTTTACATGGGTGTTGTTTTCCTAATTCCTATAGATTTCGCTCGTTTGGTTGTTTCCTTTGATCAAAGGTGCGCTATGGTGTTGGCTTGCGTTGTCTGCTTCCTTTTGAATAAATGAACTGATCGGGTCGTTGGATGTTATTTGAATGAATGATCATGGATTGATTCTTCTTTATCACTTATCCAGTTATCCTGTTATCTATGACATGCAATTCCATTTTGTTATAAATGAAAGTGAATGGAGACTATGAGTAATCAATTATTTTGTAATTTGTTATACCGGATCGGTGGAGTTTTTTTAATATTTACTAATGTGAGGTGGATTTGTGCATGCTTGGGAATGTTTGGCGATTTGAATGATGGCTTTGATGTTATATATCATTTACTACGCGTAGATTGTATGTGATTGTAACCTCCAATCTGAGTTTGGATGCTCACATATTCTGCTTCTAGTAATTTTGATGAGCCTTTATTTTCTTTTGAATTTTATTTTCATTTTTTTAATCTCTCTTTTGTTTAATCTCCTATTTCAAGTCATTAATAAACTATGAGAGCTTATTAAGCTACTCACGTAAACTTCGGTTTTTTTCTTAAAAGTTCTTACATTTATGTATTTGTTATATTTATTGCTTTCCACCTCTTTTAGTCGATGATTAGATCTTTAAATATTTTAATATTATTGCTTATCAAAGTTTAATAACTACTTATATCGTGTTTTGTAGATTATCATTTTAAAAAAAAGAAATATGCAAAGGTTAAAATGAAACTCTTTCATCGAATGCGCAAATGGGCAATCTTGATCATGCTTCCTTTGTAAATGTGGAAGAGAATTAGTCATTAGAGAATTGAAAATGTTTATGAATGTTTTATGTTTATAAATGTTTATTGTGATATGTAATTATAATTCTTTTAAATGTGGAATGTTTATGAATGTTTGTAATATACTAATATTGTAATTGAAAATTTTCTTTTTTTTAGCATATAAATTTTATTGGTTTAATGAAAATTGTGTTATTTTATTAAAATGGTGTGAAAGATATTTGAAGAAGCTTTAAGAAATATATTTTATTACATTACAGGTATTATGTGAGTTAATTAGTGCCTTTTAAGTAATAAATTTAATATTTATTTTTTTATTAAATACAAAGTGACAAAGTCTTTCAAATCATAATTCAAAAAGATAAACCTTTTCAAAAAATATGAGTATTTATTTCAAAAAATATAAATCATAAACGATAAAACTAATTCTAAATATCAAATATATCATTTTAATTAAATAACATTTGTTTTATTTTAATTATTTTCGGTTTTAAAAAATGAACCGAAAATCAAACTTTTTTTTTGGATTGACGTTGGATTATATTAAATCTTATATCTTGACGGATTGGATTATGAATTTCAACAACGGATTAAGAAATTAAAACCATCCGTAATCCCACCAAATGCACCTCTACCGCCAATTATTATCAGTAATTATCACTGTCCTCCAATCATTATTATTTGCTATTGTCAAGCTTTACACTAAATTTATTTTATTTCAAATCAAATTAAAAAATAATCTCTTGTATTTATTTTTCATTGAATCAAATATCTCTATATTATTTTAATTGTGCTACATTATTTTACACTATATTCTTTTTATCTTATTTTTTCAGTAAACTAATTAGCTCCTTAATAATTTCTTGCGTCTTTGAGTTTATTGCTTAGGTCATCAGACAACATCATTATATCACATTCTAACATATTTTTTAAAATTAAAAAATAGAAGATAATTGTCTAATATTATTTTTATCTCTATTTAAATATTTTTTGAAATTTTCATCATTTACTTTCTTTTGTTCAAATAAAAAACAGGATATTCTGATTTTATTTTCCGTGGGCCCATAGAGCACGTGGGTTTAGAGGAGGCAATCGTCCGGCGCGGCTGTACTGTAAAGCTACTCCGTCTTTCACTCCCAAACTCTATTCCGTCTTTCGCTCCCAAACTCCGATTAATTAATGGCGCGTTACGGCCACCTCGCGGTGGGCCCCACCGCAGCGCTCCTACAACTCTGCCAGTTGGCAGGTGGGGTCGGGTGAGCATCGATGCCGTGCGAACAGCAGAAATGCCCAGGCAGCGTGTCGGTGGCTTCAGATAAGTTAGCCTGAGTATAAAATTCCTAACGAAGACGATGATAGCCAGAGAGAGAGACAGAGGAGCAGCGCAGGGCTGATGGGAGAATCGAGCGGCTCGGTTTCCATTGACGTGGAAAGAATCTCATTCGGCGGCAAGGTTTGAGCTCCTTCAATCTCAATCTATTTCTGTTCTGTTCTTTGAGGGTTTATAGGAATTTTACGCATTTATTGTGCTGTTTGAGTCTTCTGCTACGAAATGCTACTTATTTCGTTGCAATCTGCTATGGTAATAGTGAACTGATTGGAAAAGATGGTAATTGCTTTCTTGGTTTGATCGATTGGTGAAATTTGGTCTTACTCTCATGTTTTGATTATAATTTCACCAATCCATCAAACCAAGAAAGCGACTACTATCTTTCCTAATTCGTCCACGATTCTCATAGCAGATTGCAACTGGTTGAGTTTGGGTTTTCTGCTACAAAATATTTCTTATTTCGTTGCAACCTGCTATGGAAATCGCGGACTAATTAGGAATGATAGTAATTGCTTTCTTGGTTTGATGGATTGGTGAAATTTAGTCTTACTATATTTTGGTTATAATTTCCCCTATCCATCAAACCAAGAAAGCAGTTACTATCTTTGTATCCTCTCTTTTTTTGTTAAAATTAGATGGGATATAAATGATTCTAAACTGCTGTTTGGGGATTTCTAGAATAAAGAAGGGTTTCATATTTGGGAAATTTGCATTTTGGTGTATTCATTGATTAGTTTGTTTGATTGACGCTACCAGGAACACATTGTGCAAACAAGGTTTGGTTCTGTTTCAGTGGCTGTGTTTGGTGATCATGAAAAGCCTGCACTTGTAACTTATCCTGATGTTGCCTTAAACTGTAAGTTGGAAAGTTTTTCTTTTTTTTTCCAGTGTTTCCTAAAATTACATGGTTTTTAATGAGCTGCTTATGTTGAAATTTTAGTCGTTAAAGACTTTCTGCTTCTCAGCTAATTTTCGCTTTTTGCTTGAAGCAGTCATCTTTTCAGCACCTGGAAATTAATATTTTTGAAATTGAAGACATTAATTGCAGATTTTTCTAGGTTTTAGTTCATGTTTTCTGTAGCATATTAGACTGATTGTAAAAGTTGTACTTATGGGCAGGAAATTTTGAATATTTTTTTCTTCTTTTGTGTTTGTTTTCATCAGACATGTCATGCTTTCAAGGATTATTTTATTGTCCTGAAGCTGCTTGTTTGCTTCTGCACAATTTTTGTATATATCATATCAGTCCTCCCGGACATGAGGTCAGTGATTTGGTTTTCATCTTCTCCATCGATCGATCTGCTTCTCTTTAACATGTAGAAAGTGTTTATTTTGCTTCACAACCTGCTAACATGATTTTCCCTTCATCATAAGAGTTCTTACAGTTGGGAGCTGGTCCTATTTCTTCAGATGTGCCAGTGCCTTCTGTTAATGACTTGGCTGATCAGGTCGCAGAAGTTCTCGATTTCTTTGGGTAATAATCAATGGCATATGGATAGTATTTATTTTTTTTAATATTTTAATTGTTCTATAGTCGGGAAATGCTGAACTGAAGATATCATTCAGGGAACAAAATGCAAACTTTTCTGAATCCTTTTTCTTTATTGAAAACCTCTCTCCTTCCAGGTTAAAAGCTGTGATGTGCATGGGTGTCACTGCGGGTGCTTACATCCTGACCCTTTTTGCTGTAAGTCTCTCTGTCAGTAATACTAATAGAATTATACTGTAGCTTCCCAAGTCTAAGCTCACTCCAGCTTGTTGCAGTCAAAATATCGAGACCGAGCTGTTGGTTTGATTCTCGTCTCACCGCTATGCAGAACGCCCTCTTGGACCCAATGGCTGTACACCAAGGTACCATTCGAATTCTATGTTCTCCAAAGACGAGATTTCTTAGTCTTCTTCACTGGGAAAAGGAGACAAAAAATGAATTTCTTGTATGTCCAAACTAGTTTTGAAGAACCAAATTCTCAGGTGATGTCTAATTTGCTTTACTTCTATGGGATGTGTGGACTAGCGAAAGAATTTTTACTTCAGAGATTCTTTAGTAAGGTAAAACAGATTTCAATTGGGAATCTGATTTAACATTCTCGAGGATCTTGAGATAAACTTTACAGCTTCTGACAGGAAGTTCGTGGCAGCACACAATTTTCTGAGTCAGATATAGTTCAAGCCTGCAGAAGTGTGAGTAATTCAATCCTTCCCTTTTCATGTCACGATTCTTCAATTAGAGTTAAGCTTAACAATTGAAGTACTGATTCCTTTGCAGCTTCTGGATGAAAGGCAGGCCATAAATGTTCGGCGATTTCTTGAATCAGTGAATGGGTACTGTCCCTGTAATATTTCTTTTTGCTTGATGATTTAGCTGATTGTATACAGCTCTTGCTTGACAACTCTTGGTCTTTGTAACAGGAGACATGACATAACTAAAGATTTGAAGAACCTGCAGTGCAGGTCATTGATTTTTGTTGGTGCTAACTCTCCCTTCCATTCTGATGCCCTCCACATGGCCTCCAAGCTTGACAGGAGATACAGCGCACTCATTGAGGTACAAAGGCGCTTTCAGGTTCAAGATTAACTCGATCTTAGATAACAAGTTCAATTTCAATCAGTGTCATATAAGATAATTCAAACAATGATAAGATTAAGTACTATTTAGACTGTCTCAATCTTAGTAAAAAAAAGTAAAAAAGTGCATAATAATACTATTTCTTTACATAATAAGATAACATCAAACCAAATAATTTACATTCAGAAGATAGCACTCATCTAAATGACATCATTATGTAAATAATTAACTCTAATATTTCAATAACATTTTAATTACCCATGAGAACTTCTGGTTTCTACTGGCAGGTCCAGGAGTGCGGGTCAGTGGTGACGGAGGAGCAGCCACACGCGATGCTGATTCCCATGGAGTATTTCTTCATGGGTTATGGCCTCTACAGGCCATACCATCTGAGTTCGAGCCCCCGCAGCCCTCTCAGCCCTTCCTGCATTTCACCGGAGATGTTCTCTCCCGAGAGCATGGGTGTTAAGCTGAAGCCTATCAAGACAAGGTCGCTCTGAAATCTTGATGGTGATGGGTAGGTGGACTGTAACATTCTGGAATTGTCTGTATTTAATGAATCTATTTGTTTGGTGGGGTGTAGATATATACATACCAAGACATTTTCAGAGGTCAATTTTTTTTTTTAAATTAAATTTTCAAATTCGTTTGTAGAAACTGATAGCTATTTTATTATTAAATAAGTTCCATAATCTTTTTCTCTTATTTTTTTATACCCACAGGTTTAAAAAAAGACTTTGTCACAGTTTATTTTATTTATGATTTTTTTTATTATTTGGTAGATTTATATGTATATTAATTAATGTTTTAAAACCGAAAATTAAATATAAACTCATTAAATGAAGGGCTGATTTATGTATTTGCATGTGATACAATTATATTTTTAACGAATTTTAGAAAACAGATACTGAAAATGAAAGTTGGTATTTTTGTTATGATTTGGTGATATTGTTAAAATCAAAAGTATTTTAGGGAATGTTTAAAGGAAAGATATTAAACAAGTTAAAATTTTAAAAAGAAAAGTGATCATCAATTGTCTTAACACACAAAGTTGAGGGTTTTTTTAGATGAAATTGATTTAGCCATCAGATTTTAAAGAAAATGTTCAGTTTCTTTGGCTTTCTATGTTGATCGGCACTATCATGGGAGTTAGTTGGTACGGCAGGCGATCATAATCGACTAAGCAGCGAAGGCATGAGTTTTTTTTGCAGTTAATAATACTATGTACAGCAGGGCCATTTACTTAATGATTGTCTTTTTCTATGAAATTGAGTGCTTTTTTGTAATTGCAAAGCAATATTGGGGCAAATTGTGCTCAAGAGCAATGAGGATTAGAAGAATAATTTGTGAGGAGAATATTAGAAAATTAGCATAAATGATTTACATGATTAGTTGAGATTTATTTTTGTTTATCATTGCACAAAAAGATAGATGTATATTAGTCTAAAGATAAAAGAATGATACAAATATTTACTCTCAAGTATTTTCTTCATATCTATCTTATTAGTATTCTCTCTCTCTCTCTCTCTCTCTCTTAATTCACTTTTTAAAGCTAAACATGATTCCTCACTAGAGATGAAGGAGAGTCCATTGTCTTTTTTATTGGACCATCTTATTGATTGTTACCCCCTATGATAGCTACAAATTTTCTCTTAAGGACTCTAGATTTAAACTATCACATCTATTATTTTGATGGTTGTTATTGACCATCTAATAAGGCAGTTAGTTTAGCTCGAAAATTAAGGATCGCTCGAAAATCGAATCAAAATTTGGATCGAATCGATTACATTGAGCCAAGCTATGAGCCAAAAAATTAGATCGAATATTTTTTCGAGCCGATATCAAGCCAGACACATATTGGATCGAACCAGCTCGAGATTAGATCGAATTTATCTATTACTAAAAATAATTAAATTTATATATAATACTTATAAGTTTATAACAATAAAATTATTTCTAAAATTAAGTATATGGAGTTATAACTTATAATCTTTTAAAATAAATATAATATATTTATAAGTATTGATATCCCAAAGTTTCCAATGATATTTTAAGTGCTCGATCTCACGCCAACGGATCTTTTGATTTTAGCATCAAGATTCGTGTTTTGCCTAGTAGTATTTTAAGTGTCATATCAGCCTCATTTTTTGGATATCATTATTTCAATCATCCAAAAAATATATATCAAATACTGAAGATAACAAATTCTTCAACGAAATTTGAGCCCATTAACCACATATTTTAGAACGTGATCTGTGAGAACATTATAACCATAAGTAGATGTAGTGGCGGATGAGTGCAAGTATGCACGCACAGATTCTGGTTCTGACTATCCGAGCTTACTTGAGTCAGTGGCCGCCTATGGAGCTCCGGCGCCATACCGCCGGAGCGCCTGCGGTCGAGGTCAGGCAAGCGACAATGGCCTCGCTGTCGCGGAACGTGACGACGGCCCATATTCGGAAGTCGCATGCGGTCGAACGCCGGTGGGTCGTATCGGTAATGGCAATAACGCGTATGCGCAGCGGTGGGTATGAAGCATGGCACGGTGGCGAGATCTGGCCCAAACGGTTTTTGATTTCGATTTTTTTGGCGCTTTGGCTGACGATTTTACCCTTTCCCTAAAAGGGTCTATAAACCCCCAGGCTGGCGGGGAGAAGGCACACTTCTTCAACTAATGCTTTTCTTCTTCTTGAGTGAGAATTGTTCGAGTCGATCAGTCTGCGCAGACTTACGCCATTGTTCGGTTTTCCCTCGAAGAAGGCCAACCTCACCGTCCGTTTGAGGCGATCAAGCGCGATTTATGTCGTTGTTCTGATTTTCCCTTGAAAGAGGCGTCAAACGGCCTCATCGGATCGTCCGGGTTTGAGGCGATCAAGGCCCGCGGTACTTACGACGTTGCTTCGGTTTTTCCTCGAAAGAGGCGTCAATCGACCTCGTTGGACCGTCCGGGTTTGGAGACGATGAAAGCCCGCAGTACTTACGACTTTAATGGATAATTCAGCAGTTGATAACCGCCACGATGGCGAGCGTTAGCGAGAACTATCGCTCAAACGACCGAAAGTTTGTGTAATTTATAAGCATCATCGAGAGGAATATCTTCTCTCTCCTCTTTTGTCTTTTTTTTCATATGTATGTGTATCTTTTTTGTCTGATCAGAAGCGAAAAATTTTATCGCAGTTATCCGTGAGCAGAGAGTCAAAAAGGAGGCGTAAGCATTGGAGTGAGTGAGTTGCTTTTACAAAATTATCAGATTTTTGTCATTTCTCCCTTTTTATTTATTATGTATTTTCATAGGTGATGGCCGAAGAAAATCAATAGCGACGGCATGACGATATACATCCACTATCACATCGATAGTTTAATGGTGTTCCAGAAAGTTTTTCTTCCCTAATGAGTTGGTGGCCATTGTTACCAAAAGTCCGATCGAGCCTGTTCACCGGTACTTACGCTTCAGAGATGATTCTTCGCGCGTGATCCGCTCTCCTGAGTTGATTGAGATATTCAAAATATGTGGTGTAGCTTTGTCACAATTTTCATTTCGAGCTTTAATGGTCATCGTCTGTTTGATTATCTTCTTCAGAGAGCGTGGTGTTACTTTGAACATCAAATATTTGTATCGAATGTACAGATTTACATGTGATACTCAGGGACGTGTTTCTTATCGGACTATAAAGAATTAGATAGAATTTTCAGTATGAGATCAATCTAGAAATTGGTCTAATGAATTCTTTTTTTGTAAAAAATGAGTGGGGCCTTCTTGAGAGATGGGGAAGATTGAATGACCTTCCAGATCAATTGTCGAGAATGAGATCGACAACTCTTAATATCCTGATGTAGGAAGCTTGCAACATGAGTTACATTCAAATATATAGTTGAAGATAGAATGTTCAAGGCCTTTCATCCGTGAAGATCTCATTCTTTTCACTAAAGAAGTCAAGTAAAGGTGATGAAAGGTCTCCTCATATTCATAGGTTCTTTCAAGAAGCCCGTCATGAAATCAGTGGTGGCAATGTTTCTAAAAAGAAGACATGCGTCAAGTGACTACGCCGATATCCGAGAAAAGATGTTCGCCCCGTTGACCTCCGAGTTTAGCTTTCAACTCATGGGGGAGTTCAGCCGACATTCTCAAGAGGTGTTAAATCATATATGTATCGGCATCAACGAGATTAATTGGTGTTGTCTTCTTCTTTTCTTCTTTTCCTCCTTTTCTTTTGTGTAATATTTGTGATGATTTTTTTTCCTTTATAGGTAACTCAAACATTAGGGCTGATGACTCATTTGAGTGTCTCTTTAGACGAGTGGAATACTAAATTTGTGAAGGTAAAATATGCAAAGTATGAAATGAAAGATGCCAAGGCCAAAGAAATGGCGACTTTGGAGGATCACCAACCGGTGCGAACTGAAATAGAGAACATGTCGACTTCTCTTTCTCTCAGGTCGAGGTGGAACGACTGATGATGAGTCATTGAGGTGAGACCGAGACTCAGAAAGAGAAAAGACTCAAGGCACTTGCGGAGAAGGGAGCTCGAACCGGAGAAGAAAGCATTACAGATCGTCTTTCCGAGAAGGAGCATATAATGTCAAGTAAGCAAATGAAATCTCCTTGAAGGCAAGTGGAAGACTTTAAGAGCTTATCTTATAATCGAAGACCATGTTCGTGAAGCTCGTAATCATATTCTTGATGTTGAAGGACTGGAGCACCAATGTGAGAGGAGGGCTTCATCCGAGGGTTCCTAAAAGGAATTGCTTAGTGCATCGCAAGACCGAGCTGTTGAGGATCTATCTCACCAAGTGTCCAAGACTCTTCCGATTCGTGAGATGAAGGAGTTGAGAGTGAGTCCAAGGGAGCATCTCCTAGGTGAGGAGGACGCTGATATCACCAATGAATGATATATCACTTGTGGATGCCCTTTTTTTTATCTATGTATTTTATTAGGTGTATCAAAATCTTGATTCTTTCTTATATCATCATGTTAATGAATTTTTTTGATACTATTATTTTATTTTTACCTATCCGGTAATTGGTAATATTATTAATGACGCTAACCTATACGATGATGTTGAATTGAATTAATGAGGATTTTGATTTATCCAGGTTGTTTATCAAAGTGTTACTTTACGACGTTAACGTATGGAAGAGGTCACGGATGTCCACCAAGGACCTTTTTATCCTGTTTTAAAGTGTTACGACTTACCAGTATGAAAGAGGTCTGATCAAGTCCCCTTGGGATTGATTATGCCCCAATCGAGATACAACGTGAGTTGTATATTTCTCAAGTGGGAGGATTAAATGAAGAAGAAATAAGCTTATAAGAAAAAGTTATAGATTCATTACTTGATAAGTTCGGTGATACAATCATAAGATGATTTTAACACGGATATGAGTTTCAAGAGAAATGACGACACAACAACAAGAAGTCTTTATCCCACTAAGTGGGTACATAAAGAGGAAATGACAACGAGACAAAATAAAAGTTGCAATTATGCGAGAATTACCGATAATATTTTCTGAGATTCTCGTTCCAAGTTCGAGGTAAAGTTTTTCCTCCTGATCGAGCTTGAATGTTCCCCGGCTTTACTACATAACCACATATGGGCCATCCCAAAGAGGTGAGAGTTTATTGCGTGAGGGCCTTTACTCAGCCTTCGAGACTTCAGGACCAAGTCACCCATGATATGGGATGAGGTTTTACTCTTCCGTTGAAGCTACCCTTTGGTGATAGAAGCAACCGGGCCATGTCACGAAGGGAGTAGTCCAAGTGGTGTCGGAGTTTTTCTTCATTACCATCATGATCGAATAATTGAACTCTGACTTGGAACCCGATATCTACGGTATAGCTTCGTAAACACAAGTTATATGGTGTCTCACCAGGGTGCGCTGATGTAGTAAGCCCAAAGAACATTAGAAAGCTCATCAACCCATTTCCCCGCCTTCTCAAGATGTGTTTTAGTCCTTTGAGTATGTTGGTACCGCTGTAGTTTGAGGATGTGCTACACCAGATGTAAATGAATATGAAGATCTTTGCAAAAGGACGTAAAGACTTTTCCAAGAATTGGGTTCATTGTCGTGATGATCTTTGCAGAAGACCAAATCGACATACTATATTTTTCCAAACAAATTGTTTAGCATTTCTTTATAATTTTAGGTGGTTCGGTTTTCACCCATTTAGTGAAGTAGTCAATGGCTAAAATGATAAACTTTCGTTCTCGATGCTATCAAAAGGTCCCATGATATCAATCCCCTGAGCAAAAGGCCACGGGCTTTGAAGGAGAGCTCAGATGCATGTGAGAGAGGTTAGAGTGCAACCCACAACTTGCACATTTTTTTGTGAACTCCATGCCTTGTTTCATCGAGGCCAATAACCCTTGCCTTATAATTTTAAGGGCTAGCCTTCCTCCTAGGTGTTCTCCACATACCCCTGAGTGAACCTCTTAATGCGTGCCTCCTAAGGTGAGAGCATTTGAGGTACGTCAGAAAAGCTTGTTTGTATAGTTCACCGATAATAAAAGTTTGAAGCTTGTCTTCTGAGACGCGAAGTTGGGTCTTCGTGAAGGGTTCCTTCTTGTAGAAAAGATAGATGGGGTCCATCCATAATGTTCCTTTATCTCATTAATTGCTTGAATTACCCATGACCCTTGGATACTAGAAAATGTTCTTCAACATCTTCTTAAATAGATCCCTAGCAGCGCATGTGTGTGAATGATTTGATGTGTCTTGAAATGGGCAAGAAGAGACTTCACCAAGTGGAGGTATTGTGCCACCGAGGATTATGAGTAAAAGTTTCCTCAACTTGGGAGGCACAAGAGAGTCTGATATCACTAAGTCTTGAGCTTCACACAATGACAAGTCTCAACCCTATGAGAGCCTCATATTCACCATATTATTAGAAATTTTAGGTAAGTCCATACTCAGGTATTCTACTGGGGAAATAAGTAAGATTCCCCGCACAAAGACCAAGATTTCCTCAAGCTCCATCAACATGAGGGTCCATTGAGGAGACAAAGGCATGTAGATAGCTCCTCCGAGTTGGGGGTAGCATTCCACTATAAAGTCTGAGTACTTGAGACTTTACAGGGTAGAAAAAATTTATATCAAACTCTCAATTACACTATTTGATTAACCTCCCGATGCTTCTAGTTTCGTAGGATGGCCCTTAATGGTAAATGAGTGTAAACCGATAGTGTGAGCTTGGAATGGACAATTTTCACGAAAAACTAAAGGAGCCACCTTATCATAAGTGGATAACGACTTTCTATATCGAGAGAATTTTGTCATAGTAAATTGGTTGTTGTATCCCATTTTCTTCTCACTAAAATGAGCTTATCTGGGAAGAGATCAGATATAAGTATAACATTTCTCCTTGAATAGTTTGATAGTAGGGTGGAGATGCTAAATACTCCTTAGTTGCTCAAAAGGACCGACATTCATCGTCCACCTAAAATTATTATTTTAGCTCCCTTTAATATTTTAAAGAATGGCAAGTATTTATCCCCGTAACCAGAGCTGGATAACGCAAAGAATTCCATTCAAATTGAACTTGATATTCTTCTGAGGAGTCATATCTTGAGAGCTTTGATTTTCTGGTTGGCCTCTATCCCAAGGGTGGGTTACCATAAATCCAAGAAATTTTCCGACGTAACCCCAAAAGCACTTGGTCAAGCATGTTGTTAATATCGAAGAAGGTTAAAGCATATTTCTAAGTCGAAATATGTTGTGATTCTTCCAAGCTTTTCACTAACATGTCATCCACATATATCCATAGCTCTCTTTAAAACCTTATTCATAAGTGATAGGTAGCACCAAAGATTTTTTAACCAAATGGCATAACTTGGTAACAAGATAAACCTTTATATGTTTGAAATGTAGCTTCTTCATCCATCGTTCATTTTATTTGATTGTAAACTGAGTAAGCATCCAAAAAATTGAGCATTTGATGTCCGCAAAAGATCAACCAATTGATCAATTCGAGGAAGAGAAAACTATCTTTCGCAAGCCTTGTTAAGGTAATCAATACACATTCTCCATGTTCCATTTATTTCTTAACCATGACAACATTTGCTACCATGTAGGGTAATGTACCTCGTATGAATCCGCTTCTGAGCTTGTTAACTTCTTGTTCAATAGTTTGGAGGCATCGTGCAAAACTTCGCTTTTTTGATGATTATTTGAATGTTAATCTTGAGGGAGTGCATGATCACATTTTCCCCGATATCATCGGACTCCAAGCAAAGATGTCTTGAGAAGAAGTCTATGTATTTTTCCCTTTGTTCTTCCGAGAGAGCATGGATCCCACTTGCAATCGCTCGGTGGTTGGTCATCCGATAATGCAACAGAGCAAGTCTTCTACAGGAAGCTGGGTACTCTTCATCTCAAAATTAAAATCTTCAAGGTCACGAAGCATGAGCTTGTTGTCTGAGTAACATGATTATGCCGTTGATTTTCATACCACCAACTCCAAGGGTTGGAAATTTCATCTTAAGATGAGATAAGTGATTCAAAAAATTGATTGAGGGGCCTTCCAAAGATAGCGTTATATGTTAATCGACTTGACCACCATGAATTGGATTAAATGAGTCACTTGTCGAGGAAATTCACCAAGGACAAAAGAAGGGTGATTGTCCCACTCGCAGAGCATTATCAAACCCATATAATGGTCCTGTAGCGGGTTGGAGCTTTTCCCTAACCGCCCATGAAGAAATGTGGAGTAAAATAAAGACATAAAGAACTCCCATTGTCAATCAAAATTCTCTTAACATTATATGGGTCACCGATCCCTGCACTGATGACAAGTGGATCTTGATGAGGAACATGGACTCCTTCTAAGTCCGAAGTCATTAAAAGTGATGGAATGATCGAGACTTCTTTAACTCGCTCGAGATGGTAATGAGAACTGATTAGATAGTATCCTCCCACATTGTTTCTTCAATTTCTCCAACCGCTTGATGATTATTTTGTATTTCGTGGATGATTGTCTCCGCTTGCCCGAGGTATGTTTGTTTGATTCGATTGATTCTCAAATCGATGTAGATATCCTTGTTGAATGAGCCTCTCAATTTCTTATTTGAGTTGTTTGCATGCTTCAGTAGTATGTCCACGACTTTGATGGAAGTGATAATATTGCTCCTGATTTCTTGAATTTGGTTTCAGCGGATGCGACCACTTGATATTTTCTTCATCTCGAACATCCATAAGGAGGTTAACATGAGATGTGTTCAGTGGCGTGTATTCCTTTTTGGGTCGTGGTTCACGTCGTTGATAAGGGGGCCATGGAGGGAGGTCACGCCTTTGCGCTTTTGATAGATCGTCCGCATTCCTGAATGCTTTTATGTTTTCCTGTAGGTTGCTCAAATTGTTTGCGATGGATAGTAATAGCCTCATCAGCAGAGATTTGTGCTTCCACACGATGAACCAAGTCGGCATACGAAGGACCGTGTCTCACATTAGGACAAAGTGTCAGACGAGTCCTCCAAGGAAAACTCCTCTTAATAGTTCGGTCTACTCCAGTATTTAGCTTAAGGAGAACCTCGGAAGTATTCCTTAAGTGATTCACCCTCATTGATGAATGCCGAGAGATGGAGGAAACTTTAATGATTCTCTTGTTTGCAATGAACTGTTTCACAAAATCTTGGAGAGTCAAAGGTATGGATGGATCCCCTTGGAAGGGAGAACGCGCGAAGCTTGCCTTAAGGGTAATGGGAAGATTTGACAAAAGCGGTCGAGCTCATTGGATATGCATGATGGTCCCAGTAATGGTCGATGTGTTCATATGGGTCGCCATCATGGAATCAATGCTCGGAAGCTTGAAACCTACAGGAATAGGATGTTGAAGAATAGCCAAAAGGTGAGACCTCATAGCGGTGAGGGAAGATGATTTCTGTCTTGAAGGTGAAATTTGTCTTGCATTAAACGTCGTAATTCTGCACGTATAACATGACGAGTGGGATCAACAGGATGAGAATGTGTCAAACTACCCGCAATAATTGGATTAGTTGTTGAGCCGTGCGATGGATGAGTGAACAAGAAGCAGCAAGGAGCATCACGGCCGTGAAGCGGAGGAACTTCATTGTTAAGAGAGATCGACATTTTGACCTCCGCCGCTAACAATCGATCTTGGGGAGGTGTGTTTGCCGGTAGTAATTGTGTTCCTCTCAAAAGTCGGATCATCTCATTTTGAGATTCTTCCATTCGCAACACGATCTTCTAAAGAGATCTCACGCCTTCACCGAGTGGGGCCTATTGTGGGGAGAGGCGTAGCTTGCGACCTCGATTGAATGAGAGTGATGGGAGTTGGAGCGGAGGCTCCATTGACGAGTATTGCCTATTGGCCATATAATGAGTGTTCACGTAAATTGTGATTGAGGGTCTCTTCCCATGACGACGGCCAAACTGTGCGCTAGAAAACCGGTAGAGTAAAAGTTTACACCTTAGCCTTGTGAAATCCAAAGACAATACGTGTATTTAAAGAGTGAACAAGAAAACTCCAGAAATTTTCACGTGGAAAACCTCAAAAAGAGGGAAAAAATCACGGGGCTTAGCCCAGTAAAAAGCTTCCACTATGTATCTATTTTAGAGTACAAAATCTTCCCGATAACGGGATTTCAGAATTGCATATGAGAAAGAAACAATGACTATGTAGTCACGCTCAGTGATAATAATTGCTGTGGTAGCATGATGACAACAACGAGAACGAAATGACCGACGATGAAGGTCGCCATGATGGATACGATAGGTTGACGACGGCGAGGATCGGCGACGAGGCAATCGGCATGTGGTTGACCAATCGTCAGTGGTGGCACAATTGTGCTTGGAGGATCTTCAAGCTTTAGGGCTCTCTCCTCTCTCCTGCTTGGGCTCCCCTCATATGAGGAATGATGAGCTATTTATAGATTGGAGGAGTGGCGTCTCTGTAAATACATGCAAAACCCGTACCACTCCACTTCATCGGACGGCTCACAATGATCTCTTTGATCATTTGATATATTTTAAATATTTGAATGCTCAAATGAAGTCAGAATTTTGAGATCTTGAGCTTGTTAGATCCGGCTCGTCGAGACGCTCGATTTGACTATAAACACTCCATGTTTTAAGAGCTTTTTAGGGATTTAACTGATATCCCAAAGTTTCCAATGATATTTTAAGTGCTCGATCTTGACTAGTTTCAACTTCGGATCAGTTTGCTTTTAGTATCAAGATTCGTGCTTCGCCTAGTAGTATTTTAAGTGTCATATCAAGTATAAATATTATTTCTTTAAAAATCATATATATTTTTTATTTCATGCACTTAATTCAATTTTTTAAAATTTTTAATAATTATTTTTATTAAATTCAAGTTATTTGATCAAAATGAGTCAACTCCATTCGAATTCAAGCAAAAAAAAATGATAAATTTGTGTCAGCTCAAAATCGATTAGAAAACGCCGAGCTAGCTCGAAATCGAATGATTCTAGCCATGAGTCGATCTCAAGCCACTTAAAAATATTTCAAGCCACTTAAAAATATTTCAAGCCAATTTCGAGCTAGCCTTGGATCAACTCGAAATCAGCTCGTTAACATCCCTACCATCCAACAAAGAAACTCCATCTATGTGATAACAACCAATCTTCAAGCACTCACAATCAATTTTTGGCTCCAACACTTAATGAATCAGGAAAATGTGTCATGGCTTATGATCATTGATTTTTTTATCCTTTCATAAAGCAACTATTGGGTATGAATGATTAGGCGTGAATACGATATCAAGTTTGATAGCCACAAATCTATAAAAAAAAAACTAAATCTTATCAAAATCTAAATGTCAAAATAATTAAGAGAAATTTAGCTCCACATCTAACAATCACTTACTAAAATACTAAATGTTTGACGAATTATCTTAAGATTATCATGCCTATGTGTTGCCCTTCTTAATCCTTCATAAGGTTAATGGTGGCTTTCCTATCATCTCCTATCATCTTTGTCTCATTATTTGGCAACTCCTTTTTCAGAAAATGTTGAGTTCCTTGTGATTCATATCTTTACTTTTAAAAGCTTCTATTTAATATAAAATTTCTTCTACATTACATCCAGAAGCACAAGCAATAGATTTAATAATTACTCATTATTTGAATATTTGACAATTATGTCCATACCACACATAGTCACATTCTAAGTATCAATACAAAAGATGAAACCTTCTTCAAAATATTGCTATTGAGATCAAGATCCTCTTCAAACACTGAACAAATCTCATATTATAAAACTTTCACATAATACCATCATCATTCTTGATTCTCACATCACTAATTCTCATAGTGTTCAAGAGTTTAACATCAACAAGAACACCCTTCTTACAATCTCTTGTTGAATGAATAGAAATAAACTCTTTATATAGAGTTGCATGAAACTATGCACCTAAGTTTAAGATCCTTGACTCCATAGGATTACCCACACTAAAAATTGTTATATTCTTAATATCTTCACTAGCAACATTCACATATCTCTAACTAATTTGAATGTTGGCCATCATTCTTCTTTGGGCCATCTTTTTTTCAAATGATTAGTTTTATCACTTCACCATCATATTTATAGAAATCTTTTCACTAACCTCTCAATTTTTATATGTGGGCTTCGAAAATTTGCCACTGACCTCTCGACAATTTTTGAATCAATGTAGATATTTTCGAAGGGATGGAATAGTAGATAAGACACTACCAGAGATTTCGGCCCCTCATTTGGTGAGGACTTTAGATCTGGGTGTTTCTAAAGCAAGCCCATATAATTACCTCTCGTAAGTGAGAGAACTTTACTTTAGATCTAAATGTGTAGCGATAAGAAGAAGATATGGAGTTTCAGAATTTAAATTATGAAATTCACCATTTTAGCTTAAACCGGATGGTTGAGGGAATGATGACGTACCTAATCTAGATCTCATGGTTCCGTCATCCTATCGCCTCCTACTTAGAGGAGGTAATGACCCAACAAAGGATCCTCATCAAGAATATACGCGGCCCAAGAAATCTTTGTAGATGGTGGGAGGAGGCTTAAGTCTACCTACCGATAGGGTTGTTTGCCCTATCAAGTATGACCCATGATTCATAACTCAAAGGGCAGAGCCATTGGGGAGCATAATGCTACTCATGATCTTAATATAATGGAGCCTTGGCCAAACCACCCAATCGAGGACTCTACAGAATCGCATCTCATGGAGCTCTCGCCACGCAATGAGGGACACGAGCCACATCCTATCGGGCGTGAGATTGATTGAGTGAACATAATGTAACACTGATTGATCGCTCTTTTAGCTGAATTTTCTTAATTTGTCACCCCCAATAAACAGTTGCGAAAGGTGGGTAGATTGAGTTTTGCTTTAAGCTTTTAATGATAAAATTTCATCTAAATAGTTTTTTTAGATTGATATTTGATTTGAATTGATTTGATTTGAAAAATTGATTAATTCGAATATATTTTTTTTTAGATTCCAACTCTGCTAACAATGAAGATTAGATTTACTATCACCGACATACTTTTAAATATTTATTTGAAAACTCTTACTATAAGTTTTAAGTTTTGTTAAACCGACTCACCCCAAGACTAAACTGAAGAACTCGCAAGATCCTCGACACTTGAATTTCAAAGATTCAAAGATAGTGTCCAAACCAATGCGGGTGTATAGTAATTTTAGGTAATTTTGTGTTCGAATTATGAGATTGATTTTGTATTTTTATTTTTTTTATTTCAATTTAGCTTGCGTAACTTTTTTAGACATTAAAATTTACACTTGAAATCTCTATATCCGAGCACATGTAGGTGTTTATAGCTTAGATAATTTTATCTAATTAGTGAAATCATTGATTTTGAAAATCATATTTAGAATAAAATTCTTTAATTTTGATTGAAAGAAGTTCTATGATTTTGTAGATTTTGATTTAGTATCGCTTCTCTTGCTTACAGAAAGATCCCATGAAATACATTTTGATTTAGATTGTAGTTTAAAACATTACTTGCATTTAATTTACTTATTGAGTTTTTGTAATTCTCCCAATTTGATTATGTTCAATTTACATCACTTTTGATAAGTTATGCCAATTTCAATGTTTATTGTTTTAGCCCTACTCTTATTATTAGCTAGCATAGTAATTACATTCATATTCGTATAAGAGTTACTAAATCCAATTTGGATTAATCCATAGACTTTAAGTTTATTGCAAGTTTGTTATGAGTCTAGTATTAGTCTCCCCAAGTCTCAATTAAAGCTTGTTTTATTTTGAGAAATTTACAAGAAAATTGAACTCACTTTATCGCTTTAATTTAAGCCATAGAGAATCGCTATTAGAGTTTGTGAGTTTAATATTAGCCTCCCCAAATTTTACTTGTATTTTATATGAGTGTTCTATTCTTTCCAAAATTTTTTTTAAAAAGTCCCCCTATTTCTCTTTGATTTAACATTTATCCTCATATTTATCATATATTCTTTTGTTTGACTTAAGTTTAGGTAATTCTCATTTGAATTTGTTTAAGTCCTGAATTTTAGTCTAAATTTTGGCAATCTCCCGACGTCATCCCCAGAGGTCAGATCGAGGGTGTTTTGGCTTACTCTCAGACGCCTCTTGAGTGAGGTCTCATGACACCACGCCCAATTTTTTCATCTCATCACGCCCTCTTAAGTATGACGATGCTTTCAGACTGAAAATATACAATGTAATATATATTCATCCCCTCCTTTTTTTTTCTAAGTTTATAAATTACAAATTTCTAAGAACATTTAAAGACGATGGCGCCTTCAAACTGAAAGAACACAAAGATGTATATATATATATATATATATCCACATTCACGATCACACACGTTTCGACTCATGTCTCTACAAGACCGCATTGCTTCGGTAAGGAACAAAGTTGGTTTCAAAACCAAGAGAAGAACCCGCTTGACGGGTGTGCTTCTCCTTGGAGACTAATTTGAGAAGGTAATGCGGAACGCGACGAAATCGAAGAGAATTCACCTCACGTTTCTTCCCCGCTTGAGTGGCTAAAATCGTGGATAAAGCGAGGAGTGCGACGTCGAAAATCGAAAGAAGAATTCACCTCTTGACGATGTTCTTCCCCGGTTTGCGTCGAAGCGAAAATTGGACAAGTTACGGGCTGTGAGAAGAAGGCTGCAGCGGCGCGGGCTTGATCTGCTGAACTAATAGCAAGTAAACTTGCAGAATCAGGTGGAAATTGAATAGAGCATACATTTGCCTTTGTCATGATAGTGCCAATGCCTCCCTGATTGAAGCAATACGTAACCTTCACAGTTCCATCCTCACTTTCACTTGCCAATTTTGTTGGATCTACTATGAAATAGTTAACCGACCACATCTGCTTCTCATGCTCTCTCTTTTCAATAATGACTTCGCTTCGAGTAACATCCCATACTTCTCCATCAGAAAATCGTTCACTCTGTGTCAACATAAAACTTGATTGCAAGTACAAACTAGAGTTCAACCACCATATTCTGGAGTCAGAAAGCAGCAGAGATCCGTAGCTCCAAGAAGAACAATGACCTGCAACGTCTTTGCAATCTGGGAAGCCGCAGTTCTCCTCTTAGACTTATTCTTCTTCCGCATCACAGGCTTGTAGTAAAAATAAATCTCGCGTCCCTACATCTTACGCCACAGTTGCTTTGTAAGAGAATCCTGAAGTATTTTGTTCCTAATCCAATTGCAGTGGTAAGAAGAGCTTGATAGACAGCATTATGTGCAACTACTAACACAGATCTTCCTTCATGACCCAAAGTTTTGTTCCAGCAAGCTCTCTGCCCGATCCCAGAGTTCTTGCATGGGATAATGTCCATCAGTTTGAAAGTTTGCAGCATCTTTCTACCATTGACGATATGCACTACCGAAATTTTCCTACCCTTCATGCTTCAGGAAACTTTGAAAAGAATATATATCAATCTCCCTTAGGTCCAGTTCCGTTATCACTTTGCCCTGGCGAGAGTCCCGAGAGTCCCATATAATCTCAGCTGTTCTCTTGGATCGAGTTAAGGGCTGGTGAAGCAAACATCAAAGGAGTCACTAAGAAGTGTCTGGCGGGAGGTTGCCGCCTGCGACTCTCCCTTGGCGGTGAGTACAGAATGATCGGAACTCCCTTGGATCCTTCCCTCCTTGTTCCATGTGCTCTGCCCGTGCCTCACCAAAACCTCTCTCTTTGCCGCTCCTAATTCAGGAAATTGCTGCAAGCGGCATAACCCCAGCCTCAGATCGACGCCTGTTGGCGGCTTCTCCACGCCCGAACAGGAAATTGGGAGCGCTCTAGAATTCCTGCTCTATAGGCAAATTGATTTGCCGGAAAGCAGAGACACCACAGAGAGCAAAAGTTCCTCCTTCCCCGTTGTCGGCAGGATAGAGGACTATCAAGACGTACTTGAGAAGTGGAACGAGGGTAAGCGTCCAGAACACAAAAAGAGAGAACTTGCGGTTTTTTTTTTTCTTTTGGAATGAGAGGACTAAAAATAGGGGAGAACGGTTGAGAACTGAAAGAGAGAAGTCGTGCATGAGAGGTGAAGGTCGAACAGACCGAATGAGAGATTAGAGCTTGATTTGGGTTAAATAGAAATTTTAAATAAATTTCTTAAGTATTTAATCAAATTTGATATGAACTTTATGCCAACACGATTAGGTAATCAAAATATATCAATATTATTTCGATGTTAACGGCGTTGTTCGTTTAAATGATGCCGTTTGGTTTAAAGATTGATTATATTTATTTCAAAATGTTGACTTCATTCATTCACATAGTCCAATTGCTGAATAGTCTTATTTGATAGATTTCGATGTTTATATGCTAACGACGTAATCAATTTGACAGGTCGTTTCTCATTATATCGACTTTAATATATGTGCGGTAGCGTTGGCGACTTCAGCGATCGATCATCGTCAAGTCGTACAATATTTATAACCGATTTCACACGCGATGGTGAAATCCGTTCGTTGATCGGAGGTCATTTGCATTGATTTTGGTGACGTCTTGTGCATTTCAACCTCGATTTGCACATCGTCGCACTGATTATTCGACATTTGCACTACGTCCGAATTAATCGTGAATAGTCTCATTTGATAGTTTTCGATGTTTTGAAGTTAACAGCACGATCAATTTCATGAATGAAGGTCGTTCGGACATCGTCGCAGCTTCCCAAATCCGATATACGCGTCGACACATTGATAACTCGATCACTTTATCGACCGCTCTTTAGATTATTCAATATTTATATCATGATCAATTTCGATGTTTTGAACGCGACGGCGAAGTCCGTTCGTTGATCGGAGGTCGTTTCGACCATTTTTGGTGACGTCCAATGCATTTTGAGTCCCGATTGTGTTTACTCGATCATTCGATTGCACTCATCCGATTTGAGCAAGGCGTCTCATTTGATAGTTTTGACATTTCAAAGCTAACGGTTTTCATCGAGAATGCGGACGCCGTCACTTCTCCGATGCGCATTGGCATTGATAGCTTCGCGCTTAATCGATTGATCGTTAGATTTTGCAATATTTATATTTCAATCAATTTCGACGTTCTGAACGTGACGGTGAAGTCCGTTCATCGATCGGAGGTCATTTCGACCAGATGGCGTATTTTTGAGCCTCATTTGCGCATCACCTCCGTCCGTCAATTTGATTTGGCTTGACTTTGACTTATGGCACACATGGAGGTCAAAACAAATGTGATTCGCGCATGGAGCGAGTCACGTTTGTTGAAAATTGGTTGACCATTTGGTGCCACGAACTTGGATCATTTAGCTTTGATTGATAGCTTTGAGCTTTGAGATTTGTCATTAGCATCTGCCGGACATTTAAATGGCGAGGATGACCGATTTGTCATCAACTTGTCGATAGATAAGAGTTCTTACACCATCTCTATCACTTGATGACTTTCTTTGAAGATCTCTTTTTTATCATTCTGATTGTGTATTCTCTAGTTTCATTCTTGGTTGGGTTTGATGGAGGAATTGACTTATTTGTTTCGATGAAGGATTCCGATGGGGAATCGGTTTATCCGTGCTTGGTCAGATTTGAAATTCCTTTTGTCCTAGATTTAAGCAGCGACTTGAAGGATTTGATTATTCCATTGACTGAAGTGTATGTACACCATGAATCATGTGTTTGCTGCTTTGACAGATTCATTGAAGGGTATATCTAGATGACCCAGCCTTCTGGCTTATATAGGGTTAATGTTGAGTTATCAATCTAGCAAGGTATGCTTTAACAGGCTGAATAATCACAAAATTCTTTAGTTCGGCCATCGGCTTTATATGAACTATGGAATTGCTTCCTCAGTCCTTTGCTTTCTGCTTTGACGGACTTGATGAGGAGATTGACTTTGATTTGTGCGTTGAGCTTGATCAGATCATTTGAGAATATATTGAAATATCACCTTACAGGTAATATGAAGATTGATTTGAGGCAGCCCTTAATTGAGCGTTTCCTTAGATTGTCTTGATCTATCTATCAAGTAGAAAGATCTATTGAATTGGTTACTTGTAATCATTAAGCTGGATTTGGTTTGAGATTGAACAACTATCATCATTAGAATGACGAGCAGGGGCTCTTTCACTATGACCTTTTTTTACGGCTTGTTGAGTGAGGAGAGCGTCAGTAACTCGGCCACATTTGGGCTTGTTGAGTTCGACCTTTAGAACCTACTAGAGTCTTCGACTTAAGCTGTAGTGGGTTTGTGATTTTATCATCAGACTGATGAACAGGGGCTCTTTCACTGTGGCCTTTTCTCGCGGCTTGTTAAGTGAGGAGAGCGTCAACAACTCGATCATTTGTCGGCTCGTTGAGTTCGACCTTTAGAACCCATCCATGTCCCAGACTTTAGGATGTAGAGATTGATATTTTTCTAACTCAGTTGATTTAAGCTTCTGAAATCGAGAGTTCTTCTAACTTGATCTCCAAAATTTTGGCAAATCTAAGAGATAAATTTCTTGACATTCAACGCTGTCTTTTCATGCATAGAAATAGATTTTTTTTGTTCCTACAAGAACATGCAACTTAACAATGATAACTATAGATATATTCAGGGATTTCGGCGTAACGCTTCGATGTCAACCTGAATCGGCATATATTCGAGGATCTTGTCTTATAGCACAACGTCAACTCAAAACTTAACACAAACTAAAAAAAATTGCCCCTGTCTTGAAGGGGGAATTCTAAAGCATAGTTAGAAGAATTTTCAAGATGAAAATACACAAATATATCAATATTTGAATTGATATGCTCTTACGATAGTTTCGACATGTAGCATTGCTTTCGCCTATGTATATAAATCTAAAATGCCCCCTGTGTAATAGGAGAATTTTCATGGAAAAGTTCTTCATCAGGAGTATGTTTATTTAGGGATCTCGGCATGAAGCTCAATGTTGATCTAAATAGATATACTAAAAAAAATGTCTCCTGTCTTGCAGGGGGATTTCTATTATACCTCGAAAATGTGGTCGTCAAGTATAGTACTTTTTCAAGTATCGACCATTAATTGGCGACATTGGTCTTTCACCCTTTAGGTTGATGAGTTTGTATGCCCCTCATTGATACACTTTTTCAATGATAAAAGGACATTCCTAATTAGGCTCAAATTTGCCACCAAATTTTTGAATGGGGATAATTGGTCTTCTCAGCTCTAGAACTAATTCTCCTTTTTGGAATGTTCAAGGCCGCACCGTATGGTCAAAAGCCCTGGACATCTTTGCTCAATTGACTTCCAGATTTTGATGAGCTTGCAATCTAACATCATCAAGCGCGTTGAGTTCCTCCATTCTCGGATGAGCATTTTGATCTTGATTGATTAGATTTTCGAAGGCAACTCAACTTCAAGAAGAAGAAGCTTTGTTCAAATTTAATGAATAGGGAGTGGCTTTAGTCGGCATTTTGTAGGTGGTTCGATATGCGCAGTGCCTCTACTAGCTTGGTATGTCATTCTCTTTTATTTTTTGTGAGAATTTTCTTGAGCAGTTTGACTAATATCTTGTTGAAGGCCTCCGCCAAATCATTTGCTCTTGAATTGTATATTGAAGAGTATCGTCAATTAATTTTGTGTCGATCAACGAATCTATAAATCTTTGCACTTTTAAAGGCTGTGCCATTGTCATTATTATGACACTCCATAGACCATATTATAAGAAGTTGATCACTCGTTGATAGTAACTTCTTTAAATGGAGTGGGTAACCCTTACTTAGAGAAATAATCAGTCGCTGCTAGGATGAAGCGAGGTTCAGCTGACGATGGTGGATTAATTGGTTCAATTACATCTGTGCCTCAACATTCGAATAGCTAGGATACTATTATTGGGTGTAATGGATTTAGAGGTTGATGGATGAGATTCCCATGTACTTGACACTCATAACACTTCTTAGCATGATTGATATAGTCTCTCACCATAGATGGCCAATAATTGCCCATCCTTTTTATCTTTACTGCCATCTTGGGACCTGACTGATGTGCACCATAAAATCCTTCATGAACTTCAATCATCACTTTGCTAGCTTCATCTACATCTATACATCGTAGCCATATTTGTTCAAAGGATCTAAGATATAAAGTGTTGTTGACGAAAGCATAGCATAGCATTATCTTCTCGATTGGAGCTGCCAGTGATTTATTAGTTGATAATTTGCCTTCTTTAAAGTAGTCGATGAAGGGTTACCTCCAATCACGTGACTCTTCTACCGTAAAGGCTTCACACTGCTTTTCTAAGGCAATGTCATTTTTAGCTCTTCTTGGTACAATTTCTTGTTGATTTTGGGGAGTATGAGGAGCAACCTGAGTCGCATCCTGCGGTATTGAATTTGGTAACCCCTCTACCTGCTGCGATTGATATTTTTCTGTCTCTAAAACTCGAGTAAATATGTCAATCATGACATAATCACCATTCATACTTGACATTTTCTTAGCTAGTTTTGCTAAGCAGTCGCCTTTGTTATTCTCGGATAGAGAGACTTGAGTTAGTGTGATATTTAGTATATTCTTCATAAGCTCAAGAACTCGCTTGTGATAGAAAGCTATCTCAAGCTTGTTAATTCTATAGATGCCAAGTACTTGATTTATAATAAGTTAAGAATCACCAAAATATGCAAGTTGAATGCATGAAAATAACTTCTTCAAGACGCCACTAATGCTTCATATTTAGCTTCATTATTAGTTCTTGGCTCGGTCAATCCATATGATCGTCTCATTATCCCTCCTTCTAGTGTTATGAAGACGATGTCGATTCCTGCTCTTGCTCTTGGGAAATTTAGATGTTGGACTTGTTTGATCAATGAGGCTCCATCAAAGTACATTTATTAAATTTGTGATTTTTCTCTTTCATGAATGAGCATAATTTGCTCATCAAGCAAATCATCATTAAGAGAAGAGTCTGCATGGATGGGATGTATAGCGAGAAAATCTACTAGGACTTGTCCTTTTACTACTTTCCGTGAAACGTATATGATATCAAATTGTAGAAGCAATACTGCCTATCTTGTCAAGCGACCTGTCAATGCTGGTCTTGTCATCAAGTACTTCAGCGGATCAATTCTTGGGATTAGGGTAATATTGTGAGATAAAATCACTGACTCATCTTTCCTCCTTTTCAGCAAGACAAGGTCAGAGATTGTGATTTTCTCGGTTGCACTGACGAACCTTTTCATAAATAAAGTCTCTAATTCAGCAAATATTTTAACTGAATCATTCGACAATTCTGCATACCATTCGAAAATGGCTGAGATCAGGCTATTGACGAATTGGCGAAAAAGTAGTGCATCATTCCCTCCTGTGTTACCACAAGTAGCTTTAAATTGGGCTAGATGTTGCTTTGGATTACCAGGCTCGTTGAAAGTATTAAATTTCGACACTAAGTAACCTTTCAAGTATGACACTTGGTCATATTCAGCTGGGTAAGTGCGACCTTTCCTCACCAGCTTTTCAGCCTACTCTGAGGTTATGATTGTCTTTATCTTTTCATTGATTATCATTTCTTTACATTGCTCCGTGTTCTAGCTGATTTTGAATTATCGGAGAGGTAGTGGGTTAACTTCATTCCTCACTTCATGTAGCATGTCGCAGAGCTTGAAACCATAGTGGTCGGTGGTATAGTTATATTATTAGTTGATTAGGACAAAATAGTCTTGACTTGATGTGATATTCTTCAGAACATGTCCATCATGATGTTCATTTGTACCATCATATCATTCATCTTGGTACCAGCGTGCAATCTTCTTATCTTTGATCGCATTTCTCTCTTTGCTCTCTCTTAGCCATAATCGTCGATGCTCTTCTTCTTCTATTTCTTGTTATTGTTTTACTCCTTGCTCATTTTCAGGGGGAGAACTTGACTGTCCTTCTCCTTGTGCATTTGCAAAGACAGTTATTGCTGAGGCTGTACGACGACGCTAATTATAAAAGTGTGTACCAGGCTAATCATTTCCTGGTTCAACCATATAGAAAACTTCGATACCCATGATATCTTTCTCATTTTGGTCTTCTTCTTCTTCTTCTTCATCTTCAGCAAAGATCGAAGATCCATCTTCTATTTACTTCTGTGAAGACTCTTCTTCATAAGCGTCAAATTCGTTGAATTCCACGAATTGGCGTTCTTCGATGGTCTTGGCGGAGTTCATCTATATCTCTGACCATATAAACAACTTCCACTTCCATAGTGTCCTCTTCATTATTTCTTCTTGCACACGAATTTTTGATCGACGTTTCCAGTGGATCTCTGGTTCAATGTGCGAAACAAATACTTCTTCTATTAAAGGACTGCGATTAAAGTCAACCTTCTCTTATGGGGGTGAAGCTGATCGACGATGAGATCCCCTAGAGGATTCTTCAGGGTGTCGACCATCATATCTTTCATCAATGATATCCTTTCTTTTGGTTATCCACTTTTGATGAGTTGATTTTAAGGCGGATTTCTGAGTATATGTGTCAGATGTCACACCTCTTCCATTCTTCAGGACTTCATTACGGGATCTTGGCCTCCATATTTGCTTATCCTTTCGTCGGGACCTTTCGACAGCGGATTCTTGGACAAGAGGTCTAAGTGTCATGCTCCGATACTCACCGCATCTTGGGCTGTGGCGGCGAAAAGATGACAACTTTCTTGGTGGAGCTTTAGTATTTTCCATCACCACAAGCCTCTGAAATCTTCTTTTCATCAGACATTTATTCTTCGCTACTTTAAGAACTTTATATATCCTAGCAGACAGTGTTTCAGGCTACCTCCTCTGTGGAGGTGGAGCTTGACGTGATTGGTTCCAGAAGGACTGCTTTATTTCGCCAGTAGAGCTATTTCTTTTTACCCACTTTAAGTTATCAAAGTTATTGTGGGTAGAGATACTCGCTTTTGGTGGCAGTATCGCTTGTTCACTAGTCATTCAAAGGGGATCTGTTGAGCCCTCCGCTTTCCGCTTCTCCTTCTTCTTGGTTAATTTGCTTCGATGAGGAAGCTTCATGATCATGCTTTTCGGGTACAAAGGTTCAATCTGCGGCACGAGGCATTAAAGACATAGTTTGCCACCCACGACTCTTTTTAGTCCACGCTTATTGACCTATCCTTTAGAAAAGCGAAGTTCTGTGGAGAACTCCTGAACGGTTATTTGCTGGTGAGTGTAGATCCATTGAAAGTAAAATATGGGGATTAATTAGCAATTATTATTTCACACTTTCAATGTAAGATGTATACAAAATAATAGTTTAATAAAGATGTACTACTGAATGATTCATTCTACATAGAGCCTTATATTGAATTTATTACACACTTAAATCACCATTTTTATTTTAAATTTTCAAAATTTTATTCTTATAAGACATTTATGACTAGCAAAGATGGAAAGAGAATTCATTAGTCACCGAAATTTATGTGCTTTGAAAATTGCTTCATCTCTCAACAATTTTGAATTGAAGAGTATGATTTAAAGTGTTGGTGTAATTTTTAAGGCGGTTGGAATAAGATAGATAAGGTAAATTTCATCCTCATTTGGTGAGGACTTTAGATCTAGTTCCAAATTTCTTATAGCACAAGCCCTATAGTTAATTACACTCAATAAGTGAGAGAACTTTTGATTAAAATTTATCGTTAGAGTAGCGTGGTGTATAGTAGATAGCTATGGAGTTTGATTATGAAATTCACTATTTTAGCTTAAATCGGATGGTTGGGGGAATGATGATGTGCCCGATCTAGAACCCATGATTTTGTCATCCCGAGCCGTCGCGGTCCCTAGTCTACTTAGTCAGAGGAGGTAGTTGACATAACCTGACTGAAGGATTCTCATCAACAACACATGAGTTACGTCGTCCAAGAAATCTTTGTAGACTTGGGGTGGTGTTTGTCAGAAGATAAACTCTAATCGATAGAGGTTGTTTGCCCCATCAAGTATACCCCATAATTCACAACTCAAAGAGGGGGAGCATCTGGTATGATCATGATTGTAATATAATGGAGCTTTGGCCAAACCACTGTCGAGGACTCGGTCATCGCTTCATCATGGCTCTTGGCCAAACACGTCGAGAGCCATCACTTCTTGGCTGAGATTGATTGAGTGAACATGTAAACTGATTTGACATTAGCTCATTTGTCAGCTAGAATTTTCTTAATTTGTCACCCCCGACAAATAGTTACGGAAGGTGGATAGATTGAGTTTTGCTTTAAGCTTTTAATGATAGAATTTTATTGAAATAATTTTTTAGATTGACATTTGATTTGAATTGATTTGATTTGAAAAATTTATTAATTCGAATATGTTTAAGAGCTTTAGATCATGTCAACTCTGTTTAGATACTAATAGAGGATTAGATCTCACTGACATAATTAGTTTATATTTCATTTGAAACTCTTATTAGGTTTTAGGTTTTGTTAACTGACTCGACTAGACTAAGCGAAGCAATCCGACATCCCAGACACTTGAATTTCAACATTAGTGTGGGGCATGGTGTGTATAGTAATTTTAGGTAATTTTATGTTTGAATTATGAGATAGATTTTGTTTTTTTTTATTTCAATTTAGCTCGCGCAACCTTTTCAAACATTAAAATTTATACTTGAAATCTGTCCAGAAGCACAGTGTTTATAAACTTAGATAATTTTATCTAATTAGTGAAATCGATTTTGAAAATCATAATAAAATTCTTTAATTTTGATTGAAGAAAGTCACATGATTTATGTAGATTTTGATTTAATATAGATTACTTTACAAATTGCAGATCCGGTGGTGAAGCAAACATTTTGATTTAGATTGTAGTTTAAAACATTACTTGCACTTAGTTTACTTGTTGAGTTTTTGTAATTCTCCCAATTTGATTATGTTCAATTTACATCACTTTGGACAAGTTATGCCGATTTCAATGTTTATTGCTTTTAAAATGTATTATTAGCGTAATAATTACCTCCATATTCATATAAGAGTTACTAAATCAAATTTGGATTCATCCCTAAACTTTAAGTTTATTGCAAGTTTATTATGAGTCTAGTATTAATCTCCCCAAGTTTCAATTAAGGCTTATTTAATTGTGAAAAATTTACAAGAAAAGAGAACTCACTTTATCGCTTTAATTTAAATCATAGAGATTCGCTATTAGAGTTTGTGAGTTTAATATTAACCTCCCCAAATTTTACTTGCATTTTATATGAGTGTTCTATTCTTTCTAAAATTTTCTTTAAAAGGTCCCACTTATTTCTTTTTGATTTAACATTTATCCTCATATTTATCATATATTCTTTTGTTTGACTTAAATTTAGGTAATTCCCATTTGAATTTATTTAAGTCCTGAATTTTAGTTTAAATTTTAGCGTACCTCCGTCATATATGGAGTGTCGGGGTGTTTTTGACACTCGATCGCCTCTCGCGTAGCGGCGGTGTGACCTTACCGATTTTGCAGGCGAGAAAGAAGAAGATATACAATGATATATATTTATCTCCACTTTTTTTTCTATGCGAATTATGAAATTTCGATAGCATTTCATCTGTGAAGAGCATTTACTGGAGATGCTTACTCGATATCTCTTGGTAGCCGTGCTCTTGACAACAACAAGTTTTCATCTCGTCGGCCTCTTGAAACACGAGAATTCAAATATATAAAAAAATATATATATATATATATATATATGATATCCACCATATGACTTATTTTTTGTAATGTATAAAAGGTTGGGTATCTGAAACCAGAGAAGAACCCTCTTGAGAGTGTTGCTTCTCAGTTGCAATGAGTAATTCTGGAGGTGCGAGGAATCGATCGAATCGAAAGTATTCGCTCTTAACGATGTTCTTCCGGTTTTAAGTAAAATAATAAAGCGGGGTGTGTCACAAAATCAAGAATTTATCTTCGATGTTATTCTTCTGATTGCAAAAATTAGATGGGTTACGGGCTACGTGAAGATGGCTGCGGCGGCGCGGGCTTGATCTGCTGAACTAATAGTAAGTACACTTGCAGAATCAAGTGGAAATTGAACAGAGCATATATTTGCCTTTGTCATGATAGTGCCAATGCCTCCTCTCTGATTGATATTCCATAGCTTCAGAATTCCATCCTCACTTCCGCTTGCCAATTTTGTTGGATCTACCATGAAATACTTAACCGACCACATCCGCTTCTCATGCTCTCTCTTTTCAATAATGACTTCGCTTCGAGTAACATCCCATACTTCTCCATCAGAAAATCGTTCACTCTATGTCAACATAAAACTTGATTGCAAGTACAAACTAGAGTTCAACCACCATATTCTTGAGTCAGAAGGCAGCAGAGATCTGCAGCTCCAAGAAGAACAATGACCCGCAGCGTCTTTGCAATCTGGGAAGCCGAGGTTCTCCTCTTAGACTTATTCTTGTTCCGCATCACAGGCTTGTAGTAAAAATAAATCTCGCGTCCCTACATCTTACGCCGCAGTTGCTTTGTAAGAGAATCTTGAAGTATTTTGTTCCTAATCCAATTGCAGTGGTAAGAAGAGGTTGATAGACAGCATTATGTGCGACTACTAACACAGATCTTCCTTCATGACCCAAAGTTTTGTTCCAGCAAGCTCTCTGCCCGATCCCAGAGTTCTTGCATGGGATAATGTCCATCAGTTTGAAAGTTTGCAGCATCTTTCTACCATTGACGATATGCACTACCGAATTTTTCCTTCCCTTCATGCTTCAGGAGACTTTGAAAAGAATATAGATCAATCTCCCTTAGGTCCAGTTCCGTTATCACTTTGCCCTGGCGAGAGTCCCGAGAGTCCCATATAATCTCAACTGTTCTCTTGGATTGAGTCAAGGGCTGGTGAAGCAAACATCAAAGGAGTCACTAAGAAGTGTCTGGCGGGTGGTTGCCGCCTGCGACTCTCCCTTGGCGGTGAGTACAGAATGATCGGAACTCCCTTGGATCCTTCCTCCTCGTTCCATGTGCTCTGCCCGTGCCTCACCTCACCTTCACTGCTCCTTCAGGAAACTGCTGCAAGCGGCATAACCCCAGCCTCAGATCGACGCCTGTTGGCGGCTTCTCCATGCTCGAACAAGAAATTGGGAGGGCTCTAGAGTTCCTGCTCTAGAGGCAAATTGATTTGCCGGGAAGCAGAGACACCACAGAGAGCAAAAGTTCCTCCTTCCCCGTTGTTGGCAGCACAGAGGACTATGAAGACGTACTTGAGAAGTGGAACGAGGGCAAGCGTCCAGAACACAAAAAGAGGAACGGTTGAGAGCCGAAAGAGAGAAGGCGTGCGTGAGGGGTGAAGGTCGAACAGACCGAACGAGAGATTAGGGCTTGATTTGAGTTAAATAGAAATTTTAAATTAATTTGTTAAGTGTTTAATCAAGCCTGATATCTTTATGCCGATACGTTTAGGTAATCAAAATATATATTAATATAAGGTTATTCCAATGTTACCGCTTTGTCGTTAGCGTCGAGCCGTTTGTTTAGTGGCGTCGAAATTGTGAATCGAAATTATTTCATTTCAAACCGACAGCGTTCGCAGACTTGTCAAAATTGATCAAACGAGTCTTATTTGATAGATTTTTTTTTAAAGCTAAAGAAGATCGTCAATTTGAGCTCATTTGTTTACGTGCTTGATTTGATATATGGCGTATTGGCGGCTTGAGTCGGTTGATTATTAAGTCGCAATATTTATATTATGACTAGTTTCGACGTTTTGAACGTGATGGCGAAATCCGTTCGTCGATCGGAGGTCATTTGAGTTGATTTTAGTGACGTCCTGTGTATTTTAGTCTCGATTTACGCGTCGCCACTTCTGATTATTCGACATTTGCACAGACTTGTCCGAATTAAGCGTGAACAGTCTCATTTGATCGTTTTCAATATTTTGAAGTTAACGACGTGATCAATTTCATGAACGGAGGTCATTCGGACATCGTCGCAGCTTCCTAACTCCGATATGCGCGTTGACACATTGATAACTCGATCGCTTTATCTCTTTAGACAATATTTATATATTCGATCAATTTCGATGTTATCGGCGATGAATCGTTAAAGTCGGTCGTTTATCATTTTTTTGGTGACGTGCATTTTGAGATTTGAGCATGATCATTCGACATTTGCACAAACTCGTTCGATTTGATCGTGGATAATCTCATTTGATAGTTTTTGATATTTCAAAGCTAACAACATGATCAATTCATGAACTGAGATTGTTCGGATCATCGCATTTCCTATGGCGTCGTATTGATAGCTCGGCGCTGATCGATTGATCGTTAGATTTTGCAATATTTATATTTTGATCAATTTCGACATTCGCGCTGACGAACTCCGTTCATTCGATCGGAGGTCGCTTTTTCGGTGATGTCCGCATTTTGAGCCTCATTGTGCATTGTCCAAAGTCAATTTGATTGTAGACTTTGACTTATGAGACAGATATGAAGGTCAACATACTGAAGATTTATTAATCACACTTAATATTAAAAAAAAAAAAAGAATCTCCACCAAATCATGATTTCCTGATATATTCAGTTAAGATCATGTAATGTATCATAAAGCTTCAACTTTACATACCAATATGACTACTAACAAATATCATAAGTTTAACCTTACTTTCTAATAATGATGATAACAAGCTCAATGAACAAACTTCAACATTGAAATTGATATTAATTTAGCTCAATTAATTTGTGATCAAATTAGACATAGCAATACATGATATAGTGGAAGCATCCTTAGCTCTCGTTTGATTGAAAAAAATCATTAGAAATATCCCTTTCAACATTAGAGGCTTCTTGTATATGCTTGATAAAGCTTTCATCATGCTAATTATAATCCTCATATGCAATATATTGAAGATGATACTTTTTGTTAGTGATAGGTTAGGGTGTAAATGAGTCAACTTAAGCTCAGCTTTAATTATTTGAGCATGAGCTAACTCATTTATTATTAAATAGAAAAAAAAGATTTTTTTTTCAAACAATTATTATAATAAAATAATAAAGAATAAAAAAATTAAATAATAAAAATAAAAAACTACTTAAAATAAGATAGGCATATGATTTTTAAATATTTTAATAATTTTATCTTAAATTCATTTAATTCCAATTATTTCAAGCATTTATTATATTAACATTTTTAAACAAGCAAGCTTAAGAGCTAATGAATCGAGTTAGGCTAGCTTAAGCTTGGTTATATAGCATATAGAGCTCTACTCATAAGCTATTTATCAAGTCACGCTTAAGCCTACTTATGAGAGCTTGACTCAAATAGGCATATGTTGATCTCACTTTTGGAGTGAGGATTCAATCTTCTCATCTTAGACTTAGGAGTCTTCTAGACACTAAGACTTCCCTAGTCATAAGATACTTCTAGCAATTAGGTGAACACTAAAGAGATTAATTAAAAGGATTTGGGATTAGGGAGATTCACCTACCTTATAACCCAAATCCAATCCATGTTCACCTACTCAAACCAAACCTCAAGTTCAATTCGAACATCAAATTCAAATTTAAATCCAAACCCAAATTTTAAAACCAAATGATTGAAGCCAATGATTAAATCCAAACTTGAAATCCTTCCTAAGTCCTTTGAATCAATTTCATGAGCTTAGCCAAATTTGCCTTAAAATCAAACCAAAACTTAATTGATTTTCTCATAAATCAATTATATCTTTAATCATCTTCACAGATATAAATCAAATATACATTCAAATCATCAAAACTAAATCAAATCCAAATCTAAGCCCTAACCTACCTTCATGAGCTTAGCCAGATTTGCCTTCAAATCACTCAAACTCAATTGATTTTCTCATAAATCAATCATATCTACAATCATCTTCATAAATATAAATGAAATATACATTTAAATCATCAAAACTAAATCAAATTAAATCAAAATCCAAACTTAAGCCACATGACCCAACTCCATGGACTTAACCAAATTCCTTCATTCCAAAACCTAAATTCAATAGATTTTCTCATGAATCAGTCATACCTTCAATCATGTTCACAAATATAAGTGAAATCTACAATCATCATGATCAAAACTAAATTAACCCAAGTCAAACCCAACCCAACCCTTTTGACTTGAAATATTCAAATGAACTGAAACCCATTTGAACCCAAATCAATTGCAATTGAATTTATATATCAATCCCAAATCTATATATAAACTCAACTAAGTTCAACTCAACCTAAAACCAAGCCAACTACACCCAATTGGTCCACTTGACCCAAAGTGGGCAATTTGACCTATTTGAATCAAGTTCCAATCCTACCTAAATTGGATTGAATCAAATCCAACTAAACCTCATATCATGATTATTGATCACCCTAGGTTAACCAAGTGTCACAAATTGGGTCAAAACCAAAGCAACTTGGTCCTTTGACCAAGTCAACCCTTTAACCCATATGAACCCAAATTAGCTAAATTGCAACCTAAGCCAAATCCCTTGAAACCAATGATTCATACCAACCCAAAATCAATATTTGAACATGACTTGACATTCAATTGAGCAAAACCAAACCCAATTGGCCCTCTTGACCCAAGTTGACCCAAATTGACCTAAAAGACTAAATTGGGTCAAATCAAAATATAAATCAAATTGATTGCAACCAATGGCTCATGTTCATTCCAAATTAATTGTTGAAATTGACCAAAGCCATGATTGAACCTAATTGACCCAATTGACTCGCTTAGCCCAAATTGACCTAAAGGGTCAAATTGGCCTAAATCAAAACCAAATCCAAATTGATTGAAACCAAAGCCTACAATCATTCTCAATTGGTTAACCAACAAACCTAACCCCAAGCCAATTTGGCAAATTGGTCAACTTAACCCATTCGACCCATTTGAACTCAAATGAGTCAAAAATCAAATCTAAGCCAAATCAAACCAAACCAATGACACCAAAACATCCCAAATGATCATATGAACTTAACCCAATCCTTGGTTTGTCCCAATTTGACCAATTAGTCAACTTGACCTAACCTAACCCAATTTGACCTAAATGAGTCAAATTGAGCCATCCAAATCACTTGAAATTTGGGCTAACCCACTTTTGACTCATTTCAAATATGCCCAAATCAAATCCAATGTCAAATGATCATTATACCATTGGGTCAAGGGTATCACATGAGACAAATCACCCATGTAAGTGGTCATTTCCATTCCTTGGACACTTGACACTCTCCCAATGGTCCACCTAGGCACCTAGGACACTACCTAACCTGACCCAAGGGGTGGTTAGGTCAGCCATGACCCATGGGAAGTGAAATCACCTCACCCTCCCCATTGGAGCATTTGAAACCCATAGGACACTGTTGACCTCATTTTTAGAATGAGCTCTCAATCTCTTCATCTTAGACATAAGATTCCTCTTAGACTCTAAGAGTTCCTTAATCTTAAGACACTTCTAGTGATTAGGTGAATACTCAACCTAATCCTAGAGACTTAGAAGAGTTAGCCACAGGAATAGGTCATGCCTTAGAGGTGTTAGGAAAATTTATTAATCCTATAGCTTGAACCAAATCCTCACTTCCTTCTTTCAAGTCAAACTTCAAATTCAAATCATCCTCAAACTCAAATCAACTTCAATTCCAAAAAAGAAACCTTAAATCAATTCCAATGAATTTTCTCAAATCATGAATCAATTCCAAATGATTGAAACCCATGATTGAATTTCAAATCTAAAATATTTTCTAAGTCACTTTGATCCATCTTATGGACTTAGCTCAAATCAAATTCAAAAAATTTTCTCATAACCCATTTATATTCTCATTTATATTCACAAATATAAATGAAATGTAAATTCAAATGCCCAAAACCAAATCCAAAACTCAAACTCAAAATCAAAATCCAACCTACACCCTTTCAAGTCAAATTCTTGAACTTAGCCAAATCAACCTCAAATCAATTCAAACGTTTGGATTTTATTCATGATTCAATCAATCCTTCAATCATCATTCCAAATATAAACATAAACTTCAATCATCAAACCAAAACTAAATTCAAAAATCAAACCCAAGTCAAACCGATCTTCATCCTTTGAACTTAAAATTGTCAAATGAATCAAAACCTATTTGACTCCAAATCACTTGCAAATGGATTTATATTTCAATCCTAAGTCCATATGTGAGTTCAACCAAACTTGAATGAAGTCTTGATCAAATCAATTGACCTACTTAGGCTCACTTGACCCAAAGTGACCTAAAGTACCTTTTTGAGCCAAATTCTAAGCTTACCCAAATTGGGTTGAACTAAGCCAACCTAAGCCTCACATTGTGAGCAACAATCATCATGAGATGATCAATCACTTAAATTGGGTCAAACCAAGTCAAACCTAAGGGTTGACCAAGACCAAGCCAAAATGAAACCCAAACTAGCCAAAATCCACCATAGGCCAAATTAATTGAAACCATTGATCAAAACTAATTCATTATTATCAATGATTAAACTTATTTGAGCCTAACCTATTATTGGCCACTTGACCCAACTTGACCTAAAAGTCAAAATGTGTTAAAACTTGATATAAATCAAATTGATTGCAACCAATGGGTCAAATTCATTCTAAATCACTTGTTGAACTTGACCTTTGGCCAACTAGACCCAACCTAGCCCAATTGACCATGAACCCAACTTGACCTAAAATGTCAAATTGAGCCAAAATCAAATCAAACTAAAATTGATTGAAACCAAAGCTTGCAAAATATTTCAAATAACCAACCAAACCTAAACCAACCTATGACCTAACCCAATTAGGTCAAATGGGTCAAATTGGTGAACTTGACCCATTTGACCTAAATGAAATCAAATAAACTAAATCCAAATATAAACAAAATTGAACCAAATCAAAGATACCAAAATATTTCAAATGGTCATATGAACTTGACCCAACCCTTAGTTTGACCCAATTTGACCAATTGGTCAACTTGACCCAAGTTGACCCATTTTGACCTAAATGGGTCAACATGAGCCAAATGATATCAAATCAACTCCAAATTCCTTGAAATTTGGACCAACCTAATTTCAAACTATTCTAAATCTGCCTAAAGTGAAATTGAAGCCAAATGACCATTTTACTCCTAGGTCAAGGGGTAACCTATGGCCAATTCCACTTGGAATTTGGTCATATCCTTTTCATGGCCACTTGGCACCATCTTAGTGGACCAAGTGGACACTAGTGGGTGTGGTGCACATGACCCAATGGGTTTGGGTCAGCCAAACCCAACCTAAACCTAAAACTAACTACCCCACTCAAAATAAGCACATGAGATCACCTCCCACACTCTCTTTGGCACATGAAAACTTCTCCACTACCTCCCTCTGCCAAAACTAAACCATGTGCCACCTCAAACAGCCTAAACAACCCACTTAAGGTGATCAATTTGATCAAAATGGCATATACACTCTTGATCGTTCGATCGTTGGAGGGGGAGCTATACTCCCCCTCATTTCACTTGAATTCCATGGACTTGCATTCGATTGAGTGATAGGAAGCTAGAGCAAGCATTCCCAAGCTCTTCCAAGCTTCCTCGAGCAAATTTGAATTCTCCTTTTCTTGGTTTACCAAAATCAAAAATAGAGGAGGTAGCAAGAATTCCCAACTTACTCAATACCCAATTTCATTCCAATTCCTCTTGCAAGCACCCTCAGAGGACCCAATCGAGGTGATCCAAAGCTTCTTCCAAGCTTCCAAGGCATGGGAGGAGGTAGCTAGACCAAAGTCCCAAGCCTAGGAGGAGGAGTTTGGCCAATTAAAGGATCTACTCAACCTTAAGCCCTCAAACCTTCAACAGGGCTTCGTCTCCACTAGACGAAGCTACCTCAACGATTGGGAGCACTGGTGATAGCCTCCGATGAGGTATGGATCAAAACCGAGTTTAGGTGTAGGATTCTTTGGTCCTTTGTGAAAGAAAGTTTTATCCCATTGCAAATTGACCGTTAGATCTTCATCTCCTTGTATGTTGATGGTGTGGGTTCAATTTTAGCTCAATCCAAGCTCAATCAAGCTCGGATCAAGCCCTAAGGGATGGACGGTTGCAATCTCCCACAGGCGAGTGCAGGGACGAATCATGGACCATCCATCCCACGTGATTTGGATGGACGATCCTGATTAATCCAATTAGATCCCACATTTTAATCCCCTATGATCTACGGGTTTAATCCGGACCATCCGATCTTTGATCGGATGGTCCAGGGAGAAACCACATAGCATTGCCGGTTGACGCGACACTTGATTCGACTATTTAAATAATGAATCCCGTTGCGCCACGTAGAAAGCGCGCGACACGTCAGCGGTCCACGTTGCCCCGATGTGATTCGTTATATAATTAGGGATTTAATTAAATTTTAATCACAAAATCTTCAAAATTACATAACTAAATGTAAAAAAATAAGAAAAATACAAACTCAAATGCATTTTGAAGATATTTGAAAGGGGAATAATATAAAATTAAATTTAATTGATTTTGAACTGTAAATTTCATGCAAATTAGGTTTTATTGGGAATGTAATTATGTTAATTACTCCCTAATTATTCCATTGATTAATTCCAAACTTCCCAAGTATGTTTAGTGGGATGACTTCTGCCTCCCCTAATTTTATTGGAATTTATTAATGGCTTAATTAGAATAATTGCTTGATTTATCTCTAATCACTCCCTTAATCAATTAAATGATTAATTAACCTATTAAATTATGATAAATTCACTAATTAAATTTGTTAATCCTCTTGGAATAATGGATAGATTTAGGGAATGAGATTAGGATGCCTTTTCCAAATCTTTTCCCCTAAGTCTATTTCATTTGAATGAAAACTTAATTAAATTACAAATTGATTTATGATTTAATCATTTCATTAAATAGCTTAATTAATCAAAATTTAAAAATAAAATCAATCCATAAACTTAATCATTTAATCAATTTGTTCTTGAGTAGATACTTAGGTGTTCAATAACCTAAGTAGCTTAAGGAAATCATATCTAACTCATATGTGTGGGAAGGGTTATGAAAGTACTTAAATTAAACCCTTTAACTTAATTAATCATTAATTGTGAGCCAAATGCATTAGACCCCTTTCTTTCTTAGGTGCACTGATGATTTAAATCCTTGTGATTTTATGTCATAATTATTTGGTTAAATATGTTAAAGTGGTGTAGGTAAGGGGTAATTAATGAACTTAATGTACACTTTAACCTAAATAAAAATATAAAATCAATCTAAAGGTAAAAAAAAAAAACAAACTAAATCAACTCACACATTTGGGAATGGGTTAGGACCAGCAAACTCTTTTCACATTTCTAAATTCAAATCAAACTTAAAACAAAAATCAAAATTTCCTTAAACCAACTTTGATTCACTTTAAATAATCTTATTCCATAAGATTATCTTTAAGAATTAATTAAAGTGAATGATTTACATGCTTACATCACTTTATTTCTTTCCTAGCATGCTAAATGTGTATTTCATATGAAAATCATGCATTCATGTCTTTTGAAAAATCAAATTAAAATGAAATATCTCCTTTATGTCAAATTGCATGTTTTGGCTAAAGTAAGAATATGAGTGGCTATTATCACTACTAAATCAAAAACTATTTTCAAAATTTATAGATCAAAAACTACAAATGAATGAATGCTACTTATAATTACTTATGAACTTACATGTGAGTATCATTATGTGACTTTTCCTTCTCTTCTCTTTTAACATAGTTTTGAATAGGATTTGCAAAGTGTATAGTGCATTTGAAAAGAACACAACACTTGCTTAAATCCATTCCTATTCATTCCTATGTTATTATTTAAGAGGGATTGTGGTGAAATATTCTTATACATTTCTTGCCTTCATCTATCCTCACTCCCTTTCAGAAAAGAGGATAAATGAAAACAAAAATATATAAAAATATATACGCCTTGTTGGGACACCACGTAGATCCGCAGATGTTCTTATTAAGGTGATCGGGTATGACATTAAGGAGAGGTGTACTATCTCAAGAGATAGAAGTCACCACCCTACAATGGACCTAATCACCCGAATAGACTCCTAAGGACAATGGGTCTGCATATGTACAAGAGATTCTTCCCCTACTTTGCATGAAAAATTAAAGTAAGATTTATTTTAAATCGGGTTCGTTAATTTCCCTATAGGGGCAAGCCCCCATAGTTAATTACATCCTAAGGGATGGGATCCCTTAGGAATACTCTCGATTAAGGTAAATGATCATTGCTTCAAAGATTTTAATATGAAAGGACTATCAATCGATTAGTTCATTTTTGAAGATCAAATGAGATTGATCAAAGAGAGAGTTATTATCAAAGCCAAAGGGAAGATAAATAGAAGATGCCCACGATGCTAAGAAACCTAGTGAGCATCTCAAACTATCATATGATTGGGCTTTACATTTTTGAAATTGATTTAGTTTATTTTAGTTGAATTTATGAATTAAGAAAATACCTAAGAGGTGAGGATTTAAGCTTATGACCCACAAAGGGGAGAATCAACCTCAGAACCTAAATCAAGGGAGCTTTGGCGAGGGTCGAAAGCACAACCTAAATATAAGGCGAAAAATGGGTATTTGGTTTGTCTCCACAAGAGAGGACAAACCACCCAATTGTTTGGACTTATAATCACCTGGGGGTGGCTGCCAACTAACTCCTCCTACGATTTTAAATTCATGTAGGCAAGTCATATGCTTTATGCAAGATAGCTAAGTTGTTATTTATTTAGAAAAGATACTAAGTCCTTAAACTCACTCCCTAAAGAGAATAGATAATGTAAGGGTATGCTTCAAATGACCTAAATATAATGTAATTCATATTTCATTTTTATTTTCATTTTTGGACAATTATTTTTTACTCAGGCTAATAGGATTCATATGCCTAATGCATGAGAAATGAGATTATTGGCCAAAATCAGCGAGAAAGGAGTAGGTTTGTTTCGACTATGGCTCTCAAAGGTCAAGCCAAGTTTCTCTGGCAAAAGTGGAAGCCCTCCAATCAAGAGTGAAAAAAATATGCATTTGTGCATGATGTTATAAAAGAAAGTACTCATCCAGCTAAGGAGTTGCTAATTCTTTTATCTTGATTTTAAACCTAGGCTTTAGATGAGGTTATGAGCTATTTATTTTTAGTTTTGATTTGTTAGATTTGATAAAAGATTTATTTTTTCCTAAGAGCCTAATCCACATCCAGGCCATACATAAAGCAAGAAAGAAACTAGGAAAAGGATGCCACTTAATGCACAAGATAAACAAATCATCAATCAATTTATAAAGCTAATCACAAGAGAATAAGAGGCCATTATGGTCGGGTACCACCGCACAAACTTGAAAACAAATTAGGTATCCGAGCTCTACCCTTATACAACCCAGATTACAAATGAATTAAATATAATTAAGTAAGAAATTCATTGTTACGGGGGGTCTTCAAGTTTCATTTCTTCATTCTTCTTTTCTTCTTCCTTTCTCCTTTCTTCTTTGGTTCTTATTTTTGGATGGTTGGAAGGTGGATGATCCAAAGGCTTCACATGGTGCATAAGATGAGATCTTTATGACCAATGCTCATCCTAATCCCCATAACAATCATTCCAAAATCCTAATTATAAAATTTACATGGAAAGAAAAGTAAATCTAGCTAACACCTGCAAAATAAAGGTTAGCTAAACAAACCATCAAATCCCAAGCATATATATTAGACTTATCACCCCACATATGGGTGACTAAGTCCACCTGGCCTATTGGATTATGCTTAGAGATATATGCACCTGCACAACAAAAGTATTTATATTTTTATTTATTACAGCGCCCCTTAATCACAATCCCCTACAGAAGATAATGATTAGACTAAGATTTTCCTTCCATTCATTCTACGCACATTCATCCTAACATCCAGTCTAAACCATATATCACAAAATAAAAATAAACATCAAACCATGCACCGCCCTAACCTAAAGCTAGAAGTGGTGACTTAGCCTAATGTGTGTGCTTTGAACGTTTGTGTGGTATGCTTAACTATGGCTTTAAGTTAGAATTTTCTAAGTGTGAAGCATGTTCGACTTAGAGGAGGGTTTCATTTAAATGATTTAATTTTTTTTGGGTTGATTTTATTACATGTTTTGATTAGGTTCAAGTGAATACTACAATTAATTACTAAGTTATAAAGAGAGGGAAAGAGAAGTTCTCTTCTCTTTCCTTCCTAACTTAAGTAATTTCTAAAATGGATTCATATTTTTAGTTTTATTTAGTGAATATTTTGATTAAGTGTTTTAATTAATCATAAGTTTAGATGAACTCTAAAAAAATCTATTGAAAAAATATATTTTAAGATTAAATAAAATGAACCAAATTCACAAAATATACATCACTTCATTTTTTTCCAACATGTATAACATGCATATGAATGAGTCTTAAGCATATCTATACACACAAATGAAAATGTTTAACACACTTTATGATGCATGCTAAGTAATTCATTTAAAAAAAATTTGAAAGTTTATGATGCATGATTTTCATTAAGTAGAAAAGGGATTTCTTATCCAATTTTTACATGCACACATGAAAGTAAGAAAGACATAAGTGAGTACTCCATTGTTAACTGTGAGGTAAAGTATAAGACATACTTATTACTTAAAGTCTCAAGAACCTTGGGGTTGTCCAGACTAATATACCACTTTCCTTAAATAAAAATATGTGTACAAAAGAAATGAATGTAAAAGAAAGAATGCAAAAATTTGTATTTGTTGATTTATTTTTGTTTATGAAATTTATATGTGCAAGCATAAGTATCCTTCTTAAGTGATAGTATAGGAATGAATAGGACATGGAATTAGGCAAGTGTTAGGTTCTTTTCAAATGAACCATACACCTTGCCAAATCCTATTCAAAACTATACTAAAAGAGAAGAGAAGGAGAGAAGGAGAACCTACATTAAGCACATCCTTATATTTTACTCACATGCAAGCTTATATAAGTAGCACACTTTTAGTTTTGATAATTGATTCATATATTTTGAAAATAATTTGAATTTAATAGAGATGAAAGCTTAAAGTAAATCAAAGTTTATTTAATATGATTTCTGTTTGATTTTGAATTTGATTTAATTTTAAAAATGTGGATTGAGTTTGCTGTTCTTAACCTATTCCCACATGTGTTTGACATTTTTTGTTTAATTTTTAGATGATTAGATTCATTTTAGATTTTGATTAGGTTAAGGTATGAATTAAACATGTTAATTAACCCTTACCTACACCACCTTAGCATAGTTAACCAAATAATTATGAGCCAATGAGATGACATAAAATCTCACAAAGAATTTAAATTTGTAATTCACCTAGGAAGAAAAGGGCCTAATACAATTTAGCTCATGATTAATGGTTAATTAAGCTAAGGGGTTTAACTTAAGTAGTTTCAAAACACCCCTCACACATATGAGTTAAATTTTTATTTCCTTAATTGAACTTAGGCTTTGAACATCTAAGCATCTACCCAAAGTAGATTAATTAAGTTCTGGAAAGTTTTATAAATTTTAAGAAATTAATTAAGAGGGTAATTAGCGAATTAACCCTTAATTAAGAGAAGATTAGGAAAGAAAAGGGGGTTAAGGGAGTAACTTAGGGAAAATGCCCTAAAATTATTCCCTAAATCTCCTATTCATTATATCAAACCTTAATCAACTTCAATAAGGGATTAAAACACTAATCAAACCCTTAATTATCCTTAATTACATAAAGGGGGGTAATTAAGGAATGAATTAGCAATTACCCCAACCACCAATAAATCTCAAGAAAATTAGGGGAGATAGAATTCATCCCCTAAAATATACCTAAGAAGTTTGAGATTAATCAGTTGATTAATTAAGGCGTAATTAACAAATTAATATTTATAATAAAAGGCAAAATCAGAGAAAGATACAATTCAAAATCTATTAAAACTAATTTTAGAATATTCTAGATTGAATTATCTTTCAGTGGAAAGTTACCTCTTATTTTCCTGATTTTTCTTTAAAGAAATATAAATTTTTGAAGCTTAGAAAATTAATTAAAATTATTTAAAACCAAATTAATCCCTAGTCCACTCGGTGTGACACATAGCGGCTGAGTCAGGTGCACTTTCCATGCATCACCCATCAGCGGCTACTTAAATGTCACGTCATGACATGCGTGGCAGTGGCAGTATGCGATTTTATATCCGCTGTTCGATCAAGGATCGAACGACTAGGAATTAACCCGTGATTTTAAAATGATAAATAGGATTTAAAATGCACGTTTATTCTTGGCCATCCATCCAAAATAAGCGGATGGACGGCCAGAGATTCACCCCTGCCAATATCTGTAAACCATGGAGGCCGTCCATGTTCAAGAGCAAGATCCGAGCTCAATTGAGCTCGAATTAGACTAAAATCCTGTACACACCATCATCAAGCAATGTAAATCACATCCAATGGTTGAAACTTCATGCCATTAAACTTTCTTTCACAAAGGACCAGCACACCTTAAGTCTAGTGATCGAAAAATGCCATACCTTGTTGGAGGTGATCACCGGTGCTCGATTCTCTTGAAGGAGCTTCGTCTAGTTGAGATGAAGCTGTGGTGAAAGAATTAGCTCCTGAGGTTGAGTAGATTGCTCTGTAAACCAACCCCTCTTTAGCCCCTTTGCGGTTCTGATGGAATTGGATCTCCTCTTGCCTTTGGAGCTTAGGAAAGATGTTAGGTAGGTCCTCTGGTAGAGTGTGCATACATAATTGAAGTGATTTGGAGTGTGGAGAAAGTTTGAGATTCTATGGAGCTCCCCTATTTTTAAAGGATGAAATTGAGAATGCCAAATTCAAATCTCTTAGGAAGCTTAGGATTACTCTAGGATGGTTCCTAACACTCTTTAACACTCAATCGACATTGAGCATATGAGAATTGAAGTGAATTAGGGGGAGTATATCTCCCACTATGGAAATTAGATGGCCGAAGCTATCTTTGTTGTTTTGATCCAATTAACAAGAATGGAAGGGCTGTTTGAGCTATTAGAAGTTGACACATAGTCGATTTGGGCTAAGGAGTGGAGTGGTAACCTCCCATGTGCTTCAAATTGAGTGGAGGGAGGTTTTTCATTTGGCTAATTTGAGCCATGTGCTCGAATTGGCCTTGGGTCAATTTGGGTTGACCCATACCCATTGGGTTGGGTGCACCACCCTCCATAGGGTCTACTTGACTTATTAGGAAGGTATCAAGTAGATATGAAGAGGGCTTGACCAAATTCCTCATGGATTTGACCAAAATTTGTTTTATGGTTTAGGGGTAGAATGATCATTTGGTTAATTTTTTAATTTGAATATGTTGGGTATGTTGAGAAAGTAGGTTGGTCTAAGTTTCATTGGATTTAGAGTTCATTTGATATGATTTGGCTCATGTTAACCCATTTAGGTCAAAATGGGTCAACTTGAGTCAAGTTGACCAATTGGTCAAATTGGGTCAAACCAAGGGTTGGGTCAAGTTCATATGACCATTTGAAATATTTTGGTGGCTTTGGTTTGATTTGGTTTAGTTTTGAGTTTGGCTCATATGACTTCATTTAGGTCAAATGGGTCAAGACCAATTTGACCCATTTGACTTATTTGAGCTAGGTCATGGGTAGGTTCAGGTTTGGTTAGTCATATGAAGTGGATTGATATCTTTGTTTAATTTTAGTTAAGTTTGAATTTGGCTCAACATGACCCTTTAGGTCAAGTTGGGTTTAAGGTCAATTAGGCTAGGTTAGGTCTAGTTGGCCAATTGAGGCTTTGGTCAAGTTCAACAAGTGATTTGGAATGAACATGACCCATTGGCAAGACAACAAATTGAACCCAACCTAGGGCTGACTATTGAGTGAATGTCACTGGGGGAACTCAGATCAACTCAAAGATAGTCAAGATTAATTTTATTTTTTAGATTTATTTGTTTTGATGGATTCCGTTGGTTTGCAAGGGATCACATTTAGAAGAAGCTCATATCAGCCTAGACCTAACTTAGATTTACTAAACCAAAGGGAGTAGCTTCCCGATCGATGGGAGAACTATCCAACCAAAGGAGTGCCTTTCAGTTTGCAATGATCAATTAAAGGAAAGAAAGCTCGGGGACTCACATCTTCCACTACAAAAGATCACTAGGGTGATCGGTTGCTTTGGGCAACAAATCAAACTGACTTGAGTTAGTTTTACAATCATGCTAAAGAATGCATCATAGTCTTACATCTTCCAAAGAGAAATGACCGCCGTGGTAACTTTTAATCAAAATAGATTGAACCCACCTAAGACCATGGATGAGTGACGGGACTTATCTCAACTCGTAGTGCAATTCTATGAGTCTGATACTACCCCAAAGATAGATGCTTGTTGGGAAAAGGGGCCCTTTGGGGCTTGAATTCTAATCCATAAGTGAATTAATTGTTTATTTGTTTTATCATGGACCTTGTTAGTTTGTGAGGGATCAAACTAAGAAGGAGCTTATATCAGCCTACCTATCTTAGATCAACTGGGGAATTCATGATCAACAAATTTTCCAACCATAGGGGTGGCTACTAGGAAAGGGGAATTGTCCAATCCAAAAGTAACCCAGGTAGTGTCTAAATGGGGTCGCAAAGGACGTGATCCAAATAGAGTGCCCGCAGGGGATGGGGCTTGTAAGGGCTTAATCCAACACCCTGGAGAAGATGACATTAACTAGTCATATATTCAATAGGTATTCGGTGGCCAACTCAAGGAGAAAGCTCAAGGACTCACATCTGCCAAGAGTGGTGTATCCACCGGTGAGTCATCAAAGATAGAACATCGCCCTAAGGTGCCCATCGGTTTGTAACAATCAGCCTAGGAAGAAAGTTCGGGGACTTACATCCTCCTATAACAGAACTAATTACCGGGATAGTCTATCTTTGGCTCGACAGATGCCATCCGACCTAGGGCTACTACTGAGTGAATGCCACTAGGGGACTTATATCGACTCAAATATAGTCAAGAGGAAAGGAGCCTCTGGGGACTTATCCCAGACTTCAAATATACTCAACCTAGTTAGTGCATGATGGCTAGTTCAAGAAGAAAGCATGAGGACTCACATTTTCTCAAGCAAGGTCAACATGAGGTACCTTACTGGCTAGGTAGTAAAGTCTACCATATTAATAAGGTGCTCGTTGGTTTGCAATGGTCAAGTTAGGAAGAAAGCTCGGGGACTCACATCTTCCAAATAAATGACCACTGGGATGACTTATTAGCGCGGTGATATGTAGACCAGACCTAGAGCAGCTAATGAGTGAGTGCCATAGAGGGCTTGCTCCCACATCAAAATAGCTCAAGATAAAAGATTTATGTTTATTGTTGTGCATGTGTTAAAAGAAATAGGACGCCTCTAGGGTTCTCTTACACCTACCTTAAACACACTAGGGGTTTTGATGAAATGGTGCCACAAATGGCAAATAGGATTCCCACTAAGAAAGAATGCCTCTTGAGTTCTCTCACACCTAACTTAGTTATACTAATCGAAATAAGATGCCTCTCGGGTTCTCTTACACCTATTCTAATAGCGCCAGGAGATTGTGTTTGTGTTGTGAAGAGGGACAAGATGCCACTGGGGGACTCTTACACTTACCCTAAACATGTCACATCAATTTGCAAGATAAGAAAACAATGCTTCGAAAGAAGAGAAGATTTGATGAATGAAATCAAATTTTGTTCTTTTTATTAAAATTTGTTTTCAAACATGATTTATTTCATGGATAATATTTATTTAGATAGAACCCATTAATTGGAAGCATCGGGAGTTCCCCTTTATAATCAATAAGCTGATAAGATCCTCTTTGGTAGGCCTCCTCTATGACATAGGGGCCTTCCCAAGTGGGTTCAAACTTGCCTCCCATCTTTCAATGGGCAACAATCTTAGGACTAACATAAGTTCTCCTACTGAAAAGACCAGAACCAATTTGTTGTGAGCTTGAATCATTTTGGCTTTGTACAACTCGAGGTTTTGGCACGCCCGTAGGTGACTCTCCTCCAAACCTTCGAGCTCTTCTAACCGCAACTTTGCATTATGCTCTATAGTGATCTTGCTACCTGTTGACCTCATTTTTAGGATGAACTCTCAACCTCTCCATCTTAAACATATGACTTCTCTTAGGCTTTAAGAGTTCCTTAGTCTTAAGACACATCTAGTGATTAGGTGGACACTCAACCTAGCCCTAGAGACTTAGAAGAATTAGCCATAGGAATAGGTCATGCCTTAGGGGTGTTAGAAAAATTTTCTACCCTTAACTTAAACCATTCCTCACTTTCCTTCCTTCAAGTCAAACTCCAAATCAATCTTAATTGATTTTCTCCAAACTCAAATCAACTCCATATGATTAAAATCTATGATTGAAATCCATGATTAAACCCATGATCAAAATCAAAATTCTAAGTTCAAATTTCCTACCCCTTAATCTTAAGAACTTAGCCAAAATCATGATCAAAACCAATTCAAATCTGTGAGATTTTCTCATAATCTATTTATATTCTCATTTATATTCACATATATAAATGAAGTATAAATTCAAACCCATCAAATAAAACTCAAAATTCTAAATAAGTTCATGAAATTTTTCTAAGTCCCTTAATTTTCCATTAATGGACTTAGCCTAAATCTTGATCAAACCATTTAAAACTCATAGGATTTTTCTCAAAATTCACTTATATTCTCATTTATATTCACATATATAAATGAAATATAAATATAAATATAAATCAATCAAGTCAAATGCAAAAATTAAATTCCCAATTTGAAATTTTCCTAAGTCCTTTAATTTTTTATTAAAGGATTTATCCAAAACCTTAATCAAACTAATCCAAATTCATGAGATTTTCTCAAAACTCATTTATATTCTCATTTATATTCACATATATAAATGAAATATAAATATAAATCAATCAAATCAAACCCTAAAATTAAATTCCCAATTTAAAATCTCCTTAAGTCATTAATTTTTCATTAATGAACTTAGCCTAAATCATCATCAAATCGATTCAAATTCGTGGAATTTTCTCATAACTCCTTTATATCCTCATTTATATTCACATATATAAATGAAATAATCAATCAAACCAAATTCAAAAATTCAAATCCCTACTCCAAATTTTCCTAGTCCTTTAAATCCTTGATCAATTTAAATTCTCATTTATATTCACATATATAAATGAAATATAAATTCAAACAATCAAATCAATTCCAAAAATCAAATTCAAATCCACTTAAAATCCAACTTAAGCCTTTCATGTCAAAATCTTGAACTTAGCCAAATCAATTTCAAATCAAGCCAAACTCTTGATTTTCTCTGATGATTCAATCAACCCTACAATCTTGAGCCCATATATAAATCCAAACTTCAATCAAGCAATCAAAACCTAAGTCAAAAATCAAAGCCAAAACCCCATTATATTCTTCCTTTGAATATGAAATTGTCAAATGGATCAAAATCCATTCAATTTCAAACCAATTGTAAATGGATTTATATTTCAATCATAAGTCCATATACAAGATCAATCAAACTCAAATCAAGCTTTGACCCACTTAGGCTCACTTGACCCAAAGTGACCTAAATTACCCTTCTGAGCCAAATTTTAATCCTAACCAAATTGGATTGAACCAAACTCATCTATGCCTATCATCATGATCAACAATCATCATGGGATGATCAATCAATCAAATTGGGTCAAACCAAGTCAAACATAAGGGTTGACCTAGTCAACACTTAACCCAAAATGAAACCTAACATAGCCAAATTCCACCATAGGCCAAATTGATTGAAACCATTGATCTAAGTTCACTCATGACTTATGTTTGAATTTGACCAATCCAATATTTGAGCCTAACCTAGCCCAATTAGCCACTTGACCCAAGTCGACCCATTTTGACCTAAAAAGTCAAAATGTGTCAAAACTTGATCTAAGCCAAATTGATCCAAACCAATGGATCAAGTTCATTCCAAATCACTTGTGGAACTTGACCAAAGCATTAATTGGCCAACTAGACCTAACCTAGCCAAATTGACCTTAGACCCAACATGACATAAAGGGGTCATGTTGAGCCAAATTTGAACTTAAACCAAAATTGATTGGAAACAAAGATATCAATCCACTCCATATGACTAACCAAACCTAAACCTACCCTTGACCTAACCCAAATAGGTCAAATGGGTCAAATAGGTCAACTTGACCCATTTGACCTAAATGAAGTCATATGAGCCAAATTCAAAACTAATCCAAATTGAATCAAACTAAAGCCAACAAAACATTTCAAATGGTCATATGAACTTGACCCAACCCTTGGTTTGACCCAATTTGACCAATTGGTCAACTTGACCCATTTTGACCTTAATGGGTCAACATGAGCCAAACCCAATCAAATGAATTCTAAATCTCATGAAACTTGGCCAAACCTAGTTTCTCCATATACCCAACATATCCAAAGTGAAAAAGCAACAAAATGATCATTCTACCCCTATGATATAGAACAAATTTTGGACTAATCTATGGGTAATTTGGTCATACCCTCTTCATATTCATTGAGGCTTTCCTAAAAGTTCAAGGAAACCTAATGAGAAGTGGTGCACCCAACCCAATGGGTTTGGGTCAGCCCAATTGGTCCCTTGACCAAACCCGACCCCATAGGTCAAAACTCAAAATTCAAACTCCCTCTCCCACTCAAATTCAAGCACATGGGAGGTTGACAATCCACTCCTTGGCTCAAACTGACCATGTGCACACTGCTAACTAATCAAACAACTCAATGCCTAAGCTCCATTGATCAAAAATGGCAAGAGGATGGATGACCGTCGATCCTTCAAGGGGAGATATACTCTAATTCATTTCAATTCTAACTTCCCTCATCGAAGTTGGAACTGGTAAGCCTTAAAGAGTATTCCCAAGCTTCTTAGAGAAGATTTGAAAACTCCATTTCTCAATTTTTAGAGTTTGAAAGTAGGGGAGGTCTATTGAAGAGCCAACTTCCTCACTCAATTTCACTTCAATTGCTTTTGCATACTCCATCAGGGAGGCAAGTCGAGTGCACCCAAGCTCTCTTTGAAGTTACGAAGGCAAGGGGAGACCTAGCTCGATCAAAGCTGCAAGCTAGCTAAGGAGGAGGTGGTCCATATACCAATCCACTCAACCTCAAGTGCTCAAAACTTTAGCAAGGCTTCGTCTTAACTATACGAAGCTTCTCCAAGGGAATCGAGCACCAGTGATCACCTTCGACGAGGTATGGGATTTTTTGACCATTAAACTCATTGTGGTGTGGAGCTTTGTAAAAGAAATTTTAATCCCATGACTGTTGGATGTGCCACTCTTTAGCTTTAGATGGTGTGGATTAAGTTTGGTTTGAATTCGAGCTCAATTAAGCTCGGATCTTCCTTTTGATCATGGATGGTCTCTATTGATCAAGGGGAAGAACTTGGGAGATCTCAGCCATCCATCCACGTATTTTGGATGGACGGCCGAGATAATTCCCCACGTTTAGAAATCCCATATCCATTTTAAAATCATGGGATATCTCGCCGTCGATCTTTGATCAATGGAGATCAAACCACATGCCACCATTTTGATTTGACATTTAAGTAAATCCTCATGGCATGATGCGTAAAGCCGATACCGCCATGCGTCATGGTGAGCTATAGGATTAGTTATAATATTTAATTAATTCTACCGGGATCTTCTAAAATTTATAACTCCCTCTAGAAAATTCAAAAAAATATGAAATAAAATCCTATGGAAAGATAATTCAACCTAAAATATTTTAAAGTTAATTTCAATAGTCTTTAAATTATAATTTTTTTTGATTTTGGGTTTTCTTAGAAACTTTATTTTGCTAATTACTTTTTAATTAAACCTCTGATTAATCCCAAATTTCTTGGGTATGTTTTAGGAGATGACCTCTACCTCCCCTAATTTTCTTAGGATTTATTAAAGGCTTGATTAGAAGAATTGCATATGGATTTATTAATTACCCTCTTTATGTAATTAAGAATAATTAGGGTATGATTAGTTGTTTTAATCCATGATTAGAGTTGATTAAGGTTAGATCCAGTAAGTAGGAGGTTTAGAGAATAATTTTGGGGCATTTCCCTTAAGCTATTCCCTAAACCCCTTTTCTCCTTAATCTCCTCTTAATTAAGGGCTAATTCATTAATTATCCCCTTAATTAATTTCTAAAATTTTTAAAAAGTTTCAGAACTTAATTAATCTACTTTGATTAGATGCTTAGGTGTTTAATATCCTAAGTTCAATTAAGGAAATCAAAACCCAATTCATAAGTATGAAAGGGTGTTTTGAAATTATTTAAGCTAAACCCCTTAGTTTAATTAACCTTTAATTGTGAGCCAAATTGCTTTAGACCTCTTTCTTATTAGATGCATTGCAAATTTAATTCCTTGTGAGTTTTTTATGTCATCTCATTGGCTCATAATTATTTGGTTGATTATTCTAAGGTAGTGTAGGTAAGGTTTAATTAAGTTACTTAATTCATACCTTAACCTAATTAATACATAAAATGGATCTAATTATCTAAAAAATTAAACAAAATATCAAACACATGCGGAATGGGTTAGAATAGAAACTCATCTCACCTTTTCAAAATTAAATCAAACTCCAAACTAAATAAAAATCACTTTGAATTCACTTTGATTTATTTTAAACTTTCTTATTCTATAAGAATGTCTTTAGGATTTAAGTGAAGTGAACTTGTTTACATGCTTTCATTGATTTGATCTTTCCCCAACATGTTAAATTTGTATGCCGTGTGGTTTCATGCATTAATAATTATAAAATAAAATTATTTACTTTATGTCAAATTTGCATGTGTTGGCTAAAGTAGAAATATGAATGACTATTATCACTAATAAATCCAAATTATTTTCACAACATATAAATCAAATACTAAATCTGAAAGTGTACTACTTAAACTTTAATTATGAGTTTGCATGTTGAAGATTATAAAGGTATGCTTAGTATAGGATTCCTTTCTTTCTTATATTAGCATAGTTTTGAATAGGAATTTGATGAGATATACGGTTTATTTGAAAAGGACCTAATACTCACCTAATTTCATATCGTATTCATCCTTATGCTATCACCTAAGAGGGGCTACCTACTTGCATACATAAATTGCATAAATAAAATTAATCCATCAATACAACTTTTTCATTCCTTTTTTCCATTTCATTTCTTTTATACATATGTTTGTATTTAAGGAAAGTGGTATATTAGTCTGGACAACCCTGAAGTTGAGAGACTTTAAGTTGCCCTAAGTAGGTCTTGTACCTTACACCTTTGGTTAATAATGGCATTGTACTCACTTATGCCTTTCTTACTTTCATGTGTGTATATGAAAATTTGGATAAGAAACCCTTTCTACTTAAGAAAAATCATGCATATTCAACTTCTAAATTTCCTTAAAATGGATTGGTTAGCATGCATCATAGAGTGTGTTTAACACTCTCATTTTGTATGTATAGATATGCTTAGGGTCCATCCATATGCATGTTATATATATTGGGAAAGAAATGAAGTAATGTGTGTTATGTAAATTTTGATTCATTTTATTTAATCTTAAAATATCTTTCTTTTTGAATAGGTTTGTTTAGAGTTTATCTAAACTTAGGATTAATTAAATGATTTAATTAAAACATTCATCTAAACAAAACCAAAATGTGAATCTACTTTAGAAATTACTTAGGTTAGGAAAGGAAAGAGAAGCCTCCTTATCTTTCCCTTTCTTCATAACTTAGTAATTAATTATAGATCCATTTAAACCAAATCAAAACATGAAAAAAAAATCAACCCAAAATAATTAAATAACTTAAATGAAACCTTTCTCTAAGTTGAACATGTTCTTCACACTTAGAAAGTTTGAACCTAAAGACATAGCTAAGCATACCACACAAGCCTTCAAAGCACACACATTAGCCTAAGTCACTACTTCTAGCCTTAAGTTAGGTCGATGTATGGTTTGATGTTTATTTTATTTTGTGATATATATTTTAGACTGGATGTTAGGGTGCATGCTTGTAGAATCAATGGTAGGACACTCGTAGTTTAATTATTCTTTTCTACAGGGGATTATGCTTAAGGGGCGCTATCATAAATAAAAATATAAATGCTTTTGCTTGCAAGTGCTTTATACCCCTAAGCATAATCCAATAGGCCAGGTGGACTTAGTCACCCATGTGTGGGGTGATAAGTCCAATATACATGCTTGGGATTTGTGTGATTTTTTTAATTAACCTTTGTTTTGCAGGTGTTAGTTAGATTTCCACTTTTCTTTTTCATGTAAATTTGTGCAATTAGGATTTTGGAATCATTGTTATGGGGATTAGGATGAACATTGGTCATAAGATCCTATCTTATGTACCATGTGAAGCCTTAGAGAATCCACCTTCCAACCATCCAAAATAATAAACCAAAGAAGAGAAGAAGAAAAGAAGAAGAAAGAAGAGAAGAAGAAAAGAAGAAGAAAGAAGAGAAGGAGAAAGAAGAAATAAAGCTTGAAGACCCTCATAATAATGAATTCCTTACTTAATTATAATTTAATTCATTTGTAATCCGAGTTTTATAAGGGTAGAGCTTGGCTACCCACATTTGATATTTTCGAGTTGGTGCCTGACCACACGGCCTTTTATTCTTTTTGTGATTAGCTTTATAAATTGGTTGATGTTTGTTTAGCTTTTAGCATTAAGTTACATGCTTTTCCTAGTTTCTTTCTTACTTTATGTATGGTCTAGATGTGGATTAGGCTCTTTAGGGAAAAATAAATCTTTTACCCAACTTAACAATTCAAAATAAAAATTAAATAACTCATAACCTCACCTAAAGCTTAGGTTTAAAATTAAGATAAAAGAATTAGCAACCCCTTAGCTAGATGAGTCTTCCTTTTGTAATATCATGCACAAATGCATCTTATTTCACTCTTGATTGGAGGGCTTCCAACTTTGCCAGAAAAACTTGGCTTGACCTTTGAGAGCCATGGTGGAAACTCACCTCCTCCCTTCTCGATGATTAACCTTCTTTCTCATGCATTAGTTATATGAATCCTATTAGCGTGAGTCAAAATAATTATCCAAAATAAAAAATAAAAAAAATAAAATTTGAATTGCATTAGATTTAAGTCATTTGAAGCTAGTCCCTTTACATGATCTAGTCTCTTTAGGGAGTGAGTTTAAGGACTTAGTCTCTTTCTAAATAAATAATAGCCTAGCTATCTTGTATAAGCATAAAGACTTGCCTACATTTATTTAAAATCGTAGAGGAGTTAGGCCACCCCGTGCGTTGTAAGTCAAGTATCGTGGTTTGTCCTCTTATGGAGGCAAACCAATACCCATTATTTCCACCTTAGATTTAGGTTTCTACCAAAGCTCCCTAGATTTAGAGGTTGCTTCTCCTGGGTCCATAAGCATAATTCCTCACCTCTTAGCATTTTCTTAATCTTGTGTTAAGGAATCATAAGTCCTAACTTTCTAATAAAAAATTCAACTCAAACAAACTTAATCAATTTCAAAAATGTAAATTCCAATTGTAGGATAGTTTGAGATGCTCGCTAGGTTTCCTAGCATCGTGGGCATCTCCTACTTATCTTCCATTTTGGCTTCGATAATAACTCTCTCTTTCGATCAATCCCATTTGATCTTCAAAATAAAACCAATCGACAATAGTCCTTCCTATTAAAAATCTTCAAAGATGATGATCATTTATCTTAATCGAGAGTTTTCTAAGGAATCTCATTCCTTAGATGTAATTAACTATGGGGCTTGCTAGGGAACTTAATGAACCCAGTTTAAAATAAACTATTCTTTACTTTTTCATGTAAAGTAGGGGAAGAATCTCTGGTACATATGCAGATCCATTATCCTTAGGAGTCCTTATTGAGGTGATTAGGTCCATTAAAGGGTGGTGACTATCTTTCGAGATAATATACTATTTCCTTGATGACGTACTTGATCACCTAAATAAGTACATCTGCAGATTTGCATGGCATATTAAAAAGATGAATTTCTATAACGTTGCCTCTTTCATTTCTCTTCACAGATTTGAAAGGCGACTCCCTATAGGAATTTTTCTACCAATAGATTTTTCTGGCGACTCCGCTGGGGATGGTTCTTCTCTCCATCTTTGGTAAATGATCGTTGCCTTTGAGTATCGATAGTGGGTTTGTACTTTGGTATGAATCCAAGGCTATCCTTCTTTCTGTAGGCACTTAGCTCATTTCATTCTTGAGTTGAGTTAGCCAACATCTTTAGGTTTTAGGACCGCATTCCTTGTTAGTCTTAAAATCCCCATTGGGTTCTCCAATAAAAAATAATCATAATAAAAAGATCTAAATAAAAAAACATTTTAAAGACTTCCTCCTTATCATTTTCATGATAAGGAAATGTTCATCCTAAAATAATAAAGATAAAATAAACCTTCCATAAAAACTTTGCTTTTTAAAAAGCACCTTTTCAAAAATGCACTTAAAAAAATATTTTTCACAAAATTTTATCACCCTCATTTAACAATTCTCATAATTTTTACATGTAAGGACTTTCAAAAATAAAACTAATCAATATTTTCCAAAAGTACAAATGAATATCTTCTTTCAATTCACTTTGATGAAGATTTCATTTTTAAATAAAATGAACAATCATCTTTTCCAAAAATTACAATCATAATCATAAAGTTTTCAAAAAGCACACATGAATTTTTCTATTCAATACCCTCACACTTATTGAATGGAAGGTTCATTTCCAAACAAGAGTAAACTTTTCAAAAATCACACATGAATCTTTCTATTCAATACACTCACACTTATTGAATGGAAATGTCATTTGTAAACAAAATAAAACTTTTCAAAAGCACATATGAACATCTTCATTTAATATACTCAAATTTATTAAATGAAGATTTCATTCCAACCTAAAATTAACTATCATGTAGGAAATCCCACTTGAACATATCTTACATATGTTTTAAGTTGGAATTCCTCTCTTTCAAAAAAGCAACAATCACACACAAAACAAAAAATTTACATTTCAAAAAAATAAAATTGATCTCCATTCTACATACCTAAATTTGTTGAATGGAAATCCTCTTTTCAAAAATTAAAACTTCAACAATATATTTTAAAATTTTTCAAACACATTTGGAACTTCATTTAACATACCCAAATTTGTTAAGTGAAGTCTCCAAATTCAAAATACAAAAATTTTCTAAACACATTTGGAACCTCACTTAATATACCCAAATTTGTTAAGTGGTGTTTCCAAATCCCAAAATCAAAATTTTTTTCACAAACACATTTGGAACTTCATTTAACATACCCAAATTTGTTAAGTGAAGTCTCTAAATTCAAAATCCAAAAATTTTCTAAACATATTTGGAACCTCACTTAACATACCTAAATTTGTTAAGTGGAGTTTCCAAATCCCAAAATCAAAATTTTTCAGACAACTTTTTGGGACTTCATTTAACATATCCAAATTTGTTAAGTGAAGTTCTCCAAATCAAAATCAAAAAAAAAATTTCAAAATATTTGGAACTTCATTTAACATACAAATTTGTTAAGTGAAGTCTCCAAATCAAAATCTAAATTTTTTAAAACATTTGGAACTTCATTTAACATACCAAATTTGTTAAATGAAGTCTCCAAATCAAAATCAAAAATTTTAAACACATTTGGAACTTCATTTAACATACCCAAATTTGTTAAGTGAAGTCTCCAAATCAAAATCAACAAAATTTTCAAACATACATTTGGAACTTCATTTAGCATAATCAAATTTGTTAAGTGAAGTTTCCAAACCCAAAATCAAAAATCAACAATCATATTTCAAAATTTTCAAACACATTTGAATATTCATTTAGCATACCCAAATTTATGAAGTGAAGTCTCCAAATTCAAAATCCAAAAAATTTCTAAACACATTTGGAACCTCACTTAACATACTCAAATTTGTTAAGTGGAGTTTCCAAATCCCAAAATCAAAATTTCAAACACCATTTGGAACCTCACCTTTGGAACTTCTTTCCTTAACATACCAAATTTACTAAGGAGAAGTTTCCATTTCCAAAACCAAAATGAAATCAAAATTTTGAACACACCATTTGGAATTTCATTTAGTATACCCAAATTTGCTAAATGAAATTTTCATTTCACAAAACCAAGTGGGACTTCCTCTTTAGCATACCAAATTTGCTAAAGTTAAATCTCCATTTTCAATCACATCAAAAATAAAATGAAACACTTTAGGATTCCCTTAACATACCAAATTTGCTAAGGATCCTACCCTTTTCAAAAAAAAAAAAAATCAAAACATCAAAAAAAATGAAACACATAGGATTTTCCTTAGCATACCTAAATTTGCTAAGAATCCTATTTTCAAAAATCAAATAAAACACATTTGGGTTCTTCACTTAGCATACCTAAATTTGCTAAGTAAGAATTCTAATTTCTTCAAAATCAAAACAAAATCTACAAAAAGAAACAATCATTCTCAAACACTTCACTTAGCATACCTAAATTTAGTTAAGTAAAATTCCAAAACAATCAAACAAAAATAAAATCATTTGACCCTTACTTTAACATACCTAAATTTGTTAAAGGAAAGAGTTCTCAAATCAAAAATTCAAATTCAAATAAACAATGAACCTATGGAAGTATCCTTATCAAAATTTTGAATCCATATTTTAACATACCTAAACTTGTTGGAGTTGGATTCATATTCAAAATCCTCTTTCAATTAATCTTCTCAAATCTATTTGAACCCCACTTAACACTTCTAAGTTATTGGATGTGGGTTCAAATTTTCAAATTCAAAATTCAAAAATCCATGGAGACCGAAATCTGATACAACTTCATTTCTCATTCTGAGATCTTTACTGCAGATAGTTTTTGATCATCATTATTGAAATGGCGGTTCTCGAAGTTTATCTTCACCTTCCCCAGTATGGATCGGCTTTAAATTAGACTTCCCCACGGACCATACCCACGATTCACTTTGGCCGGGGATTTGAGGGTCGATTACTTGAGACTCTCCTCATTCGGTCATGAACCAATTGGCGGTCATCAAGATTGACTTACCCTTGATTCTCTCCTCACGAGAGGAAAGGTGGCGGTACCACAAACCTCGGTTATAGCGTGCAACTATGCCAAGTCAGCCGATTCTTTGTTCACCAGTTGCTCATGTTACCCCAGAGTGGTAGTACACTATCAGTACCCTCAGGGTAAGGATCTCATGGTCTTAGGGCTTGCCTCCCCTATATTTAAGTATGGGTCTAGCACTCCTCCCATCCCCTGCATACCAGATAGAACGCATGATCAAGCGGTACCACAGGATTAGAGTAAAGGCCATGGATGGATGAGTTCCGTTATCACTTCACCATGTTATAGAAAACCAGTTCCATCCTCTCTGGATCGAGAGAGGATGTCGGAGGATCATTCATCACCTCCTCGGTGTGCATTTTAGCCACAGTTTAGAGTAGGAGGTCATATCGCCTCCTCATGCTACGCCGGTAGGAGAATCTGAGGCACCAGTGGGACACAGTTTGATCTTTGATCTATTATCCTCCATAGTGTGGGAACACAGATCCGCCAGGAGAGGGCCCATGAGGCCCATACAACACATGTTATTAGCAGGGAGTGTTGGAGGTTCGATCAATCATACTTTGATTGATTTTCCGGCTCGGCGTCTTTCCGTCAACCATACGAAGTATCCTTCTCGGGACTAGCCACCACGGGAGATAGTTCTTATGCAAGAGTCGGTGGTATCCACCCTTCTACCCTCATCCACCATGTGATTATAGGTTGATCTCCCATTCCATCAAGGCCATGAAGGCGCGAAAAGCACCCGTTGGTGATCCGACTATGGCCAAGGGATCCTACCCCTTCTACACCCCCCATTGTGGAAGGGTTGAGCTCTCCTGATCGACCTTCTACCGCAGTGGTGGTGTGGAAGGAGTGGCGACCCCAAAGCATCGTGGTCATCCCTTCACCAACTCTGCCCATACAGCTGGATGTGGAGATGATATTATTACATATTCTAGATGCGGATTTTGCAAGTGGTAGAGGTACATCCGGATTACCTCTAGTGGCGGTGTAGTATCATTCATGTAAATGCGGTCCACAGATTGACTCTCCGGTGGCGAGTCGGTGCCTCAGTGCATGATAGTGATCACACCAGTCAGCCTAGATCATTTGTTCCTGTTCAAATAGATCATTCTCTCGAAGAGATAATAGCTCATTATCTTGTAGAGAAGAAGGAGATCTTGGGGTATGATTGGTCTGATGAAGAGAAAGTCAACTTCGATCCCAATGAAGATGATTTATTTGGGGACTGTTTAGTCTGCATGGTTGACACTAGAGGATCTCTTCTTAGGGAACAACAAGCCATGGAAGGTGATGAGGTTGATCAAGAAGATACCGCAGAATCAGCCCAACACCTTCGACATCAGTTGAGGCAGAAGGATGAGCAGATTGATAGGATGGCACGTTAGTTATAGGACTTGTTAGCACAAGTGTCAGTGCTTCAGAAATAAGCACCTTTAGTTCATCCTACTACAGTCGACGTTAATCAGCCTGAGTTAGTGCATGTCTTGGACCCAGCCTAGACTCTACCTCCCATTGAGCAAGGTAGCACTAGCATGTATAGGAAGATAGTGGAAAGTTCCTCCATACAAGAAAAAGATATAAAATCCATGGTTGAGCAGTAAGTGAAGGAAGCTTTGGCTCAAGCCCAAGGAGGATCATCGGTTCCAAAGGGTAGACCCTACCCAGAGGAATTCAATGCTATCCAATATCCCAAGGGTTTTTTGCCTCCTTCCTTCAAAAGCTTTGATGGCAGTGGTAACCCGAGGCAACACATAGTACATTTCAGGGCCAGTTGTTACAACGTATGTGGCAGCGATGCTTTGCTCTTTCAACTTTTTGTTAGTGGCCTTCCGGGTATTTCTTTTTATTAGTATGCTGAACTGCCCAACGGTTCAGTAAAGATATTTGCTCAGTTAGAGCAACTCTCATCAAGAGGTTTGCTGGAGCTCAACAAAGGGTTACTGTAGGTTATCTCATTGTAGCACAACAACACCTCGGTGAGTCACTATTGATTATATTCTCCGATGGCGTAACCTGAGTATGAAGTGCGAACTACAACTATCTGAACAGCATGCCATTAAGATTCTCTTGAAGAATATCCATGGCCCGGTCGCCTTCATGCTTAAGGGCTTCATTATCAAGACATTTGAGAAGCTAATCAACAAGGCAGCTAGTTTACAAGAAGAGGCCAAATAGTTGCCTTTTCAAGATCAGTTGCCTAAGCAGAAGTCGTAGAAGGTCTATGAGAAGAAACATGGACCAGTAGTAGTGATTGACAAGGGGAAGAAGCTAGCTAGAGATCAGTCCGAGAGACCACAACCTTAGTAGCCTCCACCTCCTTTGCCACCATCGAGATCCAGCCTCCATAGCCTCATGGCCCGGCCAATACCTCGACCATACCACCACCAGACGCATGCATCCAGTGTAGTATGATCCACCTACTCTTTTAGATAAGTTAAACAAACCTTATTCTTTTAAGAGGGAGATAATTAGGAAGATCTTTAAAAATCTTTTAAAGAAACCTGATTTTTAGCTACCTAAGCCTAGAAGACCAGAGGAAGTAGGTAAAAGTCATGATCCAAACTTTTACCCTTACCACCGTATGCTAGGCCATATTTTGGAGGATTGCTTCACATTCAAGGACAGACTTGAACATAGTTTCAAGTCTGGTGCTATAATTATCCCAAAGGAATACCTTATGGAACAACCTTCTAGTTCCATTAGGATAATCTTTGGGGATACATGTGATCCTACCAAAACCAAAGAAGGTTGGGATATTTCTTTGTCCAAAACCTCTAAGAAAATAATTTCGAAGATCAAGAAGCTTTCCTTGGGTGCTTGAGTTAGCTCAAACCTCAACACCAAGGAAGGTTTGCAAGTTGGTGCCAACTCTAGGAAAGTGGGAGCTCAGGATGAGCGACAACATGTCGACCGGGATAGCCCTCAAGCATACCCATATACCAATTGCAACTTCCACACCAACGACTTCTTCTATTTTAGCTAGCTTTTTACTAGTAGAACTCTTGTATTAACGGATAAGGGCATCAAATCCCTTAATTCACTCACTTTACTTGACTTCTACTTTGTAGCCACAAATAATTCTAAGAAATTTAAGAATAAAGCTAGTTTGAATTACATCTGTGTCACTTCTGATGGGTTATCTTCTTTAATTCCTAACGATAACTCTTCAAGTCTATTTAACTATAACCATTTAGATCTTCCTCTTTCTGATTCAGCGTTGGACTTTCCAACTCTAAATACTATGGGTTCACCTTTTGAGATAGACTTGGAATCATCCGATTCTAAGAGTCCCATAGGAGAAGCTATAGGTGAGCTTGAAATGTAGGTAAAACCTTCCACCATCTTGCCTCAAGAGATCACCGAAGTCAACCTTCATAGTAGCAAGGTTCTACCTCCTAGGGCAGCACCTTAAGATGGGAAATAAGTCATTGGTAAGAGATCAAGCCCTTCCAGATGCTCCACCCTTGGATATGCTTGTGGAAGACCGGGAAGGTGGACTACAATCCTTTTCACATAGAAAGTTTCCATCTAAGCTAAGCATATATGATGCCCTTGTCTTATCCAAAGAGATGAGGGAATCACTAATCAAGGCTCTCCTTGATCACGAAATATGCTTAGCAAATAGGTGAGGAAGCACATTATGCAAAAGAAGCCCAAGGGATCACCTTCACGGATGAAGACCTTCTTGGGACTTGGAAACATCCCTACATCATAGTCGACATGGACATGTTCAAACTTGCCAAGGTTCTCATGGATTCAGATGCATCGGTGAATATTATGAGTCTATAGACCCTTGCCTATTTGAAGATTGACATCTCCACACTTCGAGGAGATCATTCAATGATCAAGGTGAGCGGGCTTTAGGTTCTATAATGTTATCGTTGGATATCGGTGACTGGAAGATTGAAGCCAAGTTCTATAACATTGATTCGAATACTTCATTCACTGATTTGCTTAGTAGGCCTTGGATACATTAGAACAAGATCATTCCATCCTCCTTTTATCAATGCATCAAGTTCATAAAAGATGGAATTGAGTACCGTGTCAACAGGGATGAAAAGCCATTTTCAGTTACAGAGGTTGAGATTTATGAGGATGCGACCTATTATCTTCCTCAAAATACCCTTTCTTGTGAACATGGAAAAAATTCAAATGCAAAGCCAAAAGAAATAGAAAGTAAAGTAAAAGAAAAGATAAAGAAAAATGAAAAGAAAAATAAAAGTCCAAGTACACAAGAAAGGGGAATTGAAGAAGAAATAGATCATCATATCACATTCCACCCACAGTTCATTCCATCATATGGACATGTGGGTAGGGTGGCTCAACCTCCAGGCAGAGGTGAGGTAGAAGCAGAAGGTTGAGGTGGGAGACCCCTTTGGCCTTGACCAGAGATGTGTTCAGTTCATGAGTACCACTATTCACATAGACTTGGAATCCAGCTTAGGGATGAGACCAATGTGATTAGTATACTAGCCAACCCCTCTCAACAGGTTCCATTGGAGGTGACTTTTAATCCAGACAGAGATGAAAACCAGGCCTCCAAGCAAAGCAAAGTATTTGAATATGTCTTATGTGAAACTATTAGGCAACAGTTGGGAACCTTAGCTCTTACCTCACTTACATCTCAGGAGGTTGAAGGTTTAGTAGTTAAGGAAGTCCCTAAGTGTTTCAATGACATGAAGCAGAAGAAGTTCTTTTTGGTATCATCCTCAAGCCACAGTTTATGTAGAGCTTGAGGAACTTTAAAAAATTAATGGAATTACCTTTTAACTTTTACTTGTGTTCAAAATCTTATCTGAGAAAGGTTTAGTTCTCACACATGGTCCAAGCATAGGTTAGAATACTTTGAAAAGCTATGGAACAATAGAGGAAGCACAATCAAAGCAAGGCTAGGATTCTAGGTGATCGATGACAAAGATTACTGTCTAGTTGTTACCAACTATTTAGAATCTGATAGTTTCTTCTCACACATCCCCAACTCTTATGAGAATGTGTGTTTAGAAACTTCAAATGATCCAAATGATCTCCAAGTCAAAGAGGCACTGCCAAAATTTGAAGAGGAGATTCATTCAACAATCGACAAGCTTAAAGAAATCAACCTCGAGATAGAAGAAAATCCTTGCCCGTCATACATCAGTTCATTACTGAATGAAGAAGAAATCAATGACTTAGTTAGGCTATCAGCTGAGTATAAAGATTGCTTCACATAAAGTTATTAAGAAAAGCCTAGATTATCTCCTGATATAGCACTCCACAAGCTAGCAATAGATCCTAATGTTACCCCTATTAAGCAAACTCTTACACGCATGTGATTGAAAATTGAACAACATGTCATTTCTGAAGTCAAGAAACTGATCGATGCTGGTTTCATTAGGAAAGAAAAATATCTTACCTGGTTAGCTAGTGTCATCCCAGTTAAGAAGAAGAATGGCCAATTTCACATTTGCATCAATTTTAGGGATTTAAATAAGGCATGTCCTAAGGATGAGTTTCCTCTTGCTATACCAGAACTAATGGTGGACATCTCTCATCTCATGCAATTTTCTCTTTCATGGATGGATCAACTAGCTATAACCAAATCAAGATGTCTTCTAAAGATGAAAGAAACACTACTTTTTGAACCCTGATCAAAATCTTCTGTTATAGGGTCATGCCTTTCGACCTTAAAAATGTTGGTGCTACATACCAATGGGTCATGACTCATATCTTCAATGAGCTCATCCTTCATCAAGTTGAGTGCTACGTTGATGATCTAGTAGTCAAGAGTAGAGAAAAGGAAGACCACCTCTTTGATTTGAGAGTAGTTTTCCAATCGTTAAGACAATATAACCTCAAAATGAATCCCCTGAAGTGTGCATTCAGAGTCGCTTCAGGGAAATTCTTTGGGTTTGTTGTTCAACACCGGGAAATAGAAATAGATCCTGAAAAGATTAAAGCTATCTTAAAAATGTCACCTCCTAAGAGTTTAAATCAACTCAGATCCTTTCAAGGATGGTTGGCGTATCTAAGATGCTTTATCTCAAACCTATCGGGGAGATGCAAGCCATTCTTAGCACTTGTCAAAAAGGATGCCAAGTTCAAGTGGGATGATAAGTGCCAACATGCTTTCAAAGACATCAAAGAGTACTTAGTGAAGCTGCCAGTTCTAGTAGCCCCTATCCCGGGCAAGGCACTCATCCTCTACATTGTTGCATTGGATGACTCTCTCAGTGCTCTGTTGGTCCAAGCTAATGACTAAGGGAAGGAAAGTGCTCTCTGCTATCTCAGTTGTCATCTGATTCCTGCTGAAGCAAACTATCCGCCTCTTGAGAAACATTGCCTAGCATTGATCTTTGCATCTCAGAAGCTACATCACTACATACTTTCTCATAAGGTGAACTTGATCTCTTGAACCAGTCCACTGTAGTATCTCATGACACAGCCAACACTTGTTGGACATTTGGCATGTTGGTCCATGATTCTCTCACAGTTTAATATCACGTTTGTACCCCTCCGTGTGGTAAAAGGACATGCCCTAGCAGATTTCTTAGCAGCACACCCACTTGCTGCTGATTCTCCGCTTAGTGAAGATCTCCCTAATGAACAAATCATGAACTTAGGGGAGGCTAGCAACCACTGATGGGAGATGTATTTTGATGGTGCTACTTCTTTTCTTAAAGGTGAAGCACCACGATCTATTCTCCCAGGAAAGGTAGGGGTAGGAATAGTTCTTTTTACTCCAAACTACGATGTGATGAGATTCTCATACTACCTATCCAATCCCTGCACCCACAATGAAGCTGAGTATGAGGCTTTGATTGTCGGTCTGGAGTTAGTCATCACCATCAGTGTCAAGAGCATCAACATCTTTGGGGATTCTCAGTTGGTCATCAACTAGATTGCCAGGTCCTACCAGGTTCTCAAACCCAAGCTTCATCATAACTACGAGTATACCATGAAGTTGTTGGCCTAAATTATCAAAGTTACCATCTACAAGGTTCCCTAAGCAGAGAACGCAGTAGTAGATGCCTTGGCCAAACTTGCTAAAGAATTGACATATCCAGAAGATGAGTCCATTTCAACAAGGGTTCAAAATAGACAAGTCCTATCCTTTATTGATGCTGAACTCATCAAGAGACTTTCTCTTGAGGGGAAGGTTACCGTTGACAAAATGGACAGGGAGCTGGATTGGAGGCAACCATTCATAGATTACTTGAACACATGTAAACTACCTCAAGAAAAGTCACAAGCCCATCAGGTGAAATAGAGAGCTCTCTCCTACACTCTTGTTGATGGAACCCTATATCGCTGGTCCTTTGACCAAATGTGGTTACGTTGTTTAGAAAAACATGAAGCCCATGGCATTATAATTGATGTACATTCAGGTCTATGTGGAGCACATCAATCCGGTCCAAAGTTGAAGACGGAGATCAAAAGACTTGGATACTACTGGCCTTTGATGATCACAGATTGCATGGATGCAGTTAGGAGATGCCATCAGTGTCAGGTGCATGGTGTGGTCCTCCACCAGCCACCAAACATTCTACACTCTACATTGGCTTCATGGACATTTAAGTGTTGGGGTACCGACATTGTAGGCCCGATCGATCCTCCTTTTTCCAAGGGGCAATGATTCATCGATTCATCGATTCATCTTAGCTGCTCGAAAGCTAACAAAGTCCATGATAAAACAAACTAAAATAATCAAAACAAACAAAAATGATTCGCTTATGGATTAGGATTTCAAGCCCCCAAAAGGCCCCTTCTCCCAAGCAGACATCCTATCTTTAGGGCAGTGTCAGCAGAACTCCTTATAGGAATTGCCTGACTACATGAGTTGAGATAAATCCTTGGGTCGGTACTCACTCCATAGTCACCCTTAGGTCGGGTTCAATTTGTTTTGTGATAAGCAGGTTACCTCGACAGTCATTCCGCTTTGAAAGATATAAGACTATGATGCATTCTTCCTAGCATGATTTTGCAAACTGACGGGCAGCCCTAGGTCGGGTTCGATTTGTTGCCCAAAGCAACCGATCACCCTAGTGATCTTCTGTAGTGGAAGATGTGAGTCCCAGAGCTTTCTTCCCTTCAATTAATCATTGCAAATCGAAAGGCACTCCTTTTGTTGGATAGCTCTCCTATTGGCTGGGAAGCTACTCCCTTTGGTTCAATAAATCTAAGATAGGTCTAAGATCCTATAAGATCCTTCTCAGTATGATCCATCGCAAACCAACAGAATTCACAAATAAATTTAAAAATTGAATTAATCATTGACTATCTTTGAGCTAACTTAAGTCCCCTAGAGGCATTCACTCAATAGTCAGCCTCAGGTCGGGTTCGATTTGTTGCCCAAAGCAACCAATCGCCCCAGTGGTTCCTTGTTTCTTGAATATGTGAGTCCCCATGCTTTCTTCTTAAGACTTGACCATTGTATACAAAAGGAAGCTCCCCTTTGGTTGGATAGTCCCACCTCATGGTGAGTAGACTTATCTTTTTGAATTTGTAAATCTAAGTTAGGTCTAGGCCTCCATGGCCTCTACTTAGTGCAGTTCATTACAAACCTATGGGATCCATAATAATCAAATTAAATAAATTTGAAAAATGAAATCAGTCTTGACTATTTTTGAGTTGATCTAAGTCCTCCAGTGGCATTCACTCAATAGTTAGGCTTAGGTTGGGTTCAACATGTTGTCTTGCCAGTAGACTACCCCAGCAACTGATCCCTACCTTGGAGGATATAAGTCTACTATATTTTCTTTCTAGTACGATTGCTGCATACCGAATGGCATCCCTTTGGTTGGCTAGTCCTACTATGTGCCTAGTAGACTACCCCTTTAGATTGGTAAATCTGAGTTAGGTTTTAGCCTCCATGGCTCCTACTTAGTGCAATCCATCGCGAACCAACAGAGTTTATTTAAAAATTCAAACCTAACAAAATTGAATCAAATTCAACCCTCTTCCCCAATGGAACAAATCAAATATTTTTCTCCTCAAATCAAATCAAACCTTTCATTCCCTTATGGAAGATTTGAACCTACATCCCTAATGGAAGGTTCACACTCTATCCCTTAATGGATTTTTCCCTCTCTTTTATGTCTTGGACATAAGTAGAGCCACATTGCACTAAGCTCTGAATTCTTTCTTTTCCTTGGGTTAAAGATAGATTGTTTCTATTAGTGCTTGTGATCCCTTAGTGTTGTTGACCATTTTGGTCAACACCAATATGTGCATTGTTCCTTGTCAGTCGCTCCACACCTATTGGGCACCTTTTGTTGATCTCATTTTTAGGATGAACTCTCAACCCGTCCATCTTAGACATAGGACTTTTATTAGGCTTTAAGAGTTCCTTAGTCTTAAGACAAATCTAGTGATTAGGTGGACACTCAACCTAGCCCTAGAGACTTAGAAGAGTTAGCCATAGGAATAGGTCATGCGTTAAGGGTGTTAGGAAAATTTCTTACCCTTAACTCAAACCATTCCTCACTTTCCTTCCTCCAAGTCAAACTCCAAATCAATCTTAATTAATTTTTTCAATATAAATATAAATCAATCAAATCAAATGCAAAAATTAAATTTCCAATTTGAAATTTTCCTAAGTCCTTTAATTTTCTATTAAAGGATTTATCCAAAACCTTAATCAAACTAATCCAAATTCATGAGATTTTCTCAAAACCAATTTATATCCTCATTTATATTCACATATATAAATGAAATATAAATATAAATCAATCAAATCAAACCCTAAAATTAATTCCCAATTTAAAATTTCCTTAAGTCATTAATTTTTTATTAATGAACTTAGCCTAAATCATCATCAAATCGATTCAAATTCATGGGATTTTCTCATAACTCATTTATATCCTCATTTATATTCACATATATAAATGAAATATAAATATAAATCAATCAAACCAAATTCAAAAATTCAAATCCCTACTCCAAATTTTCCTAAGCCCTTTAAATCCTTCTTAATGGACTTAGCCCAAATCATGATTAAACCACTTCAAATCCTTGAAATTTTCTCATTATCAATTTATATTCTCATTTATATTCACATATATAAATGAAATATAAATTCAAACAATCAAAACCAATTCCAAAAATCAAACTCAAATCAACTCAAAATCCAACCTAAGCCTTTCATGTCAAAATCTTGAACTTATCCAAATCAATTTCAAATCAAGCCAAACTCTTGATTTTCTCTCATGATTCAATCAACCCTACAATCTTGAGCCCATATATAAATCCAAACTTCAATCAAACAATCAAAACCTAAGTCAAAAATCAATGTCAAAACCCCTTCATATTCTTCCTTTGAATATGAAATTGTCAAATGGATCAAAATCCATTTGACTTCAAACCACTTATAAATGGATTTATATTTCAATCATAAGTCCATATACAAGATCAAATCAAGCTTTGACCAAGCTATTTGTCCCACTTAGGCTCACTTAACCCAAAGTGACCTAAATTACCCTTATGAGCCAAATTTTAATCCTAACCAAATTGGATTGAACCAAACACACCTATACCTCTCATCATGATCAACAATCGTCATGTGATGACCAATCAATCAAATTAGTTCAAACCAAGTCAAACCTAAGGGTTGACCTAGTCCACACTTAACCCAAAATGTAACCTAACATAGCCAAATTACACCATAGGCCAAATTGATTAAAACCATTGATCTAAGTTCACTATTATGTTTGCTTGACCAAGCCAACATTTGAGCCTAACCTATAATCTTGACCCAAGTTGACCCATTTTGACCTAAAAAGTCAAAATATGTCAAAACTTGATCTAAGCCAAATTGATCTAAACTAATGGATCAAGTTTATTCCAAATTACTTGTGGAACTTGACCAAAGTGTCAATTGGCCAACTAGACCTAACCTAGCCCAAATTGACCTTAGACCCAACATGACCTAAAGGGGTCATGTTGAGCTAAATTTGAACTTAACCAAAATTGATTGGAAACAATCCACCCATATGACTAACTAAAACCTAAACCTACCCTTGACCTAGCCCAAATAAAATGGGTCAAATAGGTCAACTTGACCCATTTGACCTAAATGAAGACATATGAGCCAAATTCAAAACTAATCCAAATTGAATCAAACTAAAGCCACCAAAATATTTGAAATGGTCATATGAACTTGAACCAACCCTTAGTTTGACCCAATTTGACCAATTGGTCAACTCGACCCAAGTTGACCCATTTTGACCTAAATGGGTCAACATGAGCCAAACCCTATCAAATGAATTCCAAATCTCATGAAACTTGGCCAAACCTAGTTTCTCCACATACCCAACATATCCAAAGTGAAAACTTAGCAAAATGACCATTCTACCCTTAGGCTATAAAATTTTTTTTGGACTAATCTATGGGTAATTTGGTCATACCCTTTTCATATTCACTTGAGGCTTTCCTAAAAGCCCAAGGGGACCTAATGAAGAGTGGTGCACCCAACCCAATGGGTTTGGGTCAGCCCAATTGGCCCCAAGACCAAACCCGACCCCTGGGTCAAAATTGCTAATTCAAAATCCATCTCCCACTCAAATTCAAACACATGGGAGGTTGGCATTCCACTCAAGGCCTCAAACTGACCATGTGCTCACTCCTAATTAATCAAAAAACCTCCCATTATGATCAATTGGATCAAAATGGCACAGTGGCTTGCGATCGTCTGATCCTTCAAGGGGGAGATATACTCCACCTAATTCAATCTTGATTATAAAATTCCATATTCGATTGAGTACTAGAGAGAGTAAGGAGCGATTAGAGAGTGATCCCTAGCTTTCTAGAGCTCTAGCCATTTTCCTATCCTCAATTTTTGAACAATGAAAATAGGGGAGGAATATCAAAGTGCTAACTTTCTCCATACTCAATTTCCACTAAATTCCCTTTGCACACTCCATTAGAGAGGCAAGTCAAGTGCACCCAAGCTCTCTTTCAAGTTCCCAAGGCAAGAGGAAGGCCAGCTAGATCAAGGCCACAAGCAAACTGAGGAGTTGGTCCATAGAGCTCTACACTCAACTTCAAGAGTTCAAACTCTCAACTGAGCTTCATCTTAATCAGACGAAGCTTCTCCAAGGGAATCGAGAGCCGATCACATCTACAACTTTGCATTCTGCTTTATAGTGATCTTATTACCCAATGCTATCCTCAGTGATAAGAGTTAAACTTCTAAGGAAAGAATGGCTTCGGGCCCATACACTAAGGAAAATAGGGTAGACTGAGATGGAGTTCGATATGTGGTGCGGTAGGCCCACAAGGCTTCAACCAACTGCTCATTCCACTATCGTTTATTATCATCAAGAGTTTTCTTCAGTATCTAGATGAGAGTTTTATTGAATGCTTCTGCTAAACCATTAGCTCTAGGGTAGTAGATGGTGGAGTATCTCTAATCTATAATGTGTCTTCTAGCGAAGCTGTTGATCTTCATGCTTTTGAATGCAATACCATTATCGAATATAATTTATTGAGGCATGCCGAACCTATATACAATATGATTCCTGAAAAATTGAAGCACATGGTGAGCTGTGACCTCTCTGAGTGGGATGGCTTCCGCCCACTTGAAAAAGTAGTCGGTAGCAGCTAAGATGAAATGATGCCCCTTGGAAGAAGGAGGATAGATCAGACCTATAATGTCGATACCCCAACACTCAAATGTCCATGAAGCCAAAGTAGGGTGTAGAATGTTGGGTGGCTGGGGGAGGGCCACACCGTGTACCTAACAGTGATGGCATCTCCTAGCTATCTCCATGCAATCTTTTGATCTTCATCTTCATCTTTAGACCGGATTAATGAGCTCCATATAGACTTGAATGTACCTCAATTATAATGCCATGGGCTTCATGTTTGTCTAAACAATGTAACTACATTTGGTCAAAGGACGGTCGATACAGGGTGCCATCAATAAGAGCATAGGAGAGAGCTCTCTATTTCACCTAATGGGCTTGTGATTTCTCTTGAGGTAGTTTATCGATGTTCAAGTAATCTATGAACGGTTGCCTCCAATCTAGCTCCTTATCCATTTTGGTAACGACAACCTCCCCTTCAAGAGAAAGGCTCTCGATGAGTTCAGAATCAATAAAGGATAAGACTTATCTATTTTGGACCCTTATTGAAATGGACTCATCTTCCGAACATGTCAACTCTTTGGCAAGTTTGGCCAAGGCATCTACTACTACGTTCTATGCTCAGGGAACCTTATAGATAGTGACTTTGGGAATCTGGGCCAACAACTTCATGATATACTCGTAGTAATGACAAAGCTTGGGCTTGAGAACCTGGTAGGATCGAGTAATCTGGTAGATAACCAATTGAGAATCCCCAAAGAAGCTGATGCTCTTGACACTGATAGTGATGGCTAACTCCAAATCAGGAGTCAAATCCTCATACTTGGCTTCATTGTTGGTGCAAGGGTTGGAAAGATAGTATGAGAATCTCATCACATCATGGTTTGGAGTTAAGAGAACTATTCCTACCCCTGTAATTCCTAGGAGAATATATCGTGGTGCTTCACCTTTAAGAAAAAAAGCAGTACTATCAAAATACATCTCCCATCGGCAGTTGCTGGCCTCCCCTAAGTTCATGATTTGTTCATCGGGGAGATCGTCATTAAGTGGAGAATCAGTAGAAAGTTGGTGTGTTGCTAAGAAATCTGCTAGTGCATGTCATTTTACCATACAGAGGGGTACAAATATGATATCAAACTGCGAGAGTATCATGGACTAATGAGCCAAACATTTGAAAAGCGTTGGCCGTGTCATGAGGTACTACAGTGGATTAGTTCTAGAGATCAAGTTCACCTTATGAGAAAGCATGTAGTGTCGTAGCTTTTGAGATGCAAAGATCAAAGCTAGGCAATGTTTCTCAATAGGTTGGTAGTTTGCTTCAGCAGGAATCATATGACAGCTGAGGTAGTAGAGAGCGCTTTCCTTCCCCTCGTCATTGGCTTGGGCTAACAAAGTGTCGAGAGAGTCGTCTAATGCAGCAGTGTAAAGGATCAAGGGCCTACCCGGGATAAGGACTGCTTGAACTGGCGGCTTCACCAAGTATTCTTTGATGTCTTCAAATGTGTGCTAACACTTATCATCCCACTCGAACTTGGCATCCTTTTTGATAAGTGCTGAGAATGGCTTGTATCTCCATTATAGGTTTAAGATAAAGCGTCTTAAATATGCCAGCCATCCTTGAAAGGATCTGAGTTGAGTTAAACTCTTAGGAGGTGGTATTTCTAAGATAGCTTTAATCTTTTCAGGATCTATTTCTATTCCCTGGTGTCGAACAACAAACCCAAGGAATTTCCTTGAAGTGACTGAATGCACACTTCAGGGGATTCATTTTGAGGTTATATTATCTTAACTATTCGAAAACTACTCTTAAGTCAAAGAGGTGGTCTTCCTTTTCTCTGCTTTTGACTACTAGATAATCAATGTAGCACTCAACCTAATGATGGATAAGTTTGTTGAAGATCTGAGTCATGGCCCGTTGGTATGTAGCACCAGCATTTTTAAGATCAAAAGGCATGACCCTATATGTAAGATTCTAAAGTAGTGTTTCTTTCATCTTCAAGAGACATCTTGATTTGGTTATAGCTAGATGATCCATCCATGAAAGAGAAGACTGCATGAGATGAGGCAATGCCCACCATTAATTCTAGTATAGGAAGTGAAAACTCATTCTTAGGGCATGCCTTATTTAAGTCTCTAAAATTGATGTAAATGAGAATTTTGCCATTCTTCTTCTTAACTGGGATGACACTAGCTAACCTGGTAGGATATTTTTCTTCCCTGATAAAACCAGCATCGATCAGTTTTTTAACTTCAGAAATGACCTGTTGTTCAATTCTAATCGTATGCATCTAGGAGCTTGCTTAATATGGGTAACGTTAGGATATATTTCTAGCTTATGGACTGCTATGTCAGAAGATAATCTAGACATTTCTTCATAACTCCATGTGAAGAAGTCTTTAAACTTAATCAATGGCCTAACTAAGTCATTTATTTCTTCTTCATTCAACAATGAATTGATGTATGTTGGGTGAGGATTTTCTTCTGTCTCGAGGTTAATTTCTTTTAGCTTGTCGATTGTTGAATGGATTTCTTCTAAAAATTTTAGTGGTGCCTCTTTGACTTGGAGATCATCTGGATCATTTGAAGTTTCTAAACACACATTCTCATAAGAGTTAAGGATGTGTGAGAAGAACCTATCGATTAAAATGGTTGGTAACAACCAGTACAATCTTCATCATCGACTAGACCCACTATACCGAATCCTAGTCCTGCTCTTGATTGTGCTTCACTGCCTGTATTGTTCCATAGTTTTTTAAAATATTCTGACCTGTGATGGACCATGTGTAAGGAACTAAACCTTTATATATAAGATTTTGAACACAAGGCGAGTAAAAGTCAAAAGGTAATTCCATTAATTCTTGAAAAGTACCTTCCTCAAGTCTTACATCGAGCTCTGGACTTGAAGATGATGAACCCAAAAAGAACCTCTTCTACTTTGTGTCATTGGAAGACTTAGAGACTTCCTTAACTATTAAACCTTCAACTTTCTGAGATGTAAGTGAGGTTAGAGCTAAGGTTCCCAACTCACCGATAGTTTCACATATTCAAATACTTTTGCTTGGAGGCTCTGGTCTTCATCTCTAGCTAGATCAAAAGTCACCTCCAATGAAACTCGAGAGGTTGGTCGGTATACTAATCACATTAGACTCATCTTCGAGCTAGATTCCAAGTCTATGAATAGTGTAGTACTCCTATGAACTGAAACACGATCTCTATTGGCTGAAGGCCAACTAGAGGGTCTCCCACCTCTAAAACTGCCTCTATTTCTGCCTCTGCCTCTGCCTGGTGGAGGTTGAGCCATCCTACCCACATGTCCATATGATGGAATGAATTGTGAGTGGAATGTGATTTGTGAATTTATTTCTTCTTCAATTCCCCTTTCTTGTGTACTTTGACTTTTATTTTTCTTTTCATTTTCTTTTATCTTTTGCTTTTGATAGCATTTCAATTTTGTCCAAGTTCACGAGAAAGGGTGTTTTGAGGAAGATAGTAGGTCGCATCCTCATAAATCTCAACCTCTCTAACTGAGAATGGCTTTTCATCCCTGTTGATATAGTATTCAATTCCATCTTTTCTAAACTTGATGCACCGATTAAGGGAGGATGGAATGATCTTGTTCTAATGTATCCAAGGCCTACCAAGCAAAGCAGTGAATGAAGTATTTGAATCAATGATGTAGAACTTAGCTTCAGTCTTCCAGTCATCGCTCTCTAACAGTAACACTATAGAACCTAAATCCTGCTCGTCTTGATCATTGAATCCTCCCAACATCATTCTATCTCCTCGAAGTGTAAAGATGTCGCTCTTCAAATAGGAAAGGGTCTTTTGACCCATAATATTTACTGATGCATCTGAATCCATGAGAACCTCGGCAGAACCTATCCATGTCGACCGATGTATGGGGAGGTTGTGTCCCCCAATAGAAGGTCTTCATCTATGAAGGCCATCCCTTGGGCTTCTTTTGCATAATGTGCTTCCTCACTTATAGCGATCAGTTGAGCTAAGCATATTTTAGGATCAAGGAGGGCCTTAATTAGTGACTCCCTCATCTCTTTGGATAAGACAAGGCATCATATATGCTTAGCTTAGATGGAAACTTTCTTATATAAGAAAGGACGTTGTAGTCCACCTTCGGCTGGTCTTCCACAAGCATATCCAAGGGTGGAGCATCCTGTGGAAGGGCTTCTCGATCTTCAGTACCAATGACTTGTTTTCCTCTATCTATAGGTGCTGCCCTAGGAGGTAGAACATTGCCACTACGGAGGTTAACTTTGATAATCTCTGGAGGCAAGGTGGTGGCAAGTTCTACCTGCACTTTAGGCTCACCTACAGCTTCTCCTATGGGACTCTCAGAATCGGATGATTCCAAGTCTATCTCAAGAGGTGAACTCATAGTATTTAGAGTTGGAAAGTCCAACTTTGAATCAGAAAGAGGAAGATCAAATTATTATAGTTAATTAGACTTGAAGAGTTATCGTTAGGAATAGAAGAAGACAACTCATTAGAAGAGACACAAATGTAACTCAAATCACCTTTATTCTTCAATTTCTTGGAAGTATTTGGAGGTACAAAGTAGAAGTTAAGTAGAGTGAGTGGAGTAAGGGATTTGATGCCCTTATCTGCTGATACAAGAGTTCTAGAAGAAACAAAGAGCTAAAAATGGAAGAATTCATCGTGGAAGCGCAACTAAAGGATGGAGGCTGGACGTAAGGGCTATCCTGCTGCTAAGCATGCTGCCGCCGCTAAGCTTTCCTAGAGTCACGGCAACTTGCAAACCTTCCTTGGTGTTGAGGTGAGTGAACCGCAAATAAAGCTTCTTGATCTTCTGAATTATTTTCTTAGAAGTTTTAGACAAAGAGATGTCCCAACCTTCTTTGGTTTTGGTAGGATCACTTGTATCCCCAAGGATTACCCTAATGGAACTGGAAGGTTGTTCCACAAGGTATTCTTTTGGGATAACTACAACACTGGTCTTGAAACTGTGTTCAAGCTAGTCATTAAATGTGAAGCAATCCTCCAAAATGTGGCCTAACATACTATGGTAAGGGCAAAAGTTTGGATCATGACTTTTACCAACTTCCTCCGGTCTCCTAGGCTCGAGTAGCTGAAAAATAAGTTTCTTTAATAGATTCTTAAAGATCTTCTGATTACCTCCCTCTTAAAAGAATAAGGTTTGTTTAACTTATCTAATAGAGTAGGTGGACCATAGCCGTAGATATGCATGTCTGCGGTGGTTGGCGGGTTGTGCTAGCCTTGGAAGCTATGGTGGAGGCCGATGTGGTTGCCTCGGTGGTGGCAAAGGAGGTGGAGGCCGAGGTCTCTCAAATTGATCTCTAGGGTCGCTCTCTTGTCATCACTCGCTCCGTTTCTTCTCATAAACCTTTTGGGATTTTTCTTGGGCAAATGATCTAGAAAAGGCAACTGTTTGGCCTCTCCTTGTAGACTAGTTGCCTTGTTGATTAGCTTCTCAAATATCTTCATGGTGAAGCCCTTAAGCATGAAGGCGGTCGGGCCATGGATATTCTTCAAGAGAATCTCAATGGCATGCTGTTCAGATAGCTATGGTTCACTCTTCATACTCAACTTACACCATTAAAGAATATATCAACAAGTGACTCACCGGAGTGTTTTTGGGCTGATGAAGAGTTGCTTTAGCTCAGCAAATGTCTTAACTGAACTGTTGGGCAGTTCAGCATACCAATCAAAAGCAATACTCGCTAGGCTACTAACAAAAAGTCTAAAGAGTAAAGCATCGCTGCCACCTATGTTGCAACAACTGACTATGAAGTGAGCTATATGCTGCCTCAGATTCCCACTACCATCAAAGCTTTTGAAGGAAGGAGGCACGAAACCCTTGGGATACTGGATAACATCGAACTCCTCTGTAGGGTCTACCTTTTAGAACCGATGATCCTCCCCAAGCTTGAGCCAAAGCTTCCTTCACCTATTGCTCAACCTTGGATTTTAGATCTTTTTCATTTATGGAGGTACTTTCCACTTCCTTCCTATACATGCTAGTGCTACCTTGCTCAATGGGAGGTCAAGTTTTAACTGGGTCTAAGACATGCACTAGCTCAGGCTGACTGACATCGACTGTAATAGGATGAACTGAGGGTCTTGTTTATGAAGCACTGACACTGCTGCTAACAAGTGTTGTAACTAACATGCCATCCTATCAATTTGCTCATTTTTTCTTCCTTAACTGAAGTTGAAGGTGTTGGGCTGATTTTGTGGTATCCTCTTATTCAACCTCATCACCTTCCATGGCCTGTTGCTCCCTAAGAAGAGAACCTATAGTATCGACCATGCATACTCCAACTAAATCCCCCATCAAGTCATCTTCATTGGGATTGAAGCCAACTTTTTGTTCATCGAACTAGGCGTACCCTAAGATTTCCTTCTTCTCCATAAAATAGTGTGAAACTATCTCATTTAAGGATCGATCTAACTCAATAGGTACAAATAGTTTGACGGTGATCGTTATCATGCACCGAGAGCACGCTCGTCACCGTGGAGTCAATCCTATGTGAACTATACTCACTAGAAGAATGATACTCCCAACTGACACTGATTGTAATAGGGGTAACAATCCTAGGATGATCCTCTACCACTTTTACTGCCATCCGAATATCTATGATAATCACCATCTCGCATCCGCCATGTGGAGTTGGTGAAGGAATGACCACGATGCTCCAGGGTCACCACTCCTTCCTCACCACCACTGGGTAGAAGGTCGAGTAGGAGAGCTCAGCCCTACCACAATGGGTGAGGAGGAGGATCCTCGGTAAATCACCACAGGTACATTTTTCCCCAGATGTGGCCTTTATGGCCTTAGATGGAATGGTTGATGCTGAAACCTGCACTGGCGATGGCAAACATGGGGTAAAGTGGTGGGGTGGAGACACCACTGACTCTCTGTGTACAGGAACTACCCTCCTATGGTGGCTGGTCCCCGTGAGGAGAATACTATCAGTATGGTTGGCGCGGGTAGCACGCCGAGCTAGAAAATCAACCAAAGCAAAAGTGGCTGACTGACGACTAAACCTCCGTTGCTCTCTGCTAGTAATGTGTGATGTATGGGCCTCACGGGCCCTCTTCTAAAGAATCTACCTCCTTACACTATAAGGGATAATAGGTTAAAGATCGAACTGGGACCAGGCCCCAGATGTCTGCCTACTGCATAGAAAAGGTGCTTATAACCTCCTACTCCTAGAAATTGTTGGCTGTAAGTGCACTATTGGAGGAGGTGATGAACAGATCCTCCTGGCATCCTCTCTATCTGATCTTGAGAGAGAGAGAGAGGATGAAATTAGTTTTTCATAACCAGTGGTGAAGTGATCATGGGAGACTCATCCATGGCTAACCTAGTCGCCTAGCTCTCCTCTGCAACCCATTCTTGTTCCTATGTTGAAATGAGGGGACGAGAGGAGTGCGAGTTAGACCTATACTCGAATGTCGGGGAGGCAAGCCCTGAAACCAGGGGAGCCTTACCCTTAGAGGGTATAGATGGTAAGGTGCTAGCACGAACTGGGGTAACATGGGCAACTCTAGGAGGAACTACAACGAATCGATCACTGGCACGCAAACCGCACAATAGTTCGTGGTAGCTTTCCTGAGGATACATCCAATCGATGGTAAGTCTATCCTAATGATCGGCCGCTTCTACCACCTTCTTCCTCGCCGTGGTGAGGGGAATGCCCTCACAAGTGATCTTGGCCCCCTCAAATCCTCGGCCAAAGTGGATCAAGTGGGTATGGTCTATGCGAGGGAAGTCAGCCTGATCTAAGGCTAGATCCATACCGTGAGGGAAAGTAAAGACAAATTTCTGGGAACCTGCCATTGCACTGACTGAAGTAAACTGAAATTAAAATTATACTTGCACTGACTGAAAAGGATGTGCAATGAGAAATGAACTTGTATCAATTTTCTATCTCCATAGATTTTGAATTTTGAATTTTGAAAATTTGAACCCACATCCAACAACTTGGAAGTGTTAAGTGGGGTTCAAATAAATTTGGAAAGATTGATTCAAAGAGGAATTTGAGTATGAATCCAAACTTCAACAAATTTAGGTATGTTGAAATATGGATTCAAAATTTTGATAAGATGCTTCCATAGGTTCATTGATATTTTGAATTTGAATTTTGATTTTGAGGACCCTTTCCTTCAACAAATTTAGGTATGTTAAAGTAAGGGTCAAATTGGTTTTGTTTTGTTTGATTATTTTGGAATTTTTCTTACTTAGCAAATTTAGGTATGCTAAGTGAAGTAAAAATGATTGTTTCTTTTTGTGAATTTGTTTTGATTTGGAAAATTTTGGAATTCTTACTTAACAAATTTAGGTATGCTAAGTAAAGAATCCAAGTGTATTTTGTTTGACTTCGAAAAATAGGATTCATAAAAAATTTAGGTATGCTAAGAAAATCCTAAGTGTTTCATTTGTTTGGAATGTCTTGATTTTTTTGAAAAGGTAGGATCCTTAGAAAACTTGGTATGCTAAGGGAATCCTAAGTGTTTTGTTTTATTTTTGAGGTGATTGAAAGTGGAGATTCAACTTTTGCAAATTTGGTATGTTAAAGATGAAGTCCCACTTGGTTTGTGAAATGGAAATTTTACTTAGCAAATTTAAGTATGTTAAATGAAATTCTGAATGGTGCATTTGAAATTTTGATTTGTTTTGGTTTTGAAAAATTGAAACTTCTCCTTAGCAAATTTGATGTGCTAAGGGAAGAAGTTCCAAAAGGTGTTTGAAATTTTTGATTTTTGAATTTGGAAGTTTTACTTAACAAATTTGGGTATGTTAAATAAAGTTCCGAATATGTTTGAAAATTTTGAATTTTGTATTTGGAGACTTCACTTAACAAATTTGGGTATGTTAAGTGAGGTTCCAAAATGTGTTTAGAAAATTTTGAAATATGATTGTTGATTGTTGATTTTGGGTTTGGAAACTTCACTTAGCAACTTTTGATTATGCTAAATGAAAGTCCAAATGAATGTTTGAAATTTTTTTAAAATATGAATGTTGATTTTGGTTTTAGATTTGAAAACTTCACTTGGCAAATTTGATTATGCTAAATAAAATTCCAAATGTATGTTTGAAAATTTTTGAATTTTGGGATTTGGAGACTTAACAAATTTGGGTATGTTAAATGAAGTTCCAAATATTGTTTAAAAATTTTTTAAATATGATTATTGATTTTGATTTTAGATTTGGAAATTTCACTTAACAAATTTGATTATGCTAAATGAAATTCCAAATATATGTTTGAAATTTTTTTTGAAATATGATTGTTGATTTTGATTTGGATTTGGAAGATTCACTTAACAAATTTGGGTATGTTAAATGAAGTTCCAGAAAGTGTTTTGAAATTTTGGGATTTGGAGACTTTTCTTAACAAATTTGGGTATGTTAAGGGAGGTTCCAAATGTGTTTAGAAGATTTTGAGATATGATTGTTGATTTTGATTTTGGATTTGGAAACTTTACTTAGGAAATTTAATTATGCTAAGTGAGGTTCCAAAATGTGTTTAGAAAATTTTTGGATTTTGGGATTTGGCGACTTCAATTAACAAATTTGGGTATGTTAAATGAAGTTCCAAATATTGTTTGAAAATTTTAAAATATGATTGTTGATTTTGATTTTGGATTTGAAAACTTCACTTAGCAAATTTGATTATGTTAAATGAGGTTCCAAATGTATGTTTGAAATTTTTTTTAAATATGATTGTTGATTTTAATGTTTTGAAAAAAGGGCCTCCATTCAACAAATTTAAGTATGTAGAATGGAGATCAATTTTTATTTTTGAAGTATGAAATTTTTGTGTGTGATTATTGCTTTTTGAAAGGGAGAAATTCCAACTTAAAACATATGTGGGATATGTTTAAGTGAGATTTCCTAAATGATATTTAATTTTTAGTTAGGAATGAAATCTTTATTTAATAAATTTGAGTATATTAAATGAAGGTGTTCATGTGTATTTTGAAAAGTTTAATTTTTTTTACAAATGAACTTTCCATTCAATAAGTGTGAGTGTATTGAAATAGAAAGATTCATGTGTGCTTTTGAAAAATTTAATTATTATGATTGTGATTTTTGGAAAACATGATTGTTCATTTTATTTTAAAAATGAAATCCTCATCAAAGTGAATTGAAAGACGATGTTCATTTGTGCTTTTGGAAAATGTTGTTTAGTTTTATTTTTGAAAATCCCTACATGTAACAATTAGAGGAATTGTTAAATGAGGGTGACAAAATTTTGTGGAAAATATTTTATTAAGTGCATTTTTGAAAAGGTGCTTTTGAAAAAGCAAAGTTCTTTATGGTTGATTTATTTATTTTAGGATGGATCTTTCCATATCATGAAGATGGTAAGGAGGAAGTGTTAAAGATGTTTCTCTTTTTTTATTTAGATCTTTTCATTTTACCCATTGAAGAAACCAACGGGGGTTTTAAAACCAATAAGGAATGCGGTCCTAAAACTTAAAGATGTTGGCGAACTTAACTCAAGAGTGAAATGAGCTAAGTGTCAACAAAGAAGGATAGTCTTGGATTCATACCAAAGTACAAACCCACTATTGATATTCAAAGACAATGATCATTTACCAAAGATGGAGAGAGGAACCATTCCCAGCGGAGTCACCAGAAAAATCTGTTAGTAGAAAGAAATCTCTTATAGGGAGTCGCCTTTCAAATCTAAGGAGAGAAAAGAAAGAAGAGACCTTATAGAAATTCATCTTAGTAAGATGCCACGCAGATCCACAGATGTACTTATTCAAATGATCGGGTATGTCATCAAGGTATAGTGTACTATCTCGAAAGATAGAAGTCATAACCCTTTAATGGAACCAATCACCTCAACAAGGACTCCTAAGGATGATAGGTCTGCATATGTACCAGAGATTCTTCCCCTATTTTACAAGGAAAAGTAAAGTAGTGCTTACTTTAAATCGAGTTCATTAAGTTTCCTACAGGGGTAAGCCCCCATAGTTAATTACATCCTATGGGATGAGTTCCCTTAGGAAAACTCTCGATTAAGGTAAATGATCATTGTCTCTGAAAATTTCAATAGGGAAAGGACTATCAATCGATTAGTTTATATTTTTGAAGATCAAAATGGGATTGATCAAAAGAGGGAGTTGTTATTGAAGCCAAAATTAGAAATAAGTAGGAGGCACTCATGATGCTAAGAAACCTAGCGATCATCTCAAAGTATCCTATAGCTGGGCTTTACATTTTAGAAATTGATTTAGTTTGTTTGAGTAGAATTTTTTATTAGAATTTTAGGACTTAAGATTCCTTAACACAAGATTAAGGAAATGCCTAAGAGGTGAGAAATTATGCTTATGGCCCACAAAGGGAGAAGAATCTAAATCTAGGAGCTTTGATGAAAGACCATCTAAGACAAAAAATGGGTAATTGGTTTGCCTTCACAAGAGAGGACAAACCACCCAACAGCTTGGACTTACAATTGCCTAGGGGTGGCCGCCAACTAACTCCTCCTATTATTTTAAATACATGTAGGTAAGTCTTTATGCTTATGCAAGATAGCTAGGCTGTTATTAGTTAGAAAGAGACTAAGTCCTTAAAATCACTCCCTAAAGATACTAGATCATGTAAAAGGAAATGTTTCAAATGACCTAAATCTAATGCAATTCAAATTTCATTTTATTTTAATTTTTGGACAATCATTTTGACTTCAATAGGTTTTAATGACTAATGCTTGAAAAATTAGATTATTGGCCAAAATCAGCGAGAAGGGAGGAAGTGAGTTTCCACCAAACCCCTCAAAGGTCAAGTCGGGTTCTCGAGAAAGGTGGAAGCCCTTCAATCAAAAGTGAAATAAGATGCATTTGTGCATGATATTATAAAGAAATGCTCAACCAGCTAAGGGGTTGCTAATTCTTTTATCTTGATTTTTAAACCCAGGCTTTAGGTGAGGTTATGATTTATTTAATTTTATTTTGAGTTATTAAGTTGGGTAGAAGATTTATTTTTCTCTAAAGAGCCTAATACACATCCAGGCCTTACATAAAGCAAAGAAGAAACTAGGAAAAGCATGTCACTTAATGCAAAAGCTAAACAAATCATTAATCAATTTATAAAGCTAATCGTAAAAAGAATAAATGGTCATTTGTGGGCACCACACAAAAAAATATCAAATGTGGGTAGAGCTACATCTTTATACAACCTGAATTACAAATGAATTAAATTACAATTTAAGCAAAGGAATTAATTGTTATGGGGGTCTTCAAACTTTATTCTTCTTTCTTCTTTCCTTTTCTTCTTTCTTCTTCTTCTTTTGGTTCCTCCTTTGGAATGTTGGATGGTAGATGCTCCAAGGCTTCACATGGTACATAAGATAGGATCTTATGATCAATGCTCATCCTAATCCCCATAACAAATCATTCCAAAATCTTTATACAAATTTTTACATGAAAAGGAAAAGTAGAAATCTAACTAACACCTGCAAAATAAAGGTTAGCTAAAACACACAACACAAATCCCAAGCATGTATATTGGACTTATCACCCCACACATAGGTGACTAAGTCCACCTGCCCTATGGATTATGCTTAGGGGTATAAAGCACCTACAAAGCATTTATATTTTTATTTATGATAGCACCTTAAGCACAATCCCATAGAAAGAATAGTTAGACTAAGAGCATTCATTCTATGAGCATACACCTAACATCCGTCTAAATATATATCACAAAATAAACATAACATCAAATACCAACTAACCTAAGGCTAGAAGTAGTGACTTAGGCTAATGTGTGTGCTTTGAAAGTTTGTGTGGTATGCTTAGCCTAGGACTTTAGGTTCAAATTTTCTAAGTGTGAAGAACATGTTCAACTTAGAGGAAGGTTTTATTTAAGTTGTTAATCATTTTTGGGTTGATTTTATTTCAAATTTTAATTTGGTTTAAGTGAAACCTATAATTAATTACTAAGTTATGAAGAGAGGGAAAGAGAAGAAAACTTCTCTTTCCTTCCCTAACCTTAAGTAATTTTCTAAAGTAGGTTCATATTTTAATTTCATTTAAGTGAATGTTTTGATTACATTTTTTAATCAATCCTAAGTTTAGATAAACTCTAAACAAACTATTCAAAAGAAAGGCATTTTAAGATTAAATAAAATGAATCAAAATTCATAAACACACATTACTTCATTTCTTTCCCAACATATATAACATGCATATGGATGGACCCTAAGCATATCTATACATGCAAATGAGAGTAGTTAACACAATTTATGATGCATACAAAGTAATCCATTTAAAAAAATTTAGAAGTTGAATATGCATGATTTTTCTTAAGTAGAAAGGGTTTTCCTTATCTAAATTTTCACATACATGAAAGTAAGAAAGGCATAAGTGAGTATAACATTGTTAAGGAGGTGTAAGGTACAAGATCTACTTAGGGAATTAAACCTCAAACCTCAGTTGTCAGACTAATATACCACTTTCCTTAAATACAAACATGCATATAAAAGAAATGAAATAGAAAAGTAAGATGCAAGAGTTATTTAATGGACTCATTCTTGTTTATGCAATTTATTCATGCAAGTATAGGCAACCCATCTTAGATGATAGCATAGGGATGAATAGGGTATAGAATTAAGTGAGTGTTGGGTTCTTTTCAAATGAACCCTACATCTTACCAACTGCTATTCAAAACTATGCTAACATAAGAAAGGAAAGGCTACACTAAACATTGCTTTATAATCCATCACATGCAAGCTTATAATTAAAGTATAAGAATATTGCACTTTTAGATTTGATATTTCACTTATAAGTTTTTAAAATAATTTGGATTTAGTAGTGATAATAGCCACTCATTGTTTACTTTAGCCAACACATGCACATTTGACATAAAGTAAACAATTTCACTTTAAAATTTGAAACATGAAATTATGAATGCATGAAATCACATGGCATACAACTTAACATGTTGGGAAAGATCCAAAGCAATGAAAGCATATAAATAAACTCACTTTACTTAAATCCTAAAGACGTTTTTATAGAATAAGAAAATTTAGAATAAATCAAAGTGAATTTTAAAATGATTTTTGTTTAGTTTGAAGTTTGATTTAATTTTGAAAAGGTGAGATGAGTTTGTTGTTTCTAACCCATTCCCACATGTGTTTTGTATTTTTGTTTAATTTTAAGATATTTAGATCCACTTTTAAGCATTGCTTAGGTTAAGGTGTGAATTAAGTGGCTTAATTAACCCTTACCTACACCACCTTAGAAGAATTAATTAAGTAATTATGAGCCAATGAGATGACATAAAACCCACAAGGAATTTAAATTTGCAATGCACCTAATAATGAAAAGGCCTAATGCAATTTTTCTCACAATTAAAAGTTAATTAAACTAAGGGATTAGCTTAAGTAATTTCAAAATACCCTTTCATACTTATGAAAGGGGTTTTGATTTCCTTAATTAAACTTAGGTTATTAAACACCTAAGCATCTACCCAAGGTAAATTAATTAAGTTCTAGAACTATTTAGAATTTTTGAAAATTGATTAAGGGGATAATTAATGAATTAATCCTTAATTAAGAGGAGAGTAAGGAGAGAAGAGGGGGTTTAGGGAATAGCTTGGGGGAAATGCCCCAAAATTATTCCATAAACCTCCTACTTATTGGATCTGACCTTAATCAACCCTAATCATAGGTTAAATCCACTAATCATACCTTAATTACCCTTACTTATATGAAATAGGTAATTAGGGAATGAAATAGCAATTTCTCCAATTGAACCCTCAATAAATCTCAAGAAAATTATGGGATGCAGAGGTCATCCCCTAAAATGAATCCCAAAAAATTGAGAATAATTGATGACCTAATTAAAGGGTAATTAGCTAATTAATATTCCAAAAGAAACCTAAATTTAGAGAAAAGAGTAACTCAAAATTCATTGAAATCATTTTTAAAATATTCAAGATGAAATTATCTTTCCATAGCATATTTCCTTTTATTTTTTTGATTTTTCTAGAGTGAATTATGAATTTTAGAAGTTCTATGGATTAAGTAGGAAGTAATTAAGCATTTTAATTAACCCCAATTAATCCCTAGCTCATGGCGCGATGCATAGCGGTGGCGATCAACACACTTTACACACTTCACGTCATGAGGGCGTGACTTAAATGTCACATCCCAAATGGCGGCAGCGGTGCACACACTTATATCCTCCAGTGTCCGATCAAAGATTGGACGACTAAGGATTCACCCACGGTCTAAAACAGATAAATGGATTTACTAAATGTGCTAAATAATCTCGTCCATCTAAAATGTGCGGATGGGCCGGTGATGAGCCTTCTTCCTTGATCAATAGAGATCGTCCATGATCAAGGGGAAGATCCAAGCTCTATCTAGCATGGAATCACACCAAAATCAACCCACACCATCTAAAGAAGTAAAATGGCAAATACAACGGCCAAAATTCGATGAAGTGAAAATTTCTTTGACAAAGCTCCACACCCCATTGAGTTTAGTGATCGAAAAATTCCATACCTCAGGTGATCACACTCGAGATCGATGAGGTAGCTTGTGCGGTGAGGCGAAGCCCTGTTGAAAATTCCCAGCCTTAAGATTGAGTGGGTCAATGGATGGACACACCACTTCACTTGGGCTTTTGAATTGACTCTCTCCATGCTATGGGAACTCAATGTGAGCTTGGGTGAGTTGATTGGTCAGAGAAGTGTGTAGGAGGAATTTAGAGGAAATCAAGTGTAGAGGAAGTTAGCAATTCACTCTACCTCCCCTATTTTTGCACTATGCAAAATTGAGAAAGAAGAATTCCAATCCTCTCTAAAGACTTTGGGAATGCTCTCACAATGATTCTTTGGGGTTCATGGCTCAATAGTGAATTAAAATTTCATTGAATTAGGGGGAGTATATCTCCCCCTATGGAAATCGGACTACCGACACCTCCTTTATCATTTTGATCCAATTGATGATATTGGAGAAGTTGTTTAGGCCGTTAGCTATTTGCATATGGTCGGCTTGAGACCATGGAATGGATTGCCAACTTCCCATGTGCAGAATTTGAGCTTAAGAGAGAATTTGAAATTCCAATTTTATTCTAAGGGGTTGGGTTTGGTTTAGGGGCCAAATGGGCTGACCCAAACCCATTGGGTTGGGTGCACCACTCATCATTAAGTCCCCTTGAGCTTTTAGAAAAGCCTCATGTAATTGTGAGAAGGGTATGACCAAAATACCTATGGGATAGGCCAAAATTTGTTCTATGTCCTAGGGATAGATTATTCATTTTGTTGTTTTTCCACTTTGGACATGTTGGGTATGTGGAGAAACTATGTTTGGCCAAGTTTCATTGGATTTGAAATCCATTTGATAGGGTTTGGCTCATGTTGACCCATTTAGGTCAAAATGGGTCAACTTGTCAGTTGACCAATGGTCAAATTGGTCAAACCAAGGTTGGTTAAGTTCATATGACCATTTGAAATGTTTTGGTGGCTTTGGTTTGGTTCAATTTGGTATATATTTGGTTTTGACTCATATGACTTCATATAGGCCAAATGGGTCAAGTTGACTTATTTTACCCATTTGACCTATTTAAGGTAGGTCAAGGGTAGGCTTAGGTTTGGTTAGTCATATGGAGTGGATTGGTATCTTTGTTTCCAATCAATTTGGGTTAAGTTCAATTTTGGCTCAACATGACCCCTTTGGGTCATGTTGGGTCTAAGGTCAATTGGGCTAGGTTTGGTCTAGTTGGCCAATTGAGGCTTTGGTCAAGTTCCACAAGTGATTTGGAATGGACTTGACCCATTGGTTTCAATCAATTTGGCTTAGATCAAGTTTTGACTCATTTTGGCCCTTTAGGTCAAAATGGGTCAACTTGGGTCAAGTGGGCCAATTGGGCTAGGTTAGGCTCAAATGTTGGCTTGGTCAAGTTTAAACATAGGTCATGAGTGAACTTAGATAAATGGTTTCAATCAATTTGACCTATGGTGGAATTTGGCTATAAGGTTTCATTTTGAATTAAGTGTTGACTTGGGTCAACTTAGGTTTGACTTGGTTTGACCCAATTTGATTGATTGATCATCCCATGATGATTGTTGATCATGATGAGAGGGATATATGAGTTTGGTTCAATCTAATTTGGTTAGGATCAAAAGCTGGCTCAAGAAGTTACTTTAGGTCACTTTGGGTCAAGTGAGCCTAAGTGGGTCAAATGGCTTGGTCAAAGCTTGATTTGAAGTTGGTTGATCTTATATATGGACTCATGATTGAAATATAAATCCATTTACAAGTGATTTGAAGTCAAATGGGTTTTGATCCATTTGAAAATTTCATATTCAAAGAAAGAATATGAAGAGGTTTTGGGTTTGATTTTTGATTTGAGTTTTGATTGAATGATTGAAGTTTGGATTTATATATGAGCTCATGATTGTAGGATTGATTGAACCATGAGAGAAAATCAAGGTTTGGCTTGATTTGAAAGTGATTTAGCTAAGTTTAAGATTTTGCTTGAAAGACTTAGATAATGGATTTGAGTTCGATTTTTGGAATTGGTTTTGATTGTTTAAATTTATATTTCCTTTATATATGTGAATATAAATAAGAATATAAATTTATCATGAGAAAATTTCAAGAATTTGAAGTGGTTTAATCATGATTTAGGTTAAATCCATTCAATGGAATTTTTAATTTGAAATTTAATTTTTGAATTGGATTAATTTATATATATATATATATATATATATATATATATATATATATATATATTATATCATTTATATATGAAATTTAAATGAGAATACAAATAAGTTTTGAGAAAATCCCATGAGTTTGAATAGGTTTGATCAAGTTTAAGTTAAATCCATTAATGAAATTAAGGGATTTAAAGGAATTTCAAGGATTTTAAATTTGGAATTTAATTTTTGAGTTTATTTAATTGATTTATATTTATATTTCATTTTATATGAATATAAATGAGAATATAAATAAGTTTTGAAAAAAATCTCATGAGTTTGAATTGATTTGATCAAGGTTTAGAGTTGATTTTGGCTAAGTCCTTTGATAGAAAATTAAAGGGACTTACGAAAATTTTCATGAGTTGATTTGAAATTTTGAATTTTATTTGATGGATTTGAATTTATATTTGATTTATATATGTAAATATAAATGAGAAAATAAATGGATCACGTCATGATTTAATCTACTGTTACTTTTGAATTGAGTCCTTTGGTAGCCACCAGGTGGTGGGTGAATTTGTTTGGATGCCATGGTCTAATAAGTTTGAGATTAGGTGATATGAGCTCCTTCTCATGTTGTCCCTCACATGTGTCCATGCAAACATAAAACAAATAAAATATATATTGCTGGATTAGGAATTTAAGAGGGGATTTTCCCAAGCAAGCATCTTATCTTGGGGCAAGAAAACTATAGGAATTGCATGACTACTTTGAGTTTAGATAAGTCCACAGGTGCACTCTCTCTGGTCTCCCTTGGTGAGTTCAACTTGTTGTGCCACCCAGAGTCAGACTCTTTGCTTTGAAAGATATGTTATTGATTCTACTATTGTACCAAAATGGGCATAGGTCATCTTGTAAGGTCAAGTTCCTTGTGGGGAGGATGTGAGTCCTCACACTTTCTTTCTAACTTGACCATTGCACACCGAAAGGCATGCCCTGGGTTGGTTAGTTCTACCTCACGGCCGGTAGACTATCCTTTTGGATTTATAAATCTAAGATAGATCTAGGCTGATATTATCCCCTTCTTAGTAGATCCTTCACACACTGATGAGATTCATTAAATTAAAATAAATACAATTCAATTAAATGACATTATTCGGACTACTTCTGAGCTGATATAAGTCCCCCAATGACATTCATTTAGTAGTCACCCTAGGTTGGGTTCGATTTGTTGTATCAAGAATCACCCGATGTTGTCCTTGCTTTTGGAGATGTAAGTCTTACACTTTCTCTCATATGTATACCAAAGGCAACCTTTGTGGAGTTCTACCATTTTGGTGGACTACCCCTTTGATTGGCAAAATCAGAATGTCAAGGACATAGCCCCTTCTGCGGTCCATCAGCGAGGTCCATCTCAAAATTTAAACTTAAATAAATAATCAACCAACTTATCCCCAATGAGACATAGATCATCTCAACCTCCCTAGTGGAGTTAATTGAATCCAATTCAAACTTACATTCTCCAGTGAGTGCACCCTCAAAAGAAATTTCATCAAATCCTTATCCTTAGTGGATAACCTGAACATGCTTTTCTAGTGGGAGGTTCATGCATCTATCCCTGGGGGTTATAAATTCTAATCCCCAATGGATACTCTACCCAAATCATATCTTGCATTCAAATTCGAACCTCTTATCCATAGTGGATAACCTAGACTTGCTTTCCTAGTGGAAGGCTCACTAGCTTGATCCTTCAATGGATCCCTTCTTCCTCCCTTCTTCCGTTGGCATAATTGGAGTGCATTGCATTAAGATCTTTATGCCTTCTACATCTCAGGTTTAGGAGTAGATCATCTCTATTCATTTTTGTGACCCTTTGTTGTTGATCATATCACATAAGAATCGGTGCACTTGTTAATTACACCACCTATTGCATCCTTTATTGATCTTCATTTTGGGTGAGCTCTCAACTTTCACAGATCTAGGACTCTTATAGATACTAAGTTCATTAGTCTTAAGACACTTAGTGATTAGGTAAACACTTATTTAGAGATTTCAGAGTTAATGTTGTGCCTTGGTTTTAGGAGGACTTTAATAAAACCAATCCTTGCTTCCTTCTTTCAAACCAAATCTCAAATCAAATCCCAATCCAAATTCCAAATCAATTCCAAATTCAATGATTGAAATCCATCATTAAATTCAAATTCCAAATCTCTTCTTAAGCCTTTTGATTTTATCTTATGGACTTAGCCTTAACCAAATTCAAATCAACCAATCCAACTGATTTTCTCAATTATCAAATTCAATCTCAAATCAAATCCAAATCAGATTGAAATTTAAATTAACCAAATAATTGAAACCATGGTCCAAATTCCAAAATCTCTTCCTAAACCATATAAACCACCATCATATGCTTAGTCAAAACTCCTTCAAACCAACTCAAACTTGGTTGATTTCCATATAAATCAATCATTCCATCATTTATATTCACAAATATAAATGAAATCCAAGTTCATTACTTCAAACTAAATCAAAATAAATCAAACCAATTCAAAATCCAACTTAGCCTTTTTGACCTACATCCCTAGATTTAGTCAAATTTACTTCCAAATTGCTCCAAACTCAAGTGATTTTCTCTTGAACCATTTTTACCTTCATTTATATTCACAAATATAAACAAAATATAAATGAAAATGACCAAAACCTAACCCAAATCAAATCAAATTCCTAATTTTATCCCTTTTAGCCATATTTTTGAACTTGGCTAAATGATATCCAAATCAACTCAAAACTCATCGATTCTTCATGATTCAATCATTCCTATAATTATTGACCAAAATATAAATTTAAACCACAATTTTCAAACCAAATCTAAATCAATCCAAGTCAAGCCCTATTGACCTCACTTTTGGAGTGAGCTTTCAACTTTTCCATCTTAGACATAAGGACTCCTCTAGACACTAAGAGTTCCTTAGTATTAAGACACTTTGTGACACTTAACCTAATTTAGAGACTTGAAGAGTTAGCCATAGGAAGGTTATGCCTTTATTAACTTTTTGATGCTTAAACTTAATCCTTGCTTCCTTCAAATCCAATCAATGAATCGGCAAATCAATTCCAACCCAATTGATTTTTTTGAAATCATAAATCAATTCCAAAATCTAAATTATAAATCAATTCCAAATCAAATGATTGAAACCCATGATTGAATTCAAATCCCAAAATCTTTCCTAAGCCCTTTGATTTCATATTATGGACTTAGCTCAAATCAACTCCAAATCACTCCAAACTCATAAGATTTTCTCATAAACCATTTATATTCTCATTTATATTCATAAATATAAATGAATTATAAATTCAAAAAACCAAAAATAAATTCAAAACTCAAATCCAAATCAAAAATCCAACTTACTCCTTAAGTCAAATCTTGAACTTAGCTCAAATCAAATCCAAATCCTCCAAACTCATAATATTTTCTCATAATTTATATTCTCATATTCACAAATGTAAAATAAAATATATTCAAATAACAAAACTAAATTCAAAACTCAAATCAAATCCACCAAAATCCAACTTATGCTCTTTCAAGTCAAATTCTTGAACTTAGCAAATCATTCTCAAATCAATCCAAACCTTTGGTTTCTCTTTAAACAATCATTCCTTCAATCACATGCCCAAATATAAACAAACTACAATCTAAACCAAATCAAACCAAAGTCAAACCCATGTTCACCCTTTTGACTTGAAATTATCACATGAATCAAAACCCATTTGACTCCAAACCAATTGCAATTGAATTTAGATTTCCATCATAAGTCCACAAGAGAGTTCAACCAAACCTAAATCAAGCCTTGATTAAGCCAATTAACCCATTTAGGCTCACTTAACCTAAAGTGACCTAAAGCACTATTGGTTTAATAAATCTCTTAATAAGGAGTCACCTTTCAAATCTATTGAGAAAAGAAAGAAGAGACTTTATAGAAATTCATTTTATTAAGATGCCACGTAGATCATAGATGTACTTATTCAGGTGATCAGGTACGTCATCAAGGTATAGTGTATTATCTCAAAAGATAGAAGTCACTACCCTTTAATGGAACCAATCACCTCAATAAGGACTCAGAACGATTATGTAGATTCTTCCCCTATTTTACATGGAAAAGTAAAGCAAGGTTTATTTTAAATTGGGTTCATTAAGTTTCTTATAGGGGCAAGCCCCCATAGTTAATTACATCCTAAAGGGCAGGATCCTTTAGGAAAACTCTCGATTAAGATAAATGATCGTTGTCTCTGAAGATTTCAACAGGAAAGACTATCAATCGATTGGTTTTATTTTTGAAGATCAAATGGGACTGATCAAAAGAGGGAGTTATTATTGAAGCCAAAATAGAAAAAGTAGGAGATGCTCACGATGCTAGGAAACTTAGCGAGCATCTCAAACTACCCAATAGTTGGGCTTTACATTTTAGAAATTGATTTAATTTATTTGAGTTGCATTTTTCATTAGAATTTTAGGACTTACGATTCTTTAACACCAGATTAAGGAAATGCCTAAGAGGTGAGAAATTATGTTTATGGCCCACAAAAGGGAAAAAATAACCTTAGAACCTAAATCTAAGGAGCTTCGGTGAGGGTCGAAAGCGCAACCTAAATCTAAGATGAAAAATGAGTAATTGGTTTGCCTCCACAAGAGTGGACAAACCCCCCGATAGCTTGGACTTACAACTACCTAGGGGTGGCCGCGAAGGCAAGTCTTTATGCTTATGCAAGATAGCTAGGCTATTTTTATTTAGAAAGAAACTAAGTCCTTAAACTCACTCCCTAAAGAGACTAGATCATGTAAAGGGCATGTTTCAAATGACTTAAATCTAATCCATTTCAAATTTCATTTTATTTCATTTTTGGACAATCAATTTGACTTAGGCTAATATGTTTTTTATGACTAATGCATGAGAAAATAGATTGTTGGCTAAAATTAGCTAGAAGTTTAGGAGGTGAGTTTCCACCACAATCCTCAAAGGTCAAGCTGGGTTCTCTGGCAAAGATGGAAGCCCTCCAATCAAGTGAAATAAGATGCTATTATGCATGATATTATAAAGAAAAGAACTCATCCAGCTAAGGGGTTTCTTATTCTTTTATCTTAATTTTAATCCTAAGCTTTAGGTGAGGTTATGAGTTGTTTAGTTTTAGTTTGAATTTTTAAGTTGGGTAAAAGATTTATTTTCCTTAAAGAGCCTAATCCACATCCAGGCCATACATAAAGCAAGGAAGAAACTAGGAAAAGTATTCCACTTAATGCACAAGTTAAACAAACATCAATCAATTTATAAAACTAACGCAAAAAGAATAAATGGTCATTCGTGGTCGGGCACCACCGCACAAACCTAAAAATATCAAATGTGGGTAGCCAAGCTCTACCCTTATACATGGATTACACATGAATTAAATTACAATTTAAGCAAAGGAATTTATTGTTATGGGGGTCTTCAAGCTTTTATTCTTATTTCTTCTTTCTTCTTTCTTTCTTTTTCTTTCTTCTTTTCTTCTTTGGATCTTCCTTTGGATGGTTGGATGGTAGATGTTCCAAGGTTTCACATGGTACATAAGATGGGATCTTATGACCAATGCTCATCCTAATCCCCCATAACAAATCATTCTAAATCCTAAATATACAAACTTTTACATGAAAAGGGAAAGCATAAATCTAACAAATACCTACAAAATAAAGGTTAGTCAAATCACACCACACAAATCCCAAGCATGTATATTGGACTTATCACCCACATGGGTGACTAAGTCCACTAATATGGATTATGCTAAGGGGTATAAGCACCAAGCAAGCATTTATATTTTTATTTATGATAGCCCTTTAGCACAATCCCTAGAAAAGAATAGTTAGACTAAGCACGTCCTACCATTCATTTAATGAGTATACACCCTAACATCTAGTCTAAAACATTCATCACAAAATAAAACAAAATATAACATCAAGCTATGTACTGACCTAACCTAAAGCTAGAAGTGGTGACTTAGGCTAATGTGTGTGCTTTGAAAGTTTTTGTGGCATGCTTAGCTTAGGACTTTAGGTTTGAATTTTAAGTGTGAAGAATTTGTTCAACTTAGAGGAGAGTTTCATTTAAGTTTTTAAAGTGTTTTGGGATATCTTTATTTCATATTTTAATTTGGTTTGAGTGAAACCTATAATTAATTACTAAGTTATGAAGAGAGGGAAAGAGAAAGAACTTCTCTTTTCCTTCCTTAAGTAATTTCTAAGGTAAGTTCATATTTTAGTTTCATTTAGGTGAATTTTTTACTTACATCTTTTAATTAATCCTAAGTTTAGATCAACTCTAAGCAAACCTATCCAAAAAGAAAGGCATTTTAAGATTAAGAAAAATGAATCAAAATTCACATAACACACATTACTTCAATTCTTTCCCAACATATATAACATGCATATGGATGGACCCTAAGCATATCAATACATGAAAATGAAGATAGTTAACACACTTTATGATGCATGCTAAGTAATCCATTTAAGAAAATTTAGAAGTTTTAGATGCATGAATTTTCTTACGTAGAAAAGATTTTCCTTATCCAAAATTTCACATACATGCATGAAAGTAAGAAAGGCATAAGTGAGAACAACTCAATTGTTAACCAGAGGTGTAAGGTACAAGACCTACTTAGGGCTATTTAAAGCCTCACAACTTCGGGGTTGTCTAGACTAATATACTACTTTCCTTAAGTACTAACATGCATATAAAAGAAATGAAATGGAGAAAGAATATGCAAAAGTTTGCTTAATGGTTTCATTTTTGTTTATGCAATTTATTCATGCAAGTGTAAGCAATCCTTCTTAAGTGAGAGCATAGGGATGAATAGGATTTGGATTTAAATAAGTGTTGGGTTCTTTTCAAATGAACCCTACATCTTACAAACCCATATTCAAAACTATGCTAACATAAGAAAGGAAGGAAAGGCTACACTAAACATGATTTTATAATTCATCACATGCAAGCTTATAATTAAATTAAAAATAGCACACTTTCATATTTGATGTTTTATTTATAGGTTTTGAAAATACTTTGGATTTAGTAGTGATAATACCCACTCATATTTTACTTTAGCCAACACAAGCATATTTGACATAAAGTAAAGAATTTCATTTTAAAACTTTGAAAACATGAAATCATGAATGCATAAATCATATGGCATACAATTTAACATGTTGAGAAAGATCTAAAGCAATGTAATCATGTAAACAAACTCACTTTACTTAATTCCTAAAGACATTCTTAAAGAATAAGAAAACTTAGAATAAATCAAAGTGAATTTTAAAATGATTTTTGTTTGTTTGAGGTTTGATTAAATTTTAAAAAAGTGAGATGAGTTTGCTATTCCTGACCCATTGTTTATTTTTCAGCTAATTAGATCCATTTTTAAGTGTTGATTAGGCTAAGGTATGCATTAAGTGACTTATTTAACCCTTACGTACACCACCTTAGAAAAATTAACTAAGTAATTATGAGCCTATGAGATGACATAAAACTCACAAGGTATGTAAATTTGCAATCCACCTAGTAATGAAAGGTCTAATGCAATTTGGCTCACAATTAAAAGTTAATTAAGCTAAGGGGTTTTAGCTTAAGTACTTTTAAAACACCCCTTCACACTTATGAAAGGGTTTTTAATTTCCTTAATTAGACTTAGGCTATTGAATACCTAAGTATCAACCCAAGGTAGATTAATTAATTTTTGGAGATTTTTAGAATTTTTGAAAATTGTTTAAAGGGATAATTAATAATTTAACCCTTAATTAAGAAGGGATTAAGGAAAGGAAAAGGGGGTTTAGAGAATAGCTTAGGGGAAATACCCCAAAATTATTCCATAAAATCCCTACTCATTGGATCTAACTTTAATCCAACTTAATCATAAGGAAAACCCACTAATTATACCTTAATTACCCTTAATTATATGAAGAGGGTAATTAGGAAATGAGCAAGCAATTTCCCTAATCAAGGCATCAATAAATCTCAAGAAAATTAGGGGAGGCAGAGGTCATCCCCTAGAATGAACCCTTGAAGTTTGAGATTAATTGGTAGCTTAATTAGGAAATAATTAATTAATTAAAATTCTCAAAGAAACCCAAATTCAAAAAAAAAAGGAAAAGCAAAACACATTGAAAATAATTTTAGAATATTCTAGATAGAATTATCTATCCAAAGCATTTTTCCTCATATTTTTCTAATTGTTCTATGAGGAGTTATGATCTTTAGAAGCTATAGGGATTAATTAAGAATTAATTAGTTAAATAACTAATCCCCACTTAATACCCAACCCACGGCGCGACACGTGGCGGTGGCGGTCAGTGCGCTTTACACGCATTGTGCCGTGAGCCCCCTATTTAATTTATCACATCAAGGGAAGCGACTGCACACTCTTACTTTTGTCATCAAAGATCGATGGCTAAGGATATACCGTGGTTTTAAATCGGATAAAGGGATTAAAAATGACGATAATCTTAGTCCATCTAAAATGTGGATGGACGGTGAGATGGGCTAAGTTCTTCCACGAGGAATGAGTCATTCACAATCAAGGGAGATCCGGCTCGATCCTTCATGGATTCAATCAAGACTCCACCCACACCATCTAAAGGACCAAAGCGGATAATCCAACAGCTAAGATCCTATGAGATTAAAATCTACTTCACAAAATACAAACACCCCTTAGCTTAATTAACTAACCTCATCGGAGGAGCTTTGGAGAAGCTTTGTCTGGTTGAGACGAAGCCTTGTTGAAGTTTATAGCACTTGAGATGGAGTGGATCTTTCTATGGGTCACCTCCTCCTTAGCTTAAGTTTGGCTTTGATCCAATTCAATCCTCCCTTGCCTTTAGAACTTGGGAATCAACTTTGGTGTGCTCTACTTGGTCACCTAAGTGTGCTTGCAAAAGGAATTGGAAGGAAATGAAGTGTGGAAGAAGTTGGCAATTTAATTGGCTTCCCCTATTTTCACTATTTGAAGATCGAGAAATGGGAGAATGGAATGAGCACTAGGATGCTTAGGATCAATCCCCAATGGCTCCTCTAGCTTCCTATTCTTCAATCGATCTTGAGTGAGTGAAAACAGAAGTGAATTAGGGGGAGTATATCTCCCCCTATAGAAATCAGATGGTCGAGCCTAAGCTTGCCATTTTTATCCAATTGTCTATATAGAATTGGTTGTTTGGGCTATTAGAGGTGTGCACATGGTTGGTTTGGCTAGAGGAGTGGAAGCCTAACTCCCATGTGCATCCAATTGAGGTTTGGGGGGAGTTTGGAAATTTGGCCATGGGTGGTCGGGTTTGGTCCATGGGCCAAATGGGTTGACCCAAAATCATTGGGTTGGGTGTACCACTCATCACTAGGTCCCCTTGAGTTTTAGGAGAGCCTCAGTGATTGTGATAGTGCATGACCTACCCATGGGTTAGCCACATTTGTACTATGGCCTAGTATAATGGTCATTTTGCTATTTTTCAATTTGGGTATGTTTGGTAGAAAACAGGTTGGCCAAGTTTCAAAGGATTTGGAATCCATTTGATAGGTTTGGCTCATGTTGACCCATTTAGGTCAAAATGGGTCAACTTGGGTCAAGGACTAGGTCAAATTGGGTCAAACCAAGGGTTGGGTCAAGTTCATATGACCATTTTAAATATTTTGGTGCCTTTGGTTTGGTTCAATTTGGATTAGATTTGGTTTTGACTCATATGACTCTTTTAGGTCAAATGGGTCAAGTTGACCCATTTGACCCATTTGACCTATTTAGGATGGGTCATGGTTAGGTTTAGGTTTGGTTATTCATATGGAGTGGATTGATATCTTTGTTTCCAATTAATTTGAGTTAGGTTCAATTTTGGCTCAACATGACCCCTTTAGGTCATGTTGGGTCTAAGGTCAATTGGGCTAGGTTGGGTCTAGTTGGCCAATTGAGGCTTTGGTCAAGTTCCACATGTGATTTGGGATGGACTTGACCCATTGGTTTCAATCAATTTGGCTTAGATCATGTTTTGCACATTTTGGCCCTTTAGGTAAAAATGGGTCAACTTGGGCCAAGTGGGCCAATTAGGCTAGATTAGGCTCAAAGGTTGACATGGTCAAGTTCAAACATAGGTCATGAGTGAACTTAGATCAATGGTTCAATCAATTTGGCATATGGTGGAATTTGGCTATGTTAGGTTTCATTTTAGGTTAAGTGTTGACTTGGTCAACCCTTAGGTTTGACTTGGTTTCACCCAATTTGATTGATTGATCATCCCATGATGATTGTTAATCATGATGAGAGGCAAATTTGAGTTTGGTTCAATCCAATTTGGTTAGGATCAAAAGTTGGCTTATAAGGTATTTTAGGTCACTTTGGATCAAGTGACCTAAGTGGGTCAAATGGCTTAGTCAAAGCTTGATTTGAAGTTGATTGATCTTGTATATGGACTTATGATTGAAATATAAATCCATTTCCAAGTGGTTTGAAGTCAAATGGATTTTGATCCATTTGAAAATTTCATATTCAAAGGAAGAATATGAAGGGGTGTTGGGATTGATTTTTGATTTGGGTTTTGATTGAAGGATTGAGGTTTGGATTTATATATGAGTTCATGATTGTAGGATTAATTGAACCATGAGAGAAAATCAAGAGTTTGGCTTGATTTGAAATGATTTTGGCTAAGTTTAAGATTTTGACTTGAAAGGCTTAGATTTGACTTTGATTTGATTTGAGTTTGATATTTGGAGTTGGCTTTGATTGTTTGAATTTATATTTCATTCATATATGTGAATATAAATGAGAATATAAATTGATCATGAGAAAAGTTCAAGAATTTGAAAGAGTTTAATCATGATTTAGGTTAAATCCATTAAAGGGAATTTAAAGTATTTAATAGAATTTTTAATTTTAATTTAATTTTTGAATTGGATTGGATTTGAATGATTTATATTTATAATTTATTTATATATGAGAACATAAATGTGAATACAAATATATTTTTAGAAAATCCCATGAGTTTGAAGTGGTTTGATCAAAGTTTAGGTTAAATCCATTAATGAAAAATTAAGGGATTTAAGGGAATTTCAAGTATTTTTAATTTGGAATTTAATTTTTGCTTTGGATTTAATTGAGTTATATTTATATTTCATTTATATATGAGAATATAAATGAGGATATAAATAAGTTTTGAGAAAATCCCAAGATTTTGAATAGGTTTGATCAAGATTTGGAGTGGATTTTGGCTAAGTCCTTTAATGAAAAAATAAATGAATTTAAGAAAATTTTTATGAATTGATTTGGAATTTTGAATTTGATTTAATGGTTTTGAATTTATATTTCATTTATAAATGTGAATATAAATGAGAATATAAATGGATCATGAGAAAATCTCAAAGCTTTGAATAGGTTTAGCTCATGATTTTGGCTAAGTCCTTAAGGAAGGGTTAAGAACTTAGGAAATTTTGACTTAGGAATTTTTGATGGATTTTGATCATGGGTTTCAATCATGAAATTCAATCATGAATTTCAATCATGGAATTGATTTGAGTTTGGAGAAAATCAAATAGAATTGATTTGGAGTTTGACTTGAAGGAAGGAAAGTGAGGAATGGCTTAAGCTAAAGGGTAGGAGATTTTCCTAACACCCCTAAGGCATGACATATTCCTGTGGCTAACTCTTCTAATTCTTCTAGGGCTAGGGGAGAGTGTCCACCAAATCACTAGATGTGTCTTAAGACTAAGGAACCCTTAAAGTCTAAGAAAAGTCTTATGCCTAAGATGGAGGTGTTGAGAGCTCATTCTAAAAATGAGGTCAACAAACACCTTTTTGAGCCAAATTCTAATCCAACCCAAATTGGATTGAATTAAGCCCATCAAAGCCTCACATTGTGAGCAACAATCATCCTAGGGTGGTCAATCACTCAAATTGGGTCAAACCAAGTCAAATCTAGCTTTCGACCAAGTCAACACTTAGCCCAAATGAACCCCAAACTAGCCAAAATTCACCATAAGCCAAATTGATTGAAACCATTGATATAAACAAATCCATAATCAATGATTGAACTTGACCACGCCATCAATTGAGCCAAACCAAGCCTAATTGGCCACTTGACCTAAGTTGACCCAAATTGACCTAAAAAGTCAAAATAGGTCAAATCTTGATCTAGGCCAAATGATTGCAACTAATGGGTCAAATTCATTCTAAATCACTTGTTAAACTTGACCAAAGCTTCAATTGACCAACTAGACCTAACCTAGCCCAATTGGCCATGAACCCAACTTGACCTAAAAGGTCAAATCAACTTGAAACCAAATAAAATCAAAATTGATTAAAACCAAAACTTGCAATACCTTTCAAATGATCAATCAAGCCTAAAGCAACCCGTGACCTAACCAAATTGAGTCAAATGGGTCAAATTGGTCAACTTGACCCATTTGACCAAAATGAACCTAAATGAATCAAAACCAAATCTAAACCAAATTGAACCAAACCAAAGTCACCCAAAGGCTCCAAATGATCATTTGAACATGACCTAACCCATGGTTTGACCCAATTTGACCAATTAGTCAACCTAACCCAAATTGACCCAACTTGACCTAAATAGGCCAAATTGAACCAATTCAAACCAAATGAACTCCAAATCACTTGAAATTTGGCCCAACCCATTTTTGAATCATTTCAAATCTACCCAAATAAAAAATCAAGGCTAAATGACCATTTTATCTTTAGGTTAAAGAGTATCTTATGGCCAAATTCACTTAGAATTTGGCCAATTCTTTCTCAAGGCCACTTGGCATCCTCCTAGAGGTCCACATGGACACCAAGGGAGGTGGTGAACATGAACTAATGGGCTTGGGCCGGCCATGACCCAACCCAAGGCCAAACTGACCCCTCTAATGGGAATTGAGCACTTGGATCACCCAAGACACTCACCTAGCATATGAGCACTCACTCTCCTTCCCTCCACTACCTAAAATGAATCACCTGGAACGCTAAATAACCCAAACCGATCAAACAATCTCCTCCATTGATCAGAAATGGTAAAATTGCTCTTATCCATTCGATCCAAGGAGGGGGAGATATACTCCCCCTCATTATGACTCAAACGAGAAGCATTGAATTCGATTGAGCTCTAGGAATCAAAACCAAGCATTCTTAAGCTTCCCAACACCATTTCCAAGCTCCCTTGATTTCTCTTTCTCAGTTTTACTTAAAGCAAAAATAGGGGAGGTCCATCCTAATTCCAAGTCACTCATTCTCCACGACAACCAAATTAAACTCACAAACACCATCAACAAACTTTGAGCTCAATCAAGTTATTTCCCATGTCACCAAGCCACGAGAAGGAGGACTTTGATCAAAGTTGATTGCCATTGAAGGGGAGCTTGGTCAACTGAGCCATCCACTTCAAATCAAGACTTGATACCTTCAACAGGGCTTCATCTCTACTAGATTATGGTGAAAATTTTCTATAGGGGGGAGTCACCTTCAAATCTATTGGTGACAAATGAAAGAGGCAACACTTATATAGAAATTTATCTTGGTAAGATGCTACATCCAGGTCGATGTGATCGACATCGTATCAGAAATAGTGTACTATCTCGAGAGATAGAAATCACTACCCTTTAATGGAACCAATCACTTCAATAAGGACTCCTAAGGATGATGGGTCTACATATGTACCAAAGATTCTTTCTCTACTTTATATGGAAAAATAAAGCAGGGTTTATTTTAAACTGAGTTCATTAAGTTCCCTACAGGGGCAAGCCCCCATAGTTAATTACATCCTAAGGGATGGGATGCCTTAGGAAAACTCTCAATTAAGGTAAATGATCATCGTCTTTGAAGATTTCAATAGGAAGGACTATCAATCGATTGGTTTTATTTTAAGGATCAAATGGGATTGATCAAAAGAGAGAGTTATTATCGAAGCCAAAATAGAGGATAAGTAAGAGATGCCCACGATGCTAGGAAACCTAGCGAGCATCTCAAACTATCTTATAGTTAGCCTTTATATTTTTGACATTGATTTAGTTTATTTAAGTTAAATTTTTCATTAAAATTATACACCCTACCAGATTTAAAAAAAGAGCAATACGTAACTGAAACGAAAAGTGAGGCAAGAAGCTTATAGCCCACAAAAGGGAGAAGTAATCTCAGAACCTAAATCTAGGGAACTTCGGGGAGGGCCGAAAGCACAACTTAAATCTAAGGCAAAAAAATGGGTAGTTGGTTTGCCTCCACAAGAGAGGACAAACCACCCAACTGCTTAGACTTACAACCATCTGGGGGTTGCCGCCAACTAACTCCTCCTAGGATTTTAAATACATGTAGGCAAGTCTTTATACTTGTGCAAAATAGCTAGGCTGTTATTATTTAGAAAGAGACTAAGTCCTAAACTCACTCCCTAAAAAGATTAGATCATGTAAAGGGACATGCTTCAAATGAACTAAATCTAATGCAATTCAAATTTCATTTTATTTTCATTTTTGGACAATTATTTTGACTGAGGCTAATAGGATTTTTATGACTAATGCATGAGAAATCAAATTATTGGCTAAAATCAGCTAGAATGGAGGAGGTGAGTTTCCACCATGACCCTCAATGGTCAAGCTAAGCTCTCTGGCAAAGGTGGAAGCCCTCCAATCAAGAGTGAAATAAGATGCATTTTGCATGATATTATAAAGAAATGCTCACCCATCTAAGGGGTTGCTAATTCTTTTATGTTGATTTTAATCCTAAGCTTTTGGTGAGGTTATGAGTTGTTTGATTTTTATTTGAGTTGTTAAGTTAGGTAAAAGATTTATTTTTCATAAAGAGCCTAATCCATATCTAAGCCATACATAAAGAAAGGAAGAAATTAGGAAAAATATGCCACTTAATGCAAAAGCTGAACAAATCATCAATCAATTTATAAAGCTAATCGCAAAAAGAATATATAGTCTTTTATGGTCGGACACCACTGCACAAACCTAAAAATATCAAATGTGGGTAGCCGAGCTCTACCCTTATACAACTCTAATTACAAATGAATATTACAGTTAAGCAAAAAAATTCATTGTTATGGGGGTGTTCAAGCTTTATTCTTCTTTCTTCTTTCTTCTTTCTTTCTTCTTCTTCTTCTTTCTTCTTCTTCTTTTGGTTCCTTCCTTGGATGGTTGGATGGTAGATGCTCTAAGGCTTCACATGATGCATAAGATAAGATCTTATGACCAATGTTCATCCTAATCCCCATAACAAATCATTCCAATATCCTAAATATACAAAAAAAAAAATTTACATGAAAAGAAAAAGTGAAAATCTAAACTAACACATGCAAAACAAAGGTTAGCTAAATCACACCACACAAATCCTAAACATGTACACCTGGCCTATGGATTATGCTTAGATGTATAAAGCACCTATAAGCAAAAGCATTTATATTTTTTATTTATGATAGCGCCCCTTACGCATAATCCCCTGTAGAAAAGAATAGTTAGACTAAGCATGCCCCACCATTCATTCTACAAGCATACACACTAACATCAATCTAAAACATATATCATAAAATAAAACAAACATCAAACCATGCAACGACCAAACCTAAGGCTAGAAGTGGTGACTTAGGCTAATGTGTGTGTTTTGAAGGTTTGTGTGGTATGCTTAGCTTAGGACTTTAGGTTCAAATTTTGTAAGCATGAAGAATATGTTCAACTTAGAGGAGGGTTTAATTTAAGTTGTTTAAGTGTTTTGTATTGGTTTTATTTCATGTTTTAATTTGGTTTAATGGAAATCTACAATTAATTACCAAGTTATTAAGAGAGGGAAAGAGAAGAGAACTTCTCTTTCCTTCCCTAACCTTAAGTAATTTATAAAGTGGATTCATATTTTAGTTTCATTTAGGTGAATGTTTTGATTTCATCTTTTAATCAATCCTAAGTTTAGATAAACCCTAAACAAACTTGTTCAAAAATAAAGGCATTTTAAGATTAAATAAAATGAATCAAAATTCACATAACACACATTACTTCATTTTTTACCAACATATATAACATGCATATGGATGGACCCTAAGCATATCTATACATGCAAATAAGAGTAGTCAACACACTTTATGATGCATGTCAAATAATCCATTTAAGAAAATTTAGAAGTTGAATATGCATGATTTTTCTTAAGTAGAAAAGGTTTTCCTTATCCAAAATTTCGCATACATACATGAAAGTATGAAAGGCATAAGTGAGTACAGCGCCATTGTTAACCAGAGGTGTAAGGTACAAGACCTACTTAAGGCTACTTAAAGCCTCACAACCTCAGGTTGTCTAGACTAATATACCACTTTTCTTAAATACAAACATGCATATAAAAGAAATGAAATAAAAAGGAAGATGCGGAAGTTATTTAATAGATTTATTTTATTTATGCATTTTATGTATGTAAGTGTAGGTAACCTCTCTTATATGGTAGCATAGGGATGAATAGGATATGAAATTAGGTGAGCATTAGGTCCTTTTTCAAATGAACCTTATATCTCACCAAAATTCCTATTCAAAACTATACCAACATAGGAAAGAAAGGAAACCTATACTAAGCATGCCTTTATAATATTTTGCATGCAAGCTTATAATTAAAGTATAAGTAGCATACTTTCAAATTTAATATTTAAGTTATATGTTTTGAAAATAATTTATATTTATTAGTGATAATAGCCACTCATAATTTACTTTAGCCAACACATACACATTTGACATAAATAAAATAATTTCATTTTAAAATTTGAAACATGAAATTATGAATGCATGAAATCACATGGCATACAACTTAGCATGTTAGGAAAGATCCAAAGCAATGAAAGCATGTAAACAAACTCACTTTACTTAAATCCTAAAGACATTCTTATAGAATAAGAAAATTTAGAATAAATCAAAGTGAATTTCAAAATGATTTTTGTTTAGTTTGAGGTTTGATTTAATTTTGAAAAGGTTATATGAGTTTGATGTTCCTAACCCATTCCCACATGTGTTTTGTATTTTTTTTTAATTTTTAGGTAATTAGATCCATTTTTATGCATTGATTAGGTTAAGGTGTGAATTAAGTGACTTAATTAGCCTTACCACCACCTTAGAATTAACTAGTAATTATGAGCCAATGAGAAGACATAAAATCCATAAGGAATTTAAATTTGCAATGCACCTAATAATGAAAAGACTTAATGCAATTTGGCTCACAATTAAAAGTTAATTAAGCTAAGGGATTTAGCTTAAGTAATTTCAAAATACCCTTTCACACATATGAATTGGATCTTGATTTCCTTAATTGAACTTAGGCTATTAAACACCTAAGCATCTACCCAAGGTAGATTAATTAAGTTATGGAACTTTTTATAATTTTTGAAAATTAATTAAGGGGATAATTAATGAATTAATCCTTAATTAAGAGGAGATTAAGGAGAGAAGAGGGGGTTTAGGGAATAGCTAATGGGAAATGCCCCAAAATTATTCCATAAACCTCCTACTTACTGGATCTGACCTTAATCAACCCTAATCATAGGGTAAAGCCACTAATCACACCTTAATTACCCTTAATTACATGAAAGGGGTAATTAGGGAATGAAATAGCAATTTCTCTAATTGAGCACTCAATAAATCTTAAGAAAAATTAGGGGAGGCAGAGGTCATCCCTTAAAATGAACCCCAGAAATTTGATATTAATTGATGACCTAATTAAAGGATAATTAGCTAATTAAGATTCCCAAAGAAACCCAAATTCAAAGAAAAGATTAATTCAAAATCCATTGAAGTCATTTTTAAAATATTCTAGATGAAATTATCTTTACATAGCATTTTTCTTTTATTTTTCTGATTTTTCTAGAGGGAATTATGAATTTTAGAAGTTTTTTGAATTAATTAGGAATTAATTAGTGCATTTCCTTAATCCTAACTAATCCCTAGCTCACGGCACGATGCATGATGGCAGCAGTCAGTGCGCTTTACACGCATTGTGCTGTGAGGGGGTGACTTAAACATCACATCCCAAATCACGGTGGTGGTGCATGCGCTTAAATTCCCTGCTGTCCGATCAAAGATCGGACGGCTAAGAATTCCCCCGCAGTTTAAAATAGATAAATGAGATCTAAAACATGTTAAATAATCTCAGTCGTCCATCCAAAATGCACGGATGGATGGCTGAGATGAGCCAAGTTCTTCCCTGAGGATCAATGGAGACCGTCCATGATCTAAGTGGAGATCCAAGCTCGATTGAGCTCAGATTGGAATGAAATTGTACCCACACCATCTAAGCACAATTACAAACCTATCCAACGGTGAATTTCACTTGCCATGAACATTTCTTTCACAAAGGACCAACACCTCCTAAGCTAAGTTTTCAGAAAATTCCATACCTCACCAGAGGAGATCACCGACGCTCAAGATCAATGAGGTAGCTTCGTCGGTGGAGACGAAGCCCTGTTGAAATTTCTAGGCCTTAGGATTGAGTGGATCAATGGATGGACCAACACCACTTTGGCTTTGATTGAATTGATCCTCTCCTTGCTATGGGAACTCCAATGTAAGCTTGAGTGAGCTCAAATTGGTCCTTAAAAGAAGTGTGTAAAAGGAATTTGGAGGAAATCAAGTGTGGAGGAAGTTAGCAATTCACTCTACCTCCCCTATTTTTGCACGTGCAAAACTGAGAAAGAAGAATTCAAATCCTCTCTAAAAACCTTGGGAATGCTCTATGATGATTGCTAAGGGTTCTTAGCCTTGAATCGATAGAGAGTGAATTAAAATTTTATTGAATTAGGGGGAGTAAGCTCCCCCTATGGCAATCGGATGACCGACACTTCCTTTGCCATTTTCATCTAATTGATGAGATTGGAGAGGTTGTTTAGGTTGTTAGCTCTTTGCACATGGTGGGTTTGAGGCCTTGAGTGGATTGCCAACCTCCCATGTACATCAAATTGAGCTTAGGAGGGAATTTGAAAACTCAATTTTGAGCTAAGTGGTTGGGTCGGTCAAGGGGCCAAATGGCTAACCCAAACCATTAGGTTGGGTGCACCACTCATCACTAAGTCCCCTTGAGCTTTTAGGAAAGCCTCAAGTGATTGTGAAGAGGCTATGACCAAAATAACCATGGGCTAGGCCAAAATTTGTTCTATGGCCTAGGGCTAGAATGGTTATTTTGTTATATTTCTACTTTGGACATGTTGGGTATGTGGAGAAACTAGGTTTGGCCAAGTTTTATTGGATTTGGAATCCATTTGATAGGGTTTGGCTCATGTTGACCCATTTAGGTCAAAATGGGTCAACTTGGGTCAAGTTAACCAATTGGTCAAATTGGATCAAACCAAGGGTTGGGTCAAGTTCATAAGACCATTTGAAATGTTTTGGTGGCTTTGGTTTGATTCAATTTGGTATATATTTGGTTTTGACTCATATGACTTCATTTAGGTCAAATAGGTCAAGTTGACTTATTTGACCCATTTGACCTATTTGAGGTAGGTCAAGGGTAGGTTTAGGTTAGGTTAGTCATATGGAGTGGATTGGTATCTTTGTTTCCAATCAATTTGGGTTAAGTTCAATTTTGGCTCAACATGGCCCCTTTAGGTCATGTTGGGTCTAAGGTCAATGGGCTAGGTTGGGTCTAGTTGGCCAATTGGGGATTTGATCAAGTTCCACAAGTGATTTGGAATGGACTTGACTCATTGGTTTCAATCAATTGGGCTAACATCAAGTTTTGACACATTTTAGCCCTTTAGGTCAAAATGGGTCAACTTGGGTCAAGTGGGCCAATTAGGCTAGGTTAGGCTCAAATGTTGGCTTGGTCAGGTTCAAACATAAGTCATGAGAGAACTTAGATCAATGGTTTCAATCAACTTGGCCTATGGTGGAATTTGGCTATGTAAGGTTTCATTTTAAGTTAAGTGTTGACTTAGTCAACCCTTAGGTTTGACTTGATTTGACCCAATTTGTTTGATTGATCATCCCATGATGATTGTTGATCAAGATGAGAGGCAAATATGAGTTTGGTTCAATCCAATTTGGTTAGGATCAAAAGTTGGCTCACAAAGGTACTTTAGGCCACTTTGGGTCAAGTGAGCCTAAATGGATGAAATGGCTTTGTCAAAGCTTGATTTGAAGTTAGTTGATCTTGTATATGGACTCATGATTGAAATATAAATCCATTTACAAGTGATTTGAAGTCAAATGGGTTTCGATCCATTTGAAAATTTCATATTCAAAGGAAGAATATGAAAGGGTTTTGGGTTTGATTTTTGATTTGGGTTGATTGAATGATTGGAGTTTGGATTTATATAAGAGCTCATGATTGTAGGATTGATTGAACAATGAGAGAAAATCAAGAGTTTGGCTTGATTTGAAAGTGATTTGGCTAAGTTCAAGATTTTGGCTTGAAAGACTTAGATTGGATTTTTAATGGATTTGAGTTTGATTTTTGGAATTGGTTTTAATTGTTTGAATTTTTATTTCATTTATATATGTGAATATAAATAGATCATGAGAAAATTTCAAGAATTTGAAGTGGTTTAATCATGATTTAGGTTAAATCCACTAAAGGGAATTTAAAGGATTTAAAGGAATTTTTAAATTGAAATTTAATTTTTGAATTGGATTTGATTGATGTATATTTATATTTTATTTATATAAGAGAATATAAATGAGAATATAAATAAGTTTTGAGAAAATTTCATGAGTTTGAAATGGTTTGATCAAGGTTTAGGTTAAATCTATTAATGGGAAATTAAGGGATTTAAGGGAATTTCAAGGATTTTAAATTTGGAATTTAATTTGAGGGTTAGATTTGATTGAGTTATATTTAATCATATAAGAGAATATAAATGAGGATATAAATAAGTTTTGAGAAAACCCCAAGGATTTGAATAGGTTTGATCAAGGTTTAGGGTTGATTTTGGCTAAGTCCTTTATTGGAAAATTAAAGGGACTTAAGAAAATTTTCATGAATTGATTTAGAATTTTGAATTTGATTTGATAGGTTTGAATTTATATTACATTTATATATAGGAATATAAATGATAATATAAATAATCAAAGGTTTTAATAGGTTTGAATCACAATTTTGGCTAAGACCTTAAGAAAGGGTTAAGGACTTAGAAAATTTGACCTTGGGAATTTTTGATGGATTTTGATCATGGGTTTCAATCATAGATTTCAATCATGGATTTCAATCATAGAATTGATTTGAATTTGGAGAAAATCAAATAGAATTGATTTGGAGTTTGACTTGAAAGAAGGAAAGTGAGGAATGGTTTAAGCTAAAGGGTAGAAAATTTTCCTAACACCCATAAGGCATGACCTATTCCTATGGCTAACTCTTCTAAATCTCTAGGGCTAGGTTGGAGTGTCCACCTAATCACTAGATGTGTCTTAAGACTAAGGAACTATTAAAGTCTAAGAGAAGTCCTATATTTAAGATGGAGGGGGGTTGAGAGCTCACTCTAAAAATTGAGGTTAACATAGGCGAAGCTGCCTCCTCCGTTCGAAGCGTCGGTGATAGCCTCCAGTGAGGTATTGTTCAAAACCGATCTTAGGATAAAAATTGCATGGTCCTTTATGAAGGAAATTGTAATCTCATTAGATCTTGACCATTGGATACCTTGATTGTGCTTCTCCGAAGGTATGGGGTGAGTTTAAACTCCATCCGAGCTTGGGTGAGCTCGGATCGAGCAATGATCCACGGACAACATCCATCTCTCGCAGCTCAGGAGGAGATAGATCACACATCACCCATTTTGCATGATTGAAATGGACTGTGATTAAATCATGATAGATATGCCTATTATTTAAGCCTAAACTATAGGATTAATTGCGGCCATCCAATCTTAGATTGGACGGCCCGTGGAGAAAGCACGTCCGCCGCCAGCTGACTCGACAGTGGATATGACAACTTAAATAACATATCCCGTCACACCACATGGAAAGCATGTCGCGTCAGCTGTCATGTGACCCGATGGGATTAGGGTGTTAATTAGCTCTAATAAATTCTTTTTTAATGCTAAAACTTCTTAAATTCATAACTAATTATAAAAAAATACAAAAAGTACAAACTCAAGTTCATTTTAAAGATAATTCAGTGAAAAATAATATAAAATTAAAATCAATTGATTTTAAACAGTGACTTTCACTCAATTTGGGTTTTATTGGAAATATAATTAGGCTAATTACTCCTTAATTACTTCAGTAATTAATTCTAAACTTCTTAGGGTTAATTAGTGGGATGACCTCTGCCTCCTATGATTTTCTTGGAATTTATTGTTGGATTAATTAGGAAAATTGATTAGTTCATCCTTAATCCCTTTCTTAACTAAATAAATTATTAATTAACCTATTAAATTGTAATAAATTTATAAATTAAGTTTGTTAATCATCATGAGACAGTGAATGGACTTAGAGAATGAGATTAGAATTTCTTTTCCAAATCTTTTCCCCTAAGTTTATTTCATTTGGACAAACGTTTAATTAATTTGCAAATTAATTAATGGCTTAATCACTTCATTAATTAATTCAATTAATCAAATTCAAAACCAAATTATTCTAGAACTTAATCACTTAATCTTGGGTAGATTCTTAGGTGTTCAATAACCTAAGAGAACTTTAAAGAAAATTATAATCAAATTACATGTGTATGGTGGTTATGAAAGTACCTAATTAAACCTTTTAGCTTAAATAATCAATAATTATGAGCGAATTGTATTAGGCCCCTTTAGTTCTTAGGTGCATTACTGATTTAAATTCCATGTGGTTGCATATGTTGGCTCATAATTACTTATTTAATTATGTTAAAGTGGTGTAGGTAAGAGGTAATTATTGGATTTAACTCATGTCTTAACCTAAACAAAACATAAAATCAACATAATTATTCTAAAATTAAACTAAACCAATTCACATATGGGGGAAATGGGTTAGGACTAGCAAATACTTTTTCACATTTCTTAAGTCAAATCAAGTCCAAAAATAAAAATCTCCTTAAAGAGTTTTGATTCACTTTAAATGATCTTATTTCATAGGATTGTCCTTAGGAATTAATTAGGGTGAATGAAGTCATATGCTTACATCACTTTATTTCTTTCAAAGCATGCTAAATATTATTTTCCATATGAAATCATGCAACTATATCTTTTGAAAAATCTATTAAATAAAATGTTTCCTTTTATGTCCAAATTGCATATTTTGGCTAAAGTTAAGAATATAAGTGGCTATTATCACTATTAAAAAAAATATTTTCAAAACCTATAAATCAAAGATTATGAATGAAGTGATGCTACTTATAAGTACTTATAAGCTTGCATGTGATTATAGCATAAGAGGTGTTTTATGTTGTTTTCTTCTCTTCCCTTAACATCAATTTGAATAGGATTTGCAAAGTGTATAGTTCATTTGAAAAGAACACAACACTTGCGTAAATCTATTCTAATGCATGTCTATGTTATGGCTTAAAAAGGATCCTCACATTTGCACATGTAAATTATAAAACCAAATCAAACAAAAATCTTTTGCATGATTCTTCATCCATTTGTTTCTTTTTGTACATTTACATGTATTTAAGAAAAGTGGTATATTAGTCTGGACATCCCAGGGCTGCGAGGCTTTAAGTAGCCCTAAGTAGGTCTTATAACTTACGCCTCTAGTGTAGAAAATAATGGTGTCGTACTCACATATGTCTTTTATACATATGGATGTGCATTTTGTTAATATATGAGAAATCCCCCTTTTCTACATAATAAAAACATGCATCAATGGGACATCCCAATTTTCAAATCATATCTATTTTCATTCCTCATCAAAGTGTGCTAAAATTTGCATTGCATGTATAGTTATGCTTAGGATTATTCATATGCATGGTATACATGAGGGAAAGAAATAAATGGTTGTGTGTTATGAGATAGTAATTCACCTTAACTAATCCTAAGATACCTTTCTTATTAAATAAGGCTACTTAGAGCAAATCTAAACTTAGGGTTAATTAAAACACATAATAAAGCATTCACTAAAGAAAAATCATTAATGAATCTACCTTAGAAATACTTAAGGTATGCATGAAAGAGAAGTTCTCTTCTATTTTCTTCTCTTCATAACATTTAGTAACTAAGTGTAGGTTCATTCAAATTAAATCAAATCACCGACTAAAATTGACAAATCAACTAAATCACTTAAAATGAAACCACCCTCTAAATTGAATCTTTCCCACTTAGAAAATTTCAACCTTAAAGCCTAGCTAAGACATGCCACACAAGCCTTAAATGGCACACACATTAGGCTAAGTCATCATATGTAGCTCTATGTTAAAGTGGTGCATGGTTTGATGCCTGATTTTATTTTGTGTTGTAATATTTTTAGACTGGATGTTAGGGTGTATGTGTGTAGACTGGATGTTAGGATGATCTTAGCCTAATCATGTCTTCTGCAGGGGGTTATGCTTAAGGGGCGTTATAATAAAAATATAAATACTTTTGCTGTGCAGGTTGCTTATACCCCTAAGCATGATCCAAATTAGGATAGGTGAACTTGGTTACCCATGTGTGGGGTGCTAAGACCAAATTATTTATATAACTGCTTGAGATTGTGTAGTATGTTTAGCTAATCTCTATTTTGAAGGTTTAGTTAAATTTATTTTTCCCTTTTTGATGTAAATTTTGCAATTGAAATTTGGAATGAATATTATGGGGGAATTAAGGTGAACATTGGTTATAAGACCATCTCTTATATATCATGTGAAGCCTTGGAGCGAACTACATCCCAAGTCAAATCAAGAGAAAGAAAGAAATAAAGAAAGAAAGAAATGAAGAAAGGTAGAAATTAAGAACAAAGAATGAAGAATGAAGACTTCCATAACATGAATTCCTTTTAAATTGTAATCATTCATTTTTAATCCGGGTTGTAAAAGGGTAGCGCTCGGCTACCCATTTTTCTTTTTGGGTTTGTGCAGTGGAGCCCGACCACATCAGCCTCTTATTCTTTTGCACTAATTTTATAAATTGGTTGATGTTTTGTTTATGATTGTGTAATTAGGATGGCATGATCTTTCCAGTTTCTTCATTGTTTGATGAATGGCCTGGATGTGATTAGGCTCTTAGAAAAAAATTAATTTTTTATATAATTAGTCAACTCAAAATTAAATTAAATAACTCATAACCTCACCTAAAGTCTAGGACATAAATCAAGATAATAAAAGATTTAGCAATCCCTTAGCTAGATGTTGTATGTCTCACATCATGCATAAAATATATTGCTTCACTCTTACTAATGGAGGGACTCCACCTTTGCCAAAGAAAATGGCTTGACCTTTGAGAGCCATGGTGGAAACACACCTCCTTCTTTTTGATTTTAGCCCATAATCAATCTTCTTATGCATTAGGCATATGAAATCCCATAGCCTGTGTCAAATAATAATGTCCAAAAAATAAAACTTAATAAAATTTACATTAGATTAAGTCATTATTCATGCCCTTCATGATCTAGTCTTTTAGGGAGTGTGTTTAAGGATTTATTCTCCTTTCGAAATAAACAACAGCCTAGCTATCTTGCAAAGCATAAGAGTTGCCTACATGAATTTAAAATCATAAGTGGAGTTAGTTGGCAGCCACCCCCAAGAAATTATAAGTCTAACAGTCAGGTGGTTTATCCTCTCTTATGGAGATAAGCCATATACTAATTTTTTTGCCTTAGATTTAGGTCGTGCCTTGGCCCTCGCCAAAGCTCCCTAGATTTAGGATTTGAGGTCGCTCTTTTTTTTTGTTGGCTACAATCTTGTATTGTGGAATTATAAGCCCTAGATTTCTAATAAAAATTCACCTCAAACATATAATTTCTCTCAATTTTAAAAATATAAAACCCAACCATATTATAGTTTGGGATGTTCTCGGTTCCTAGTATCATGAGCATCCCTATTCATCTCCCTTTGGTTTTCATAGTAACTCCATCCTTTTGATCAATCCCACTTAATTTTCCATAAATAACCAATTTATTAATAGTCTATCTTTGAAATCTTTGGAGACAATGATCATTTACCTTAATCGAGTATTTTTAAGGAAAGGAATCTCATTCCTTAAGATCTAATTAACTATGGGGCTTGCCTCCACAAGGAACTTAACAAACCCGATTTAAAATAAATACTTTTCCATATAAAGTAGGGGAAAGATCTCTGGTACATTCAAAGACCCATTGTCCTTATGAGTCCTTATTAGGTGATTAGGTCCATTGTAGGATGGTGACTTCTGTCTCTCAAGATAGTACATCATTCCTCAATATCGCACTTGATCACCCTAATGAGTACATCTGCAGATCTACGTGGTGTCCCAACTACATTTTTCAAATCCCACAATTTGAAGATAAAAATACACCACAAGCCCATTTGACTTGAAATTGTCATATGAACCCAAACCCATTTGGCTCCAAACCAATTGCAATTGGATTTATATTTCAATCCTAGGCTCATATGTGAGTTCAACTAAACTTGAATCAAGCCATAATCAAGCCAATTGACTCATTTAGGTTCACTTGACCTAAAGTGACCTAAAAGATCTTTTTGAGCCAAGTTTCAATCCAACCCAAATTGGATTGAACTAAGCCCATCTAAACCTCACAATATAACCAACAATCATCCTAGGGTGATCAACCACCTTGAATTGGGTCAAACCAAGTCAAACCTAGCCTTTGACTAAGTCAACATTTAGCCCAAATGAAACCCAAACTAGCCAAAATTCATCATATGCCAAATTGATTAGAACCATTGATTCAAACCAACTCATACTCAATGATTGAACATGACCAAACCCTCACTTGGGCCAATCCAAGCCTAATTGGCCATTTGACCCAAGTTGACCCAAATTGGCCTAAAAAGCTAAAATGGGTCAAATCATGATTTGATCTAAATTGATTGCAACCAATGGCTCAAGTTCATTCCAAATCACTTGTTGAACTTGACCAAAGCCATAATTCAGCCCAAGTTGACCAATTGGTCAACTTGACCCAACCAAGCCCAAATTGACCTAAAGGGTCAAATTGACAAAAATTCAAATTAAATCCAAATTAAACCAAACCAAAGCCTACAATTACTTTCAATCAACCAATTGAACTTGACTCAACACCTAACCCAATTTGGTGATTGGTCAAATTGGTCAAATTGACCATTTTGACCCTTTTGAATCCAAATGAGTCAAATTCAAACCAAACCAAGTCAAATTAATTGAACCAAAACATCCCAAATCATCATTTGAACCTAACAAGACTTCATTTGGATCAATTTGATCAATTTGTCAACCCAACCCAACCTAACCCAAATGAACACATTTTGACCATATGAAGCCAAATCACTCCAAACCAACTCATGGGACCCTAGGACTTGGTCAAACCCAGCCCAAACATGTCCTAATTCATTCCCAAATCAACCCAAATCCATAGTGGACCTCACCAAGGGGATTAGCCATTAGACAAACCCTCTTTCCATTAGATCTTCATGCTTACAAGCAAAGTTGACTTCCCCATCATCATGAAAGCCTCCAAGCACTCAAGTGAGGCTCAACCTGACCCACCTAGCTCACTTAACCCACCCAACCAAGGACCTATGGAAGTTCAACTCATCCTCACTCAAGCCAAACAGAGCACCCACAGAGTTAATGCGTCTGCCGCCATCCAAGTCAGCCTTCAAATGTGATAACCTACCGTGCCAGCCACCACATGGCTCGACGGGATTAAGGCTTTAATTAGGCCTAATTATTCTATTTTTTAATCTTGAAACTTCTAAAAATCATAACTAATCCTAGAAAAATCCAAAAAAATAAAAAACTTAGGCTCGTTTTAAAGATATTTCAGAGTGGAATCTATGAATATTATTATTAATTTATTTTGAATAGTGATTTTGGCTTAATTAAGGTTTAATTAAATATAATTAGCTTTTTAATTAATCACCAAATTGATCTCCAACTTTACGTGGATGTTTGGGGATGGCCTCTGCCTCCCCCATTTTTCTTGGATATTATTGGTTGCTTAATTAAAAAAATTAACTGATTAAGCCTTAATCACTTTCTTAATTTAATCAGTGATAATTAGTGAATAAAAAGTGGTTTAATTAGTTATTTAAACCTAATTACCTTTGTTGAACATTAAGGGAGCTTAAGGAATGTGGTTTGGATACTTTTCCTAATTCATCTACTAAGTTATCTTCACTTTTTGGAATTTGATTAGTTAATAATTAATGAGGTAATTAATTGCTTAATTAATCAATTAATCTTCAAGATAAAAATCAGAGCCTAATTTAGTGTTTGAAATGACTTAGGGGTTAGGATTGAGGCCTTGTCCTTAATCCCTTTCCCTAAGTTAATTTCATCATTCTAATCAAAATATAATTAAAGAACTCAATCAATTAATTAATAAGCTTGATTAACTCAATCTAAAATTCATTTCATACCTAAGCAACCTTTAATTAATCTTGGGTAGCTCTTCGGGTGTTCAATAATCCAAAGTGAGAGATAATGAAATTATGGTTAGCTCACATGTGAGAAAACCATAAAAGTAGTTAAGTGAGATCCCTTAAGCCTAATTAACTATTAATCATGAGTCAATTGCATTAAGCCCCTTTCATTTCTTAGGATCATTTCTAATTTACTTTTCATATGGTTGCATATCAAATTGGCTCATTATTAATTAATTAATTAACTTAAGGTGATGTAGGTAAGGGTTAATTAATTGGCTTAATTCATACCCTAACCATGTAAAGATATAAAATCAACCTAATTATCCTCCATTAAACCAAATAAACTCACACGTGGGGAATTGGATTAGGATTAGCAAACTTCTTTCATTTCCTAAATCAAATCAAACTCAAAATTAAAAATGTCATTAAAGAACTTTGGTTTATTTTAAATAGCCTTATTTAGTATGATTGTCCTTAGAATTAATTGGAATGAATGAGATCACATGCTTATGTTCCTTTATTTCTTTCCAATCATGTTAAATGATATTTTCCATTTGTAATCATGCATTCATTTCTTTTAAAAGTAACTAAATGAAATGGTTTCTTTTATATTAAATTGCATGTGTTGATTTAAATTAAAAATAGGTGTGGTTATTATTACTATTAAATCAAAAGTTATCTTCAAAAGCCCATAAATCAATTATAATATATGGAGTTATATTAATTACAAATATCTATAAGTTTGCATGTGTTGATAATATAAGATATGTAATATGAAGTTTTCTTTCCTTACCATACATGGATTTACATGGGACTTGCAAATGTATAGTTCTTTTGAAAAGAACACAACATTTGTCTAAATATACTCCCATGCATCTCCGTGCTAAGACTTAGGAAGAATTTCATATCACATATATAAATCATACAATCAAATCAAATATGACTTCCATGACTTCTCATTCTTGTGGTTCTTTTTGTACATTCATATGTATATAAGAAAAGTGGTATATTAGTCTAGACATCCCGAGGCTGCGAGGTTTTAAGTAGCCCTAAGCAGGTCTTATACCTTACGCCCCTGGTGTAGAACAATTGCATCGTACTCACTTAAAACTCTTATACATATGTATATATGATATGACCAATGAATAAGAATCATAAATCAAATAAATCAAATACAACTTTTACATGGGTTTTCCTATTCTTATAGTTCATATACATCCATATGTATATAAGAAAAGTGGTATATTAGTCTGGACATCCTGAGGCTACAAGGCTTTAAGTAGCCCCAAGTAGGTCTTGTACCTTACACCCTTGGTGTAGAATAACGGTGACGTACTCACTTAAAACTTTTATACATGTGAATGTGTATTTAGCTAATGGATGAAAATCCCTTTTTCTATTAAAAAAACATGCATTCATAATTCAATCAAATGAAATATTTAAATTCCAAACACACTTCTTTGCATTCATCATTTAAGTGTGCTAAGATATGCATTATATGTATAGGTATGCTTAGGAGTTGATCATATGCATGATATACATGATGGAAAGAAAGGAATAAATATGTGTTATGTGATAGTAATTCAGTCCAATTAATTATAGGATATCTTTCTTATTGAATAATGACATATGGAGTCAACCTAAACTTAGGGTTAATTAAAACATGTAATAAGCCATTCACTAAAGGGAATTGATTAACTTGCTTTAGAATTGACTTAAGGTAGGGATGAAAGAGAGGTACCCTCTCTTTCTTCTCTTTATAACACTTAGTTGTTAAGTGTAATCCATATGAAACAAAAGAAAATTCAAAGTAAAAAATCTTCAAATCAATTAAATCACTTAAAGAGAAATCAACGCTTTATAAATTAAATCTTTCACACTTAGCCAAATTATAACTCCAAAGCCTAGTTAGGACATACCACACAAGCTTTAATGCACACATTAGAATAAGTCACCACTTCTAGCTTTATGTAGGTGTATGCGGTTTAATGTATGCTTATTTTATGATGTATTATTATAGACGATGTTAGGGTGTATATGCGGATGTTAGGCGATATTAGCTAATCATGTTTTCTCTGAGGGGTTGTGCTTAAGGGGCATGTCATAAAATATAAATACTTTTGATGTGCGGTTGCTTAGCTAAGCATAATCCAAGTTAGGACATGTGGGCTTAGTTACGATGTGGTGCTAAGTCAAAATTATTCATATAACTGCTTGGGTTATATGGTATGTTTAGCTAACATTTGTTTTACAGGTGTAGCTAGATTTGCATTCCTTCTTTTAATATAATTTTGCATTAGGATTAGGATAATTGTTATGAGGGATTAGGATGAGCATTGGTTATAAGACCAAGTCTTATGTACTAGTGATGCCTTTGGAGCAATCACATCCAAATTAAGTCAAAAGGAAAAAAGAAATGGAGCAAATCAGATATAGAAATGAAAGATGCAGAGATGAAGAATGAAGAATGAAGAATGAAGACCCCCCATAACATTCATCATTTGTAATTGTAATTATTCTCTTAAAATTCAGGTTGTATAAGGGTAAAGCTCAACTACCCACATTACTTTTTGGGTTGTACAGAGGTACCGGACCACATCGGCCTTTTAATATTTTACGATAGCTTTATAAAATTGTTTGATATTTTGTTTAACTTGTGCACTAGAAAAACCATGCTTTTTCGTAGATTGCTTATGATTGGTGATTGTTGTATGGCCTAGGTGCAATTAGGCTTCTAAGATAAAAATTAATTTTTCTACCCAAGCTAACAACTCATAACTAAACCTTTAAAATAACTCATAACCTCATATAAAATCTTAGGCATGAAATCAAGATAATAAAATATTTAGCAATCCCTTAGCTGGATGTTGTATGTTCAATATCATGCATAATCATCTTATTTTACTCTTGTTAAGGGAGGGCTTCCATATTTGCCAAATAGTAAGGGCTTAACCTTTAAGAGCTTATGATTAAAGAACACCTCTTTCCCTTTTTGATTTGGACCATAATCAACTTCTCATGCATTTAGGCATATAAAATCCTATAGCTTGTGTCAAAATAAAGAGTCCTAAATTAAATAAAATTTGATAAAAATTTGCATTAGACTAAGTCAATATTCATACCCCTCATGCTCTAGTCTCTTAGAGAGTGGGTTTAAAGACTTAGTTTCTTTTCTAAATAATAACAACCTAGCCATCTTCCAAAAGCATATGACTTGCCAACATGAATTTAAAGCGTAGGAGGAGTTAGCTGGCTACCACTCCAGGCGATAATAAGTCCAGCAATTGAGTGGTTTACTCTCTCTTGTAGAGGTAAGCCATATACCCACTTTCACCTTAGATTTATGTCATGCTTTGGCCCTTGCCAAAGCTCCCTAGATTTAATATTTGAGGTTGTCATTTCTCTTTGGGCAATGGGCATAAATCCTCACCTCTTAGGCATCCAAACAATCTTGTGTTGTTAGAGTATAAATCCTAGCTTTCTAATGAAACATCAACTCAAATATATAAAATCTCTTCAATTTCAAAATTATAAAGCCCAACCACAGGATAGATTGGAGTGCTCACTAGGCTTCCTAGTATCATGAGCACTCCCTACTCATCTCATTTGGTTTTGATAATAACTCTTCCTTTTGATCCATCCCACTTGATTTTCTAAAACATAACTAATTTATTGATAGTTCTATCTTTGAATTCTTTGGAGATAATAATGCTACTTTTCGAGTATTCTTAAGGGATTCACTTTTTTAAGATGTAATTAACTATGGAGGTTTGCCCCCATAGGGAACTTTAGAACCCCGTTTAAATAAAATCTACTTTATTCATCCATATAAAGTAGGAAAAAAAATCTCTGGTATATTCGAAGACCCATCATATCTCAGAAGTCCTTATTAGGTGATTAGGTCCGTTGTAGGGTAGTGACTCTTATCTTTCGAGATAGTACACTATTCTACAACATCGTACCCGATCACCTTAATAAGTACACTCTCAGATCTGCATGGTATCCCCCTATAAACTAAACCAACAAATGCCAAACCAAAAATAAACACCACAAGCCCTTAATTGGTTAATTAAATCTTTTGATTATATTTTAATTAGGGTAATAAAATTAACTTAGGGAAAGTGATCAAGAAAGAGGTCTCAATCCCAATCAGTCATTTCAAACAATTAGGCTCTAAAATAATTAGATTCCCTTTTTATTTTAATTGATTAATTAAGTGGCTAATTAATTAATTAAACTTTGATTAATTTGAAACAATTGAAGAGGCTTAATGAAATGGTCATAAGGAGTAAACCTAAATCATTTCCTTAAGACTTTTCACTATTAACAGATGGAAATAAGCTTAATTAATTAATTAATTTACTGTTCATTTGCTTAATTATCATTAATTAAAGTAGGAGAGTAATTAAGGCTTAATCAATCAATTTCCCTAATTAGCTATTCAATAAATTCTAAGAAAAATAGAGGAGGTAGAAGTCATCCCCTAAACATCTATGGAAAGTTTGAAATTAATTGGATAATTAATCAAAGAGTAATTAGGCTAATTAAATTTTTAATTAAGAAAACAATACTGTTCAAAATTAATTAATAATAATTTTATTGGATTCTCCTCTGAAATACCTTTAAAATGAGCCCTCATTTATATATTTTAGATTTTTCTAGGATTAGTTATGAATTTAGAAAGATTCAGCCTTAAAAATTAATTAATTAACCTAATTAAAGCTCAAATCCTATTGGCGCCATGTGGCTACTGACGCGGTGCGCTTTCCATGTGGTGCTTCGGGATAGGCTATTTAAGTTATCAAATCAGGATGCTAACTCGGTTTGCGATACTTTCGGACCATTCGATCCGATCGGCGCCATAATTAAATCCGCGTTAAGGAAACAGGGGATCTTAGCATGATTTAATCATGGCAGTCATTTCTAATCATGCATAACGGATAGCCCGTGATCTATCTCCTATGAGCGACAAATGATGGAGCCCATTTTCTATGGATAGCTCGATCAATTTGAGATCCACTCCAAACTCAACCCACATCTTTGTAAAGAATCCACAAGAATCCAATGGCTAGGATGGGCTCAAATACAAGTTTCCTTCGAAAAGCTCCAAAATATTTTCATACAAGGATCAATTTTAATGGCATACCTCACCGGAGCTTGTGATCGGCGATTCCAATGATTGAGGAAGCTTCATTTGATAGAAATGAAGCCCTGTTGAGCTGCACGAGTTTTGATTTGAGGTGGTTTGCTCTATAGGCCAAGCTCCTCCCTTTGAGAATTCAATCTTGATCTAACTATAGCTTCTGGCTTGGAAGCTTGGGAGATTATTTAGTATTTCGATGAGGTGTGGTGATGGTGTGTGCAAGGTTGATTGAGGTTTGGTGGAGGATTGAGCAAAGGGGATTTAGGATTACATACATGAAGGAAATGCTCGAGAGGCTTTGGAATGCTCTAGGAAGCTCTCTGGGATTTTGAAATCACTCAAGAAACTCACTTAGTGCAAATTATGATGAATCTCGCCAGTTGAGTATACCCCTCAAGATGGGGGGATTCAATATGGAATCTTCATTGATTCGCCATCATCAACCTGCCAGAAGGGACGCCATCGACTCAACGTGGCATGCTAGGAGTGGAGGAAACTATGGCAGGCAGCCTAAAGAAAAATATGGGGGCATTGGGTTTTCTTGGTCCTTTGGGTGCTCGGGTATGAAGGGAGGTGACTTGGTTCACCTCCCTTTGGTCCATGGCCGATCCTAGTGGGTTTAGAGTGGGCTGAGTAGGCATTCCCATTTGGCAATGGGATAGCTACCCAAGTGATGAGAGAGTGGACTTTGCCAAATGGAGAAGGAATCCTATGTGGGAAGGTTTGTTCAATGGCTAATTCCCTTGGATGGGGTCCACTTTACTTTTGGGATCATTTTGGGCTGACCTAGGGTTACTTTGGGTCGGGTTTGGTGAGCCATTAGGATCCCATGGGTTGGTTTTGGGTGCTTTGGCAATTCATGTTGGGTTGGTTGACCAATTTATCAAATTGGGTCAAACCAAGGTTGGGTTAGGTTTAAATGATGATTTGAAGAGTTTTGGTTCAAATGGTTTTGATTAAATTGGCTTAGGTTTGGTTTTGGCTCATTTGGATTCAAATAGATCAAATGGGCTAAGTTGACCAATTTGGGTTGGGTTAGGTGTTGGTTCATGTTCAATTGGCTAATTGAAATTGATTGTATGCTTCAGTTTTGTTTTAATTTGGGTTTAATTTATATTTTGGCCAATTTAACCTTTTAGGTCAATTTGGGCTAGGTTGGGTCAAGTTGACCAATTGGTCAAATTGGGCTCAATTATGGCTTTGGTCAAGTTCAATAAATGATTTTGAATGAACTTGAGCCATTGGTTGTAATCAATTCGAATTAAATCAAGATTTGACCCATTTTGGCATTTTAGGCCAATTTGGGTCAACTTAGGTCAAATGGCCAATTGGACTTGGCTTGGATCAATTAAGTGTTTGGTCATGTTCAATCATTGATATGAATGGGTTTGAATTAATGGTTTCAATCAATTTGGTATATGGTGGGTTTTAGCTAGTTTAGATTTTATTTGGGCTAAAGGTTGACTTGTTCAAAGGATCAAGTTGACTTGGTTTGGCCCAATTCAAGGAGTTGATCACCATGATGATGACGATTATGATATGAGGATTGGAAGGGCTTCATTCAATCCAATTTGGGTTGGATTAGAACTTGGATGAAAAAGGTCTTTTAGGTCACTTTGGGTTAAGTGGACCTAAATGGATAAAATGGTTTGGTTTTGGGTTGATTCAAGTTTAGTTGAACTCATATATGAGCCTAGGATTGCAATATAAATTAAATTACAATCAATTTGGGCTATGATGGATTTTGGCTCATTTGAAGTTTTCAAGTCAAAAAGGCTAACTTGGGCTTGACTTTGGCTGACTTGAGTTTGGTTTGAAAATTATAGTTTATGTTGATATTTGGGTGAGTGATTGAAGGAATGATTGATTCATGAATAAATTCATGGATTTTGAATTGATTTGGATATCATTTGGCCAAGTTTAAGGAAATGGCTAAAAAAAGGCTAAAATTGAAGATTTGATTTGATTTGGGTTTAATTTTGGCTATTTGGATTTATATTGCATTCATATTTGTGAATACAAATGAAGGTATAAATGATTCATGAGAAAATCACTTGAGTTTGGAGTGATTTGGAAGCAAATTTGACCAAATTTAAGGATGTATGTCAAAAGAGCTTAAGAAAGGTCTTGATTTGGTTTGATTTAGTTTGATCTGATTTGGCTCATTTGAATTTGAATTTCATTCATATTTGTGAATATAAATGAAGGAGTGATTATTTTATAAAGAAATCAACCAAGTTTGATTTAGTTTAAAGGGGGTTTTGGCTAAGCATATGAAGGTGGTTCATATGGCTTAGGAAGGATTTTGGAATTTTGATTTTGATTTTGGGACCCAATCATTTGGAGTTGGAATTTGGGTTGTGATTTGATTTGAGATTGAATAGATATTTGAGAAAATAAATTGAATTGGGGTTGATTTGAATTTGATTAAGGCTAAGTCCATAAGATAAAATCAAAGAGCTTAGGAAGGGTTTTGGAATTTGAATTTGATCATGGGTTTCAATCATTTGATTTAGAATTGATTTATGATTTAGATTTGAATTTGAGGTTTGGTTTGAGGAAGGGTGGGTCTAAGTCTATAGGGTAGGCAAGTTTTCCTAAATCTTTAAGGCATAACCTATTCCTATGGCTAACTCTTCTAAGTCTTTAGGCTTAGGTTAAGTGTTCACCTAATCACTAGAAGTGTCTTAAGACTAAGGAGCTCTTAGTATCTACAAGACTCTTAGGTCTATGATGAGGAAGTTGAGAGCTTACTCCAAAAGTGAGGTCAACAAAAGGGCACCCAATAGGTATTGTGTAATTGACGAGGCGCACCGCACATATTAGTGTTGACCGAGATGATCAACAATGTCTGAAGGATTGCAAGTACTAACAAAAATGATCTACTCCTAAACTCGAGATGTAGAAATCAAGATCTTAGGTGTGCAACTCAACTTATGCCAAGGCACAAGAGGGAAAAAGGATCCACTAAGGATGAAGTATGTGAACATTCCAAAAGGGAAGCAGGTTCAAATTATCCATAGAGGATAAAAGTTTGAGTTGGTTTGATATGATTTGAGGAGAAAATATCTGTTGGGGATTCAGATTTATAACTCGCCTAGGATGAGTGTGTGAACCTTCCACTAGGGAAGCAGGTTTAAATTATCCACTAAAAATGGGAATTTGATTTGGCTTGTTTTCATGAGGGCTCTACTGGAGATAATATATGATTTACGCCTCGCTAGATAGAAATTTGATTTGAATTAATTGGTGGGGCATCCATTGGGGATGAGAATTTGATTTGATTTATTTATGATTTGAGGCTCCACTAGGGAGAGGATGTGATTTGGTTTTGGAGTGCACATCTGATAGAGATATGAGCTCAGATCTGTCGGCGATAAGATGGGTTTAATTTAGCTATTTCTAGATTTGTGTATCCGCTAGGGATAGGAGTGGATGGATTTAATTTAGATTTCACTAGGGAAGGATGGTGATTTAATAAAATGAACCCTATCAGTGTGTGATGGATCCACTAAGAAGGGGCTAATATCAGCCTAGGCCTATCTTAGATTTACAAATCCAAAGGGATAGTCCATTGGCTACGGGGTAGAGCTAACCAACCTAAGGGGTGTCTTTCAGAGTGCAATGGTCAAGTTAGGAAGAAAGCTTGTAGATTTACAACTTCCTAAATAAGGAACCACTGGGGTGATCGGCTGCTGGCACAACAAATCAAACTTGACCTAAGGCGACTATTGAGCGAATGTCATTGTGGACTCATATTGACTCAAAAATAGTCAAAATCAATTTAAATTTAGATGGACCCTATCGTTATGTGATGGATCTACTAAGAAGGGGATAATATCAGCCTGTTCCTGTCTTAGATTTTCAAATCCAAAGGAATAGTCTACCAGCCAATCAGGTAGGAATAACCAACCTAAGGGTTGCCTTTCGGTGTGCAATGGTCAAGTTAGGAAGAAAGCTTATAGACTTACAACTCCCCCAAATAAGGAACCACTATGATAATTGGATGCTAGCATAACAACACACAATAAATTGAACCGACTTAAGGTCGCCTCCAATCAGGCCGAAAGAATGCAAGATAGACTTATATCTTCCAAAGCAAGAATGACCGCTGGGGTAAACTATTGGTGGCACAATAAGTAGAACCCGACCTAAGGGTGACTACTGAGAGAGTGTAGACTCAGGGACTTATCTCAACTCAAAAGTAGTCAGGCAATTCCTATAGAGAGTTTTGCTGACATTGCCCTAAAGATAAGATGTCTACTTGAAAGGTACTGGGGTTTTGGTCCCATCCACGAAGATATATATTTTTTAGTGTATATATGTATGGACACCGTTGAGAGGGACCACACCGAGAAGGAGCTTATATTAGCCTAGTCCTATCTCTATATTGGGCCAAAGGAGAATCTATATCCAGAAGACAAATTCTTCAACCACGGGGTGGCTACTAGAAAAGGGAGACTGTCCAATCCAAGAGTAACTAGGATAGTGTCTAAATTTGGTCGCTAAGGATGTGATCTAAATAAAGTGCCCACAAGGGATGTGCCACTAGGGGCTTTATCCAGGATTCTGTAAAATAAATCCTATAGCATACAGTGGCCAACTCTGGGAGAATGCTTGTAGACTTACATCTGCCATGAGTGGTGTATCTACCGTGGGTCATCTTCGATGGTGATAACCAACCAACCTATGGTGCCATCAATTTATGATGATCAATGAAGAAGGCTAGACTTACATCTCATAGATGAAAATGATCATCGGGATGGTCTCATCGGAGACAGATGCTATCCAACCTAGGGCGACTATAAAATGGGGAGTCCTGTGTAAGGACTAGACCTAGACTTGAAGTAGTTAGGAGGAAAGAAGCCACTTGGGGACATATCCCAAAGCATGATGGCTAATTCAAGAAGAAAGCGTGTAGGCTAACATCCTCTTAAACAAAGTCAACATGAGGTAGCTTATCTAGCACAGTAAGGCCTACCAAACTGACAAGGTGCTCGTCGGTGTGAAATAGTCAAGTTAGGAAGAATGCTTATAGACTTGCATCTGCCAGATAAGTAACCACTGGGGTGACACACTAGCAATGTAGCATGTCAGCTTGACCTAGAGTAGCTAATGAGTGAGTGCCATAGGGGGCTTTATCCCACATCAAAATAGCCCAAAATAAGAGATATGTGTTTATTTTATGTGGTTGTGTGTAGTTTGTGTTGGTACTATGTTGCTAAAGGTTATGACCTTGCTTGTGTTTCTTACACCTACCCTAAACACATCATGGTGGATTCACAAGAAAAGATATTCCTCAACACGGAAGAGATAGAACTTAAGATGAATGAAATTTTATTGATGATTGATTTGAAATAACAGTTATGGATAATATTTCTTTAGGTAGGTTGATTAAGCATGTGCTCTCCTTATAATTTATGAGTGATAAGATCCTCCGTAGGCCTTCTATGGCAAAAGGGCCTTCCCAAGTGGGTTCAAACTTGCCTCCCATCTTCTGACAACAATTGCTCTCCTTAGAACTAAAACAAGCTTTCCTACTTGAAAAGCTCTAGGACTAACCAACTTGTATGAGCTTGAATCATTATGGCTTTGTACAACTCGAGGTTCTGCATGCCTGAGTCTCTCTCCAAACCTTCGAGCTCATCGCAACTTGGCATTCTTGTGATTTTACTACCCACTATTTTTAATGATGGGAGTTGGACTTCTAATGGTAGAAGCTTTTAGACCCATACACCAAGGAGAATGGGGTGAATTGAGTTGGAGTCTCAGTATGTGGCAAGAAGCATAAGGCTTCAACTAACGCCATGCCACCGCCATTTGTTGTCTTCAGTGTCTTCTTTAATTTTGGATGAGAGTTTTGTTGAAGGCCGCTAAGCCATTTCTCGGGGTGGTATGTAGAATATCTCCAATCTATGCCGTGTCTTTGGGCAAAGATGTTGATTTTAGTTCTGAGTGCAATACCATTATTAGATATAATTCATCGAGGCACCTCAACCTATATATCATGTTCAAAAATTAGAGCACATGCCGAAGTTGTGACCTCTAAGTGGGATTGCCTCCGCTACTTCAAAAAGTAGTGGCGCTAGAATGAACTGATGACCCTTGGAAGAAGGAGGATCGATCAAACCCACTATGTCGATACCCCAACACTCAAATGTCCATGAGGCTAATGTAGGATGTAGAATGTTGGGTTGGTGTAATACCACACCTTGCACCTAACATTGGTGGCATCTCCATGCTACGTCCATGTAGTTTGTGATCATCGAGGGCCAGTAGTATCCTAGTCTCTTGATCTTGGCTTTCATCATCAGACTGGACTGATGCGCTCCACATAAACCTGAGTGTACCACGGTCATGATCATATGGGCTTCATGTTTGTCCAAACAACGTAACCACATATGATCGAAGGACCTCCAATACAAAGTGTCATCCACGAGTGTATGAGGGCTCTCTACTTCAAAGGTTGACTTCTCTTGAGATAGTTTTCTTGTATTTAGATAATCCATGAATGTTTGCATCCAATCTGACTCATCGTACTTTTTTGCAATGGCAACCTCCCCTTCAAGAGAGAGTCTCTCGGTGAGTTCAGTGTCAATAAGGGATAAGATTTGTCTATTTTGGACCCTTATTGGTATGGACTCATCTTTGACATGTCAACTCTTTGGCAAGGCCAATGAATTCGCGCATTTTCTCCTCAAGAAATCTTATAGATGGTAATATATGGGATTTGGGGCCAACAACTCCATGGTATACTGTGGTAATGCTTAGCAGTTTAGGACTTTCTAAGACCCAATAATTTGTCGATAACCAATCGAGAATCTCCAAGATGTTGACGCCTGATGCATAAGATAATGGCTAACCTGCATCGACAATCGAACCATAGCAATACGTAAGCATAGATTGGACTGAGAATCTCATCACATCGCTGAGTTAGAGAACTATTCCCCCCTCTCCTAGAATAGTAGATCGTGATTCTTCTCCCTTTGAAAGGAAGTCGCACCATCAAAATACATCTCACGGTAAATGCTAGTGTCCCCCGTTCATTTTTATTCATCGAGGTCATCACTAAGCGAGAATCGTGCGGATAAGCTACTAAGAAATCCAGTGCTTGTCCTTTCACTACATGGAGAATGCAGTAATGTCAAACTATGACAAAATCATGTAACGTATCGTCGGATAATATCGATCATGTCATGAGATATTACTGGGTTAATCCTAGAGATCGTTCACCTTATAAGAAAGCATGTAGTGTGTAGCTTTTGGGATGTGAAGATTAAAGCTAGGCAATGCTTTTTAATAGGTGGATAGTTTTCCTCGGCAGCGATTAGATGACAATTGAGATAATAGAGTGCATTCTCTTTCCCTTTATCATTGGTTTGGGCCAACAAAGTGCCAAAGGAGTCATCTAATGCAGTAGTATATAGTATCAGTGGCTTGCCTGGGATAGGGGCTGCTAGAACTGGTGGCGTCATCAGGTAGTGCTTGATGTCTTCGAAGGCATGTTAACACTTGTCATCCAACTTGAACTTGGCATCCTTTTGACAAGTGCCATGATTGGCATCTTCGATAGGTTGGAAATGCGTCTTAGATATGTCAACCACCCTTGAAATGATCAGTTGAGTTAGACTTTTAGGGGTGGCATTTCTAATGTCATGATCTTCTCGAATCAATTTCTATTCCACGTGTATTGGTCAATAAACCCAAGGAATTTCTCTAAGATACTCAATGCACACTTTAGGGGATTCATTTTAAGGTTTATCTTAAAGCTTAAAAGTACTCTCAAGTCAAAGAGATGGTCTTCTTTTTCTTTACTTTTGACTACAAAATCATCAATGTAACACTCAACTTGATGATGAATAAGTTCGTTGAAGATCCAAGTCATGGCCCGGTATATAGCACCATTTTAAGGCCAAAGGGCATGACCTTATAATAATAGATTTCGATCGAGGTTCAAAAAACAATATTTTTCTCATCCTTGGGGACCATCTCAATTTGGTTGTAGCGAGATGACCCATCCATGAAAGAGAATACCGCATGAGATGAGGCAATGTCCATAATCATAGGTAATGGAAATTCATCCTTTGGACATGCCATATTGATCCCTTGGCATGAAAATTTGGTCATTCTTTTTCTTAACCGAGATGCCGCCAACTAGGTAGGATATTTTATTCGTGATAAAAGCATAGATCAATTTCTTCACTTAAATGACCTGGTGTTCAATGTCTAACTACATGCATCTAGGAGCTTTTGATAGGGTTAGCACTAGGCTATTGCTAGTTTATGGGCTACGTTAGGAGGTAAATCGCATTTCTTTATAACTCCTTGTGAAGTAGTCCTTAAATTCGGTCAATAACTAAGTCATTAGATTCAATATTATTCAACAAAGAACTAATGTATGTCGATGTGGATTATCTTTTCCCAAGTTGATTTCTTTGAGCTCCGATGGTTGATCTGATCTCCTCTTCGAACTCTGATAGTTCATCTCTGACTTCAAGATCATTTGGATCATCAAGTTTCTAAATACACCTCCTCATATGAGTTAGCATGATTTGAAAAGAACTTGTCAGATTTTAAATGATTGGTGATGGCTAGGCAATGATTTTCATCGTCGATTGGACCTTGTCAATCTAGTCTTGGTCTTGATTGAGGAAGTCTACTTTGGTTGTCCCATAACCTTTCAAAGTAGTCCACCTGTGTTGAACTCATTTTGGAGTGAGCTCTCAACTTTCTCATCATATATCTAGGACTTTTATAGACACTAAGGGTTCTTTAGTCTTAAGACACTTCTAGTGATTAGGTGAACACTTAACCTAACCCTGAGACTTAGAAGAGTTAGCCATATGAACAATTACCTTTAGGAGTTTAGAGGCTTGCCTACCCTATAGCTAAACCCAATCCTTGCTCTTCTTCCAAACCAAACCTCAAATTCAAATCAATTCCAAAATAAAATCCAACTATCAAATGATTGAAACCCATGATTAAATTGAACTCCAAATCCCTAAGCCCTTTGATTTTATCTTATGGACTTAGCCTTAACCAAATTCAAATCAACCTCAATCCAATTGATTTTCTCAACTATCAAATTCAATCTCCAATCAAATTTCCAAATCATAAATTATATCAATTCCAAACTCCAAATGATTGAACCAGAAATCAATTCAAATTCCAAATTTTAGCCCTTTTTAAATTCTTGAACTTGGCTTAATGATACCCAAATCAATTCAAAACTCATGGATTTCTTCATGATTAAATCATTCTACAATCTTTGACCTAAATAAAAATATAAACCATCATTCTCAAAACAAATCCAAGTTAACCCAAATCAAACCCAAGTTAGCCCTTTTTGACTTGAAATTGTCATATGAACCAAAACCCATTTGGCTTCAAACCACTTGCAATTGGATTTATATTTCAATCCTAGGCTCATGTGTGAGATCAACTAAACTTGAATCAAGCCATGATCAAGCCAATTAACCCATTTAAGCTCACTTGACCCAAAGTGGCCTAAAGGACTTTTGAGCTAAGTTCTAATTAACCCAAATTGGATGAACTAAGCCCATCCAAACCTCACAACATAATCAATAATCATCCTAGGTTAATCAGTTGCCTTGAATTGGGTCAAACCAAGTCAACCTAGCCCATTGACCAAGTCAACACTTAGCCCAAATGAAACCCAAATTAGCAAAAATCCACCATATGCCAAATTGATTGAAACCATTGATTCAAATCAACTCATAATCAATGATTGAACATGACCAAACCTTCACTTGAGTCAAACCAAGCCTAATTAGCCATTTAACCCAAGTTGACCCAAATTGGCCTAATAAGCCAAAATAGGTCAAATCATAATTTAATCCAAATTGATTACAACCAATGGTTCAAGTTCATTCTAAATCAATTGTTGAACTTGACCAAAGCCATAATTGAGCTCAAGTTGACCAATTGGTCAACTTGACCTAACCTAGCCCAAATTGACCTAAAGGGTCAAATTAGCCAAAATCTAAATTGAATCCAAATTAAACCAAAACAAAGCCTACCATCATTTTCAATTAGCCAATTGAACTTGACTCAACTCCAAACCTAACCCAATTTAGTCAAATTGGTCAAATTGGCCAACTTGACCCTTTGACCTATATGAACCCAAATGAATCATAATCAAATCTAAAGCAAACTGAACCAAACCAATGATACCAATACACTCCAATTAGTTATGTGAACTTGTCCCAACCCTTAGTTTGACCCAACCTAACCTAATTTGACCTAAATAGGCCAAATCAAGTCAAATCAAATCAAATAAACTTCAAACCCCTTGAAATTTAGGATAACCCACTTTTAACCCATTTCAAATCTGCCCAAATCAAACCCATAGCTAAATGACCATTTTCCCTTAGGTTTAGGGCATCCTATGAGATAAAACACATGCTAATTATGTCATTTTCTCCTCCTAGCCACTTGGCACCCAATCATAAGTCCACCTAAGCACTTTGGACCATGGCTGACCTGACTCAATAGTGGTTGGGTCGGCCATGATCCATTGGGAGGTGAAATCACCTCCCCATTCCTATTAGAGCTTGCCAAACTGCTAAGGACAAGCACCTCCTCCCTTGGCAGCCACTCTCACACCATCCTCCAGTCAAGGGAAGCCAAGTGGAATGATTCTCTGCCCAAATCGAGCTCCCTATCTCAGCCATTGATCCACCAAGCCGAAACCATCACCACCATTTGATTCAAGGAATGAGGGGGTATACCTCCCTCATTCTCACTCAAACTCATAAACACACACTCAATTGAACCCTAGCAGCTAGAGAGAGAAATCCCAGAGCCATTTCCAAGCTTTCCCAAGTTCCCCAAAATCTCCATTTTTTGGTTTTGCGTGAAACCAAAATAGGGGAGCAAACCAGTGAATCCCATTTCTCCATTTCACAACCAAAGTGCATTTAACTTTGTACACACCTTCCTTGGAGTAAGTCAAACAAGAATGAATCTTTTTCCAAGCTTCTCGATGGTTGGAGGGTAGAGTTCGATCAAGCCCAACCACCTTCATCTAGCACCTTGGTCTTCCAAGCAAACCACTTCAAATCAAAGCTTGTGCAGCTCAACGGGGCTTCATTTCTACCAAATGAAGCTTCCTCATTTGTTGGAATAGCCAGTCACAAGCTCTGGTGAGGTATGTCATTTAAATTGATCCTTGAATAAAAATAGGTTAGTCTTTTGTGAAAGAAATTTTTGTGTCATGCATTTTCCACCATTAAATTTGATTGTCTTGCTTCCCCAAAGGTGTGGGATCATTTTCATCTCCATCCGAGCTCGGATAAAGCAACTATTGATAGATGATATCCATCCTTCATCGCTCGAGAGGAGATAGATCATAGACCTTCCATCCCAATCAAATCATGCTTAGCACCTCAGTCTAATCCTTCCAAATCGTGGGTTTGATCGTGGTCGTCCGATCTTAGATCGGACAGTCCACGGAGATACCACATGTCTGCCATCCGGGACATCACTCAGATGAAATAACTTAAATAGCAAATCTAATCACATCACGTGGAAAGCACACTGTGTCAGCCGCCATGTGGCCCGACGGGATTAAGGCTCTAAATAGGGTTAACTAATTATTTTTAATCCTAAAATTCTAAATTCATAACTAATTCTAGAAAAATCCAAAAAATATAAACTCAGGCTCATTTTAAAGATATTTTAGAGTAGAATCTAGAAAAATTATTATTAATTGATTTTGAATAGTGAATTTAACTTAATTAAAATTTAATTGGAAATGTAATTAGCCTAATTACTCTGTAGTTAACCATCTAATTAATCTCAAATTTTTGTACATGTTTAGGGGGATGACTTCTACCTCCCCTATTTTTTGGGATTTTATTGGTTGCTTAATTAAATAAATCAATGAATTAAGCCTTAATAACTTTCTTAATGTAATTAGTAATAATTAAGTAAATGAATAGTAAATTTATCAATCAATCAAGCTTGTTAACCTCTGTTAATGATGATGAAGCCTAGGGAGATGGATTGGAACTCCCTCTTTCAATCTTTTCTCTAAGTTTTCTCTAATCCCTCTTAAGTAATTAATTAATTAATGCCTCTTAATTAATTAATCAATAAGATTAATAAAAAAATCCAAATCATACATGGACCTTAATTAATTAATTGAAAGGATTTAGGGATTGAGACTTAGGCTCTTTTCTTTTCCTCTTTCTCTAACCCATTTCATTTTAGTTGGTTAAGATTAATTAAAGTTTAATTAACTAATTAATGAACTTAATTAATCTAATTGAATCTATTTCTCTAACCTAATCTTGGGTAGCTCTTTGGGTGTTCAATAACCCAAAGGGGGAGATAATGAAATTATGGTTGGCTCACATGTGTGAGAAAACCATAAAAGTAGTTAAGTGAGATCCCTTAAGCTTAATTAACTATTAATCATGAGCCAATTGCATTAGGCCCCTTTCATTTCTTTGGAGCATTGCAAATTTACTTTCCATATGTTTGCATATCATGTTGGATCATTATTAATTAGTTAATTAACTTAAGGTGATGTAAGTAAGGGTTAATTAATCCATTTAATTTATACCCTAATCTAATTAAATCATAAAATTAACTTAATTACTTCTTCATTAAGACAAAATTAACTCACACATGGTGAATGGGATTAGGACCAGCAAACTTCTTTCACTTCCCTTAACTCAAATCAAACTCAAAAATGAAATGACTTTAAATAAATTTTGGTTCATTTTAAATAGCTTTATTTAGTATGATTATCCTTAGGACTTAATTGGATTTGAATGAAATCACTTGCTGTGTTGTTTTTATTACTTTTCACTCATGTTAAATGTTGCTTGCCATATGTAATCATGCATTCATTTCTTTTAAAATTAATTAAATGAAATGGTTTCTTTTATGTCAAATTGTATGTTGATTTAAAGTAAATAGGTGTGGCTATTATCACTCTTAAATTAAATGTTATTTTCAAAAGCCTATAAATCAATTATTATAAATGAAGTGATGTTAATTACAAATAGCTATAAGCTTGCATGTATTGATAATATAAGATATGCAATGTGAAGTTCTCTTTCCTTACCTTAGATGGATTCATATAGGATTCACAAATGTATAGTTCATTTGAAAAGAACACAACATTTGCCTAAATCCACTCCTATGCATTTCCATGTTAAGACTTAGGAAGAATTTCATATCACATATGTAAGTCACATAACCAAATCAAATATGATTTATTGCATGATTTATTATTCTTGTGGTTCTTTTTGTACATTCAAATGTATTTGAGAAAAGTGGAATATTAGTCTGGACATCCCGAGGCTACGAGGCTTTAAGTAGCCCTAAGTAGGTCTTGTACCTTACGCCCCTGGTGTAGAAAATAATGGTGTCATACTCACTTAAAACACTTATATATGTGCATGTGTGATGTGGCCAATAAATAAGAATCATCAATCATATAATCAAATCAAACATAACTTCTTGCATGATTTCTTATTCTTGAGGTTCCTTTTGTACATTCATATGTATTTGAGAAAAGTGGTATATTAGTCTAGGCATCCTAGGGCTGCGAGGCTTTAAGTAGCCCTAAGTAGGTCTTGTACCTTACACCCCTAGTGTAGAAAATGGCACCGTACTCACTTAAAAATTTTATACATATGCATGTATGATGTGGCCAATGAATAAGAATCACAAATCAAGTAAATCAAACACAACTTTTGCATGGATTTTCTTATCCTTATAGTTGTTCATACATCTACATGTATCTAAGAAATGTGGTATATTAGTCTGGATATCCCGAGGCTGTGAGACTTTAAGTAACCCTAAGTAGGTCTTGTACTTTCACTTACGTGTGGAAAATAATGGCATACTCACTTAAAACTTTATACATATGAATGTGTGTTTACTTAATGGATGAAAACCCTCTTTTCTATTAAAGACATGCATAATAATTAAAAATATTTGAATTCTAAATACACTTCTTTATCCATCATTAAAGCATGCTAAAATTTACATTGCATGTATAGGCATGCTTAGGATTATTCATATGCATGATATACATGATGGAAAGAAATGAACATGTGTTATGTGATAGTAATTCATTCTAATTAATCTTAAGATGTCTTCCTTATTGAATAGGGTCATTTAGAGTGAACCTAAACTTATGATTGATTAAAACACATTATAATTCATTCACTAAAGGAAATTGATTAATTAACTTGCTTTAGAAATTATTTAAGGTAAGGATGAAAGAGAGATTCCCTCTCTTTCTTCTCTTTATAACACTTAGATGTTAAGTGTAGGCCATATGAAATAAAAGGAAAACATTAAATAAAATATTCAAATAACTTAAGACACTTAAAGAGAAATCAACCCCCTTTATAAATTAAATCCCTCACACTTAGCAAATTATAACTCTAAAGCCTAGTGAGGACATACCACACAAGCTTTAATGCATACACATTAGACTAAGTCACCATTTCTAGCTTTATATTAGGGCGATGCATGATTTGGTGTATGCTTATTTTGTGATGTATTATTTTTAGACTGGATGTTAGGGTGTATGTGCATAGTCTGGATGTTAGGCCAATGTTAGCCTAATTATGCTTTCTGTAGGGGGTTGTGCTTAAGGGGTCATTAAATAAAAATATAAATTATTTTTTGTTGTGCAAATTGCTTAACCCCTAAGAATAACCCAAGTTAGGATAGGTGGATATGGTTACCCATGTGTGGGGTGCTAAGTCCAAATTATTCATATAACTGCTTGGGTTGTATGGTGTGTTTAACTAACATTTATTTTGTAGGTGTAGCTAGATTTACTTTCCTTCTTTTAATGTAATTTTGCATTAGGATTAAGATGAATTTTATGGGAGATTAGGATGAGCATTGGTTATAAGACCAAGTCTTATGTACCATGTGATGCCTTTGGAGCAACCATATTCAAATCAAGCCAAAAGGAAGAAAGAAATGGAGAAAATTAAATGAAGTGAACCAAAGTGAAGAAATGATGAATGAAGAATGAAGAATGAAGACCCCCATAACATTCATCATTCATAATTATTCTTTTGTAATCCGAGTTGTGTAAGGGTAAGGCTCAGCTACCCACATTTCTTTTTGGGTTGTACGGTTGTACCCGACCGCATCGGCCTTTTATTCTTTTGTGATAGCTTTATAAAATTGTTTGGTATTTTGTTTAGCTTGTGCATTAAAAAAAGCATGCCTTTTCATAGTTTATTCATGATTGGTGATTGTTGTATGGCCTGGATGTGATTAGGCTCTTAGGATAAAAATAAATTTGCTATCCCACTAACCAACTCATAATTAAAATTTTAAAATAACTCATAACCTCACCTAATAGGTTGTAAATCAAGATAATAAAATATTTAGCAAGCTAGATGTTATATGTTTAATAGCACGCATATCATTTTGTTTCACTCGTGATTAGAGAGGGCTTCCATTTGTGCTAGATAGAATGGGCTTAACTTTTTAGAGCCTATGATAGAAGAACACCTCTTTCTCTTTTGATTTGGCTCATAATTAACTTCTCATGTATTTATGCATACAAAATCCCATAGCCTGTGTCAAAATGAAATGTTCAAAATTGAATAAAATTTGATAAAAATTTGCATTATATTTAAGTCATTATTCATACCCCTCATGCTTTAGTCTCTTAAGGAGTGGGTTTAAGAACTTAGTTTCTTTTCTAAATAATAATAACCTAGCCATCTTGTAAAAGCATAAGACTTGCCTACATGGATTTAAAGTGTAGGAGGAGTTAGTTGGCTACCACTCCAGGCAATTATAAGTCCAGCAGTTAGGTGGTTTATCCTCTCTTATGGAGGTAAACCATATACCCACTTAGATTTAGGTCATGCTTTGGACCTCAAAGCTCCCTAGATTTAGGATCCGAGGTTGTTGTTTTCCTTTGGGGCTACAAGCATAAGTCCTCATCTCTTAGGCATTTCTATAATCTTGTATTGTGGAATTATAAGTCCTAGATTTTTAAATAAAATTTCAACTCAAATAAATAAATCCCCTCAATTTCAAACATATAAAGCCCAACCATAGGATAGATTGGAGTGCTTACTAGGCTTCCTAGTATCATGAGCACTCCTACTCATCTCCTTTGGTTTCAATAATAACTCTTCCCTTTTGATCTCTCACGCTTGATTTTCCAAAATACAACCAATTTATTGATAGTCCTATCTTTGAATTCTTTGGAGATAATAATTTCCTACTTTAATCGAGAGTATTCTTAATAGATTTATTTTCCTTAAGATGTAATTAACTATGGGGGCTTGCCCCCATAGAGAATTTTATTAATCGATTTAAATAAACCTTACTTTATTCATCCATGTAAAGTAGGGGAAAAATCTCTGATATATTTGAAGACCTATCATGCCTTAGGAGTCCTTATTAGGTGATTAGGTCCATTATAGGGTAGTGACTTCTATCTTTTGAGATAGTATAATATTCTTCAATATCATACCTGATCACCTCAATAAGTACACTTTCAGATTTGCACGGTGTCACCCCATCAATGAAACAAACTCCAAAAATAAACACTACAAATTTTTCTGGCAACTCCGTTGGTGGCGGTTCCTCTCTCCATCTCTAGTAGATAATTGTTGTCTCCAAGCATCGATAGTGAACTTGCATTTTATGTGAGTTGAGACTATCATTCCTTCTGGCACTTATTTCATTCTTAAGCAAAGTTAGCCAACATCCTTCAGGTTTTAGGACCTCACTCCGTGTAGGTCTTGAAACCCTTATTGGGCTCCCCAATAAGTAAAAAATAAAATTTATCAATGAAGGGAGAGATAATAAAAATCTAGAATCTCCTTACCACTAGCTTGGTGAGGTAAGGTTCATCAAAAATTTAAAGAAAATAAATTCTTTCATAAAATGACATTTTTTTTTAAAAGCATCCTTTTTGAACATAGCCACCTCCATTCAACATACTCAAATTTGCTAAATGATAATCCTATTTTTCAAATCATAAACCTAAAAAATTGAAACTCCACTCAACATATTTTACATATGCTATAGTGGAGGTTTCTCTCTTTTTAAAATTAAGAAATCACAAACATGGCATCAAAATATATCATTGAAATCTATTTAACATACTTAAGATTTGTTAAATGAATTTCACCTCTATTTTGAAATCTTATTTTACATGCCACATTTGTCAAACAAAGATCTCCCCTCTTTCTCCAAAAAAGAAAGAGAGCACATTAAACACATTTGATTCTCACTTAACATGTCAAAGTTGTTAAGTGAGAATCTCATTTTCATGAGCATTTGATTACACTTAACATTTCAAAGTTGTTAAGTGAGAATCTCATTTTCATGTGCATTTGATTCTCACTTAACATGTCAAAGTTGTTAAGTGAGAATCTCATTTTCATATGCATTTGATTACACTTAATATATCCAATTGTTAAGTAAGAATCTCTCTTTTAAACAAAACATGAATTTGACCTCCACTTAACATATTCAATTTGTTAAGTGAGGGTCTCATTTCCAAAACATAAATTTGACCTCCATTTAACATATTCAATTTGTTAAGTGAGGGTCTCATTTCAAAAAATAAATTTTACCTCCACTTAACATATTCAATTTGTTAAGTGAGGGTCTCATTTCATAAATTTGACCTCCACTTAACATACTCAATTTGTTGAGTGAGGGTCTCATTTTCAAGACATAAATTTGACTTTCACTTAACACATTCAATTTGTTAAGTAAGGGCTTATTTTCAAAACAATTTGAGCTTTCATTTAACATACCAAATTTCTTAAGAGGATTCCCATTTCAAAGAAAAATTAAAACATCTATCAATCACATTTGGACTTTCACTTAACAAACCAAATTTGTAAATGAGAGTCCCATTTTCAAAGAAAAATCAAAACTTAAATCAATCACATTTGGACTTTCACTTAACATACCAAATTTGTTAAGTGAGATTCCTTTTTTCAAAAAAAAAGAAAAAAAAAGAAAAATCAAAGCATGCATCAATCATATTTGGCTTTCATTTAACATACCAAATTTGTTAAGTGAAAGTCCCATGTTCAAACATCAATCAAACATATGTGGCTACTTGACATATCAAATTTGTTAAGTAAGAAGCCCCATTTTCAAAATCAATATTTTACATCACAAGCAAAGACATTCTACAAAAAATTTTAAACACGCAATCACAACCTCTTCTTAGCATACTCAAATTTGCTAAGTAGAGGTCCTTTCAAATCACCAAATAGTTTCAAACAAGATACACAAAATGCAAACATCTCCAAAAAAAGAATATCTCTCCTCAAATTTTCAAACCCCACCCAACCTACCTAAATTGGTTGAGTATGGGTTCCAAAACTAAAATCAAATGGAAAAATACTCTCCTTCATTTTAAAGTCTCTTCACTGAACCCCACATAATATATTTGAATTGTTGAGTGGTTAAGGATTCCAAATCTATATTATTCTTCTGGGATGAATATTAAAGCAGAAATATGACTTGGATTACATTTTCAACACTTGCGGATACATTTCAGATTGATAGTCTTAACATAATATACATGGCCTCGCAGAGGTTTATTTTCACTTTCCCCTTTGGGATGGACTTGGCCTTGGATCGGGCCAACCTTCCCGAGACCAACTCCACCCATCTGGTCTTTTTTGGCCGAGGTTTCGAGGGAGCAAGAGTAACTCGTGAGGGGGTAACCCTCACTAAAGTCAGTCGGGACAAGGTGGCTGGGCAGAAGTCAGTCATCCATATTGATATGCCCTCCGATTTTGAGTACCTTCCATTGAAGATGAAGGCTGCAGTTGTTCATATGCCATGTTCTAAGATAGTTCCAACACTTATCCATCCTCCATACCATTGGTCCAAGCTACTGCCTCCTCTTTGGTTACCCCAAGGGAAGGCTATCTTAGCAGATAGTCTCTCCTCCACTTATGAGTGACTAGCTCTTTGCCTTGTTCACTGCTGCCATAATAAAAATGGTAAGATAAGCGGGGAGCATGAGCTAGAGATTAAGGCTGCCTCTCACATAGCCGAGGAGGGTTCTCCCTAAGAGGTCTCTCCACTTCCAACTAGCAATAAGTTCCATCCCCTCTCAGCATCAGCCAGAGAGGAAGATTACAAGAGGATTGCTGCTTCTCCTCCACCAGTAGTATACTATAAGACACCGAATAGGGAGCACAAGAGGCCCTATGCTGAACTTAAGGTTGTCTTATGCCAGGTTGGTAGAGCACACGGATGCTCAGAGTCTGGTACCTTATTTGATCTGCGATCATTGATCCCTAGGAGTGTTAGGGATCAAATCCATAGGGAGAGAGCCATAGAGGCTCAAGCATCTACTCATGTAGACAAGAGAGAGTGGCAGAGATACTCCAAATCGGCAACATCTGCTCTGATAGATCTTTTTGATCATCCCCACATCATGGCTGATAATACATACTGTATTGTTCTTACCGGTACTACCCATCGTAAGCAGAGGTCTCCCATTGAGGGACAGTCAGTGTTGCCTTCACACCGCTTCCCTCTTCATCCACCCTCACCCGTGCAGCTCCTAGCATCCACCACTCCCGCCAAGATCCAGAATCCCCCATCCGGGGAAAGACCTTCTTCTTTGCTGATCTGGTTACGACCCTGGGATTTTGCTCCCTCGATTCCACCTGTTGAGTTGAGATCGAGCTCCCATGCTCGACCCTCTACCTCAGCTATGGTTTGGTAGGAGTGACAACCCCATAGTGTCATAGTCGCACCACCGCCGCCACCATCAGAGCCATTTGTAGAGGAGGAGGGTGACAATATTATAGCTCCCATGGTAGTAGATCTCCTCAGGGACACCACTCCACCGACAGGTAGTCATGAGCACATCTCTTCCAGTGAGCATGACCCTTCTAGAGCTAGCACTCCAGTGACTGGCAATGTTAGGTGTATTTGATTGGTGACCACGTCCTTCCACGGTGCAGTATTTGTGTCAATACATTTAGATCATTCTTTGGATGAGATCATAGGATTACTTTGCCAAAAGAGGGAACTCTTGGGTAGCGATTACAATTTTAAGGATGAGCGGGTAGCATTTGATCCCGATGAAGATAATCTTCTTGAGGATTTTCTCGAAGTTCAAATGGTCGACACTAGGAGCTCCCTTTAGAGAGATCAGCATAATCAGAAAGGTGTTGTGGTTGAGGAAGATGATGCCATCCATTCAACCCAACACCTCCATCAGTAGATTAAATAAAAGGATGACAAGATCAACCAAATGGAGAAGAGGATGGAAGACTTGTTAGCAGCCCTCCATGCACTTCAGAATCAGACCTCAGTCCCACAACATATACCAATAGAGGTAGATCATCCTAAGTCAGCACATGTTCTAGATCAACCCAAGAGCACTTCTCCAGTAGATTAGGATAGTGGTAACTTGCATAGGAAGGTGGTGGACATCACCTCCATGCAAAGAGAAATTAAAAGTATGGTGGAATAGCAAGTGAGGGATGCATTGGTGCAAGCCCGAGGTGGCTCATCTATTCCAAAGGGTATACCCTACTTAGAGGAATTTGATGTTTTCCAATATCCTAAGGGTTTTGTGCCTCCTTTCTTCAAGATCTTTTATGACAGTGGGAATCCCCGACAGCACATAGCACATTTCAAGGCTGGATGTTGCAATGCCGATGGCAGCGATGCGCTTTTGTTCTACCTCTTCATCAGTAGCTTGATAAGCATTACTTTGGTTAGTACGTTGAACTTCCCAGTAGTTCATTGAAGAGAGATTGGAGCGACTCTTTATAAGAGATTTCTTTGAAGCTCAACAAAGGATAACGTGGGTGATCTCATTGTATCTCAACAATAACGGTGAGTGCCTTGTTGATTACATTCTTATATGGCATAATTTAAGTATGAAATATGAACCAAATGCGACGACATGCCATTGAAATTTTACTCAAGAATATTCATGGCCCGGCCGCCTTCATGCTTAAAGAGTTTACCATTAAAAAATTTATGAACTTTAATCAATAAGGTAGCTAGTCTACAAGGGGAGGTCAAATAGTTATCTTTCTAAGATCAATCAGCCAAGCTTAGACTATATAAGGCATTTAAGAAGAATTCAGGGGCAGTCACAGTAGTTGATAAGGGGAAACAATCAACTAGGGTTCAGTTAGACAGACTTCGAGCTTAGCAGTCTCCTCTACCACCTCTTTTGCCACCACCTCGGTTGTCATGCCGACCACCTCAGTTACGATAGCGGCCTCCACTGCAACCTCCTTAACAGTATTCTCATCAGCATCACCAGTAGCAGTATAGCTACCCACCACCAGGTAGTTATCATTTACCTACTCTTATAGACAAATTGAATAAACCATATTCATTCAAGAGAGAAGTAGTTAGGAAGATCTTTAATAATCTCTTAAAGAAGCCTGATTTCCAGTTACCATGGCCTAGGAGGCCAGAGGAAGTGGGTAAGAGTCACAATCCAAACTATTACCATACCACCGCATGCTAGGACATGTTTTAGAAGATTTCTTTACCTTTAGAACTGGCTTAAGCATAGCTACAAGTCAGGTGCCATTGTCATCCCTAAGGAATATCTACTAGAACAACCCTCCAGTTTTGTTAGGGTAATCCTTAGGGCTACAAGCGATCTTCTTAAGATAGAGGATGGTTGGGATATATCCCTATCCCAAACCACCAAGAAAATCATCTCTGAGATCAAAAAACTACCTTTGCAGGTGCTTGAGGCAGCTCAAACCTCCAACTCTAAGGAAGATTTGCAAGTTGCTAAAGATAACTTGAAAGAGGTGATAGATGCGGCGGCGGCAGTCCACCTCACTTTCGGGATAGCATAGTACAACCAGGTCAGAGCACTCCATCCACCATTGCGTAGTACTTCTTCTTCTCTCTTACGTGAGTGTTGTATCAGTGGACAAGGACATTAAATCCTTTACCCCGCTTACTTTATTAGATTTCCATCATGTACCACCACTTAAAAAGAAATCAATGAAGAAAGCTTTCGCTTACATCTTGTCCACTTCTTATACTCAAAATTTTATTCCTCTCAAAAACTCTCCAAGTCTACAAAATAATAATGATAACTCTAGTTTTGATCATTCTTCTTCTGATTAAGAAATGGATTTTTCATTTCTAAATCATTCAGGTTCGACCATTGAGATTGATTTGGAGTCTTCTGACTCCGATAATCCCATGGGGAAAGTTGTAGGTGAACCTGATGAGCAGGTAGAACTTTCCACTAAACCATCTCATGAAGTCAGAAACCTCGTAGTGGCAAAGTTCTACCTCTAGGGTAGCACCTAAGATAAGTAAGTCATTGGTTCTAATGAGCAAGAAGCCCCTCCACAGGATGCTCCACCTATGGATATGCTTGTGGAGGACCAGCCCAGAGTTGACTGTAATGTTCTCACTCACCTAAGAAAGTTGTCAGCTAAACTAAGCATATATGATGCCCTTGCCTTATCCAAAGCCCTTGATCAAAGCCCTTCTTGATCTAGAAATATGCTTAGCTTAGCTAATTACTATTGGGGAGAAAGCATGTTATTCAAGAGAATCCCGTGGAGTTACATTCATCGATGAAGACCATCTTTTGGGGACAATAGAGACCCTTGCGTACTTATGGATTGACATCTCTGAACTCCAAGGAGATCAAATGATGTTAAGAGGATTCAATGAACAAGGCAAGATGACTTTAGGCTCTATAATATTTCCATTGGAGATAGATGATTGGAAGACATAAGCCAAGTTCTATATAATTGATTCAGATACATCTTTCATTGCTTTGCTCAGTAGGCCTTAGATACATGAAAACAACATGGTTCCATCCTCTTTACATCAGTGCATTAAATTCAGAAGAGGTGGAATCGAGTATTGTGTCAAAGGAGATTTGAAATCATTTTCAGTTAGAGAGGTCGAGATATATGAGGACGCAGCCTACTATCTTCCTCCAAATTAAAAAGTCTATTCTCATGAACTTGGTGAAAGTTCAAAAAAAAAAAAGAAACAAAAGGAAAAAAGAAATAAAAGAAAAAGAAGAAAAAGAAAAAGGAAAAAAGAAAAGAAAAAAGGAAAAGAAAAAGAAAATACAAGTGAGCGAGAATCTGACACCGAGGAAGAAGTAGAACCAGATGTTGGATTCTGCCCACAGTTCCTTTCTCTATACGAACACATGGGTAGAATGACTTGACCCCCACCAGGTAGAGGTAGAGGTAGATTGAGAGGCAATTCTAGAGGTAGAAGACCTACTCCCTATTGGCCACCTGATAGGAGCTATGTTCCGACTCACAGGAGTACTCTCGCTATCCACATAGACTTAGAATCCAGTTCAGAGGATGAGTCTCATGTGGTTAGCATCGACCAACCCTCTCACAGTCCCTTTGGAGGTGACATTCGAGCCAGAAAGCAATGAAGACCAGGCCTCCAAGCAAAGCATGAATGTATCTGAATCACTATTATGTAGAACAGTCAGGCAACAGTTGGGAACCTTAGCTCTAACCACACTTTCTTCCTAGAAAGTTGGAAGGTTTAGTAGTTAAGGAGGCCCCTGAATCATCCACAGATGTCAAGCTAAAGAGATTTTTGCTGGGAGCATCATCCTCAAGTCAAGAAGCTGATGTAGAACTTGAGGATGATTCATATAAAGATTTAATACAATTGTACTTTGATTAGTATTTGTCTTATGTTCTTAACTTAGCAAAAGAAGGGATTAATCCCACATACTTGGTCTAAACATAGGTTGGATTACTTTGAAAGCTTATGGGACAACCAAAGTAGATATTCTCAATCAAGATCAGGACTAGAATTCGGCACAATGGGTCCAGTCGATGATGACAACCATTGCTTAGTCATCACCACTCATTTGGGGTCTGATAGGTTCTTCTCAAATCATGCTAACTCTTATGATGAGGTATGTTTAGAAACTTCAGATGACCCAAATGAGCTTAAAGTCTGAAATTCATCACCAGAGTTCAAAGAAGAGATCAGATCAACCATATGAACTCAAAGAAATCAACTTAGGAACCGAAGATAATCCACATCTAATATACATCAATTCTTTGCTAAATGAAGAAGATAACAATGACTTAGGCTATTAACTGAGTTTAAGGACTTCTTCACATGGAGTTATTAAGAAATGCCCAGTTTATCTCCTAACGTAGTAGTCCACAAACTAGCAATAGAACCTAATGTTAACCCTATCAAGTAAGCTCCTAGATGCATGCGATTAGACATTGAATAGCAGGTCACTTCTGAAATCAACAAATTGATCAATCCTAGCTTTATCAGAGAAGAAAAATATCCTACCTAGTTAGCCAATGTCATCCCAGTTAAGAAAAAGAATGGACAAATTTACAAATGCGTCTATTTTAGGATCTAGATAAGGCATGTCCTAAGGATGAATTTTCACTTTCTATACCATTATCTCAATAGTGTGCTTTTCGGACAGTTACGGCTAGCATTTCATGCTCAGGTTGCGCCACTTGAGAATATAATCAACAAGGGACTCATTTGGGATTTGTGTCACTACAACAAGATCACCTACAGTCACTATTTGATGAGATCCAGTAACCTCTTAATGAAGAGGTGCTCCAACTCAGCAAAAGTCCCTACCGAACTATTGGGCAGTTCAGCATACCAATCAAATGCAACCCCTGCTAGGCTGCTGACAAAAAGTCTGAACAATAATGCATCACTACCACCGACATTGCAGCAACTGGCTCTGAAATGTGTAATATGTTGATGTAGGTTCCCAGTGCCATCAAATATTTTGAAGGAAGATGGCACAAAACCCTTAGGGTGTTGAACTATATCAAATTCCTCTAGGTATGGTCTACCCTTTGGAATAGATGAGCTCCCTCAAGCTTGCGCCATCGCTTTCTCCACCTGCTACTCTACCATATGCTTGATATCTTTTTCATGCATGGAGGTTCCATCTATAACCTTCCTATGCAAACTACCAGCATCATCCTCTATGGGAATGCATCTAAGATGCTCTAGGGTATGTACCAACTCTAGACGGTCGACTATCATGGGAGAGGGATGTGAAATTGGGGTTGAGTTCCGCAATGCTGCAATTACTGCCATCAACTCCTCAATCTTCTTCCCCATCTTGTCAATATGATCATCTCTCTGTTTGAGTTGGTGGAGGAGGTGCTAAGTCGAGTGAGAAGTGTCACCTTCCTCGAGCATGACACCTTCCTAGTTGGTCTGATCCCGCTGTAAGGATCCCCGAGTGTCAACCATGTGGACCTCGGTTGTATCATCTAACATGTCATCCTCATCGGGATCAAAGCTGACCCTATCCTCATCTAAATCCAAGTGGTCACTCCCAAAAATTTGTCTCTTCTCGATAAAGTAATCAGCTAATATGTCATATAATGACCAATCTACTATGCCTGGCTAGACTGGGATGAATACCCGCTGACTGCAAGCTGTAGGACTGTGCTCCTCTGCCTCAATGCAACGGACATTGCTTATTGTCAAGATCTCCTCGCTGGGAGGATCAACTATTATGGGGACTGTGTTTATGTCCACTCCCCTCTCTATCTCTGTATGTTGTGGTGGAGGTGGTGCGATGATGATGCTCTTGGGTCGCCACTCCTTCACGACCACGGTGAGGTAGGAGATCAAGAGCTCAATCTCTTCTCAACAAGAGATGGGGATCCTTGGGCCATAGTCAGATCACCAGAGGGGAAGGTCTCTCCCCGGATGGGGCTTCTGAACCTTGGCGGGAATGGTAGATAGTGCGAGCTGAACTGGTGATGGTGGATGGTGAGGAGAGCAGTGTGATGGCAACACTTGCCCTCGGGGATCTCTGCGGTGGGTTGCACTGGTAAGAATAATCATATATGAATGATCGGCCCTGACTGGGTGATTATCAGGAAAATCCATCAAGGCGGAGGCTGCCGACTACCTAGCATAGCTCCGTCTCTCTCTCTGCATGCCTGAGTAGATACTCGAGCCGTTGTGGCTCTCTCTCTCTAGATCTGACCCCTAACACTCCTAGAGACCATGGATCATAAATTGAACATGGTACCAGACTCTGAACGTCCGTATGCTCTACCGACCTGGCGTAGAACAGTCTTAAGTCCGGCATAGAGCCTCCTTAGCTCCCTAACTGGTGTCTCATGGTTTGCTGGTGGCGGAGGAGAAGCAGTGAGCCTCCGATAATCCTCCTCTCCATCTGAAGCCGAGAGGAGGTGGAACCTACTACCACTCATAGTGGAGAGGTCTCATGGGGAGAACCCTCCTCAGCTATATGTGAAGCAATGTCAAGCTCTCTGGCTGCTCGCTCATGCTCTCTCTTAATCTTTCAATTTTTGTTGTGGTGCTGGGTGCTAGTGGGAATGGCAGAGCAAGAACTAGCACCTACCTCAAAAGTGTAGGAGACTATCTCAAATGCTAAGACAAACTTCCCTTTTGGGGTGACCAACAAGGAGGTAGCGACTCTCCTTTGGAGGCTGTGGCGGGGGTGTGAGCGGGCAAGTGCTGGCGACCTTGAATGGGGCATGGGAACCACTGTGGCTTTCCTCTTCAGTGAGGAAAACTCAAAGTCAGATGGGATATCCAAGCGAATGAGTGGCATCTGTCCCGCCACCTCCTCACTACTAACGGTTGTGAGGGTTGC